>OZ025262.1:16466062-17064412 GCA_964019135.1 Arenicola marina
GGGCGGCGGCGGCGGTGGCGGCAGTGGCAGCGGCGGTGGCGGCGGCGGCGGCGGGGGCGGTGGCGCCGGCGGGCGGTGGCGGCTTCCCCCGAGGCAAGGCCATCGGCTGGTAGCACGGAGTGCGTTGAGAGGTTGGTGGCGGGGTGGGCAAGGAGGAGACGGGTGGAGGGTGAGGGGAGGAGCACGTGGAAGGTGAGATTTGGGGGGGGGGCGAAGCACGGGAGGAGAGGGGGAGGGAGAGGAGTAGAGGGGGAGCGGGAATGGGTAGAGGGGGATGAGGGAGGGGTAGATGGGGAGGGTGGGGTAGAGATGGAGAGGGAGAGGGAGAGGGAGAGGGAGAGGGGGGCGGGGGGGGGGATCTGATGGGTTTCCCCGGTGGCGGCTTGTATTTGATTTCACGCATACTTTACACACATTTCGCTTTGCTCTGAGGCGGCTTTACCAATAGACAACAGCGACAAGGGATGAGCATGGGGCCCAGAAGCGGGGGTGGGGGTTATGTCTGTGTGACTGTGACCGGGTGGGTTGTATGTGTATGTGGGGCTATGGGTGGGGGACGGTGGGGCAGTATAGACTACGGATTCAGACTGCAATGCACTCCCAGCACAGACAGTTTATCGAAGGCAAAGGCACGGGGAAGAGTCAGCGGGCAGACTGAGCATAAGAGAGAGAACCGAGACAGAGACAAACCAAGACCAAGAGACAGACAGAGACCCACCCACCAGAGATTTACATATATTCAACTTGTACCTGGCACCGTCTAGTCGAGACTCCAGGTTGGCTGTCGAGGGTGATCTGTGTTGTGGTCTAGGGGGTGGCCCGGCCTGGCCCGGCCCCGCCCGTGTGCTCTGGTCGGGGGTTGCGTGGGTGGCCCACATGGCCACTGGAGTGATGGGCCCCGCCGCTGCAGTCCTCCCACTTGCCACAGAACGTCCCCGATGCGTTGTCACGGCCGCGCCAGGCAGCAGCGTCCCGAACCACAGCGCAATATTGACTGCACTTTGGAATAGTTTTGCCTGATAATTGAATTTTAACAGAGACGGGATCTTCGCTTGGGACGCTGGTGCTGCGATGTTGGATGGTTAAAGTCGCTCAAGATTGGATACGTCGCCTTCCTTCTGCTTGGATAGCGCGAGGAACCATTGCTTGGAATTCATCGGGAAACATGACCGATTTCCAGTGATAATATCATTGTTTGCAGTTGCAAACGTGAACCTAATGAGCGAAATTAAGAGGACATGATGTGGTTGATTTTATTGGAAAATTGTGCGGAAATCGTGGTGATATTAAAATTAGGGCCGGCCGCACGTTGTGTAGAAGACAACGCGATAGCAAATCGCTGCATTACTATTACTGTGCGAAAGACTTGGTGCTGCCAGTAATACATTCTATTGTACGACAAACATCGTGACATCATAGTAGGACATCATATTGTGTGGAAATCGTGGTGACATTAAAGGTGATACATCATACTGTGGTAAAGATTTCGTGATTTCAAGATCATATAATTGTGCAAAATATATGTCGATTACATTGTGCAGAAATTATGGTGATACTAATTGAAAGTGATCCATCATATTGTGTACAATCCAGCGTGATATCAAAGTGATACATCATATTATGCGAAAAACATGTAGATATCAAAGTGATACATCATAATGTACGACAGTTGACATTCAAGTGACAAACCCCATCATGTATAAGACGATGGCGATAACGAAAGAACGCAGTTCATTATGTGAAGACAAGACATTGTTATCATATTGAAGTGATGAATCGTATCGCCAAGAGGACTTGATATAAAAAGTATCGACAAGGATTCAAATGTCGCCGAACGCAACACGATAAGCACGATATTCACTGAGTAGACTGACATGTGAAACATTGGTGCTGTTTCAAGAGATAAGAACTTATTCTTGGACCGAAGATGGGAAAATAATAATATTAATATAACATGAAACCGACGCATCCATATTTGTGACACCGAACCGGCAATGGCGCCAAAGGGAAACATTTTTATAATTGCTGCAAAGAGTTTTCTGTCAAATGTCGTCTGCTTCACTCGCGACAGGCGCGCGTTCTGCGGATAGCGCGCCGCTCGCAGCAACACCCAGCGGCGCCATACCGCATTACTCCTCGTCGTCCTTCCCACTTCAACCGTCCACTTTTGGGTCGTATTGAATGAAACTGTGTAGTTGTCCCGTTTATACCGCCGGGGTGACAAGCTGTCATATTTGGGAGTCTCCCCTCCGGCTTCCTCTACCCTCACCACCCCCTTCGCTCCATCATCCACAATCTCTCCCTCGGCGGCGCCCCCACCCCCCCTCTTCTCGCGATTGGGCAGCTGAATTGAGTGGCGGTGACCCTGCCGGACGCTTGGCTGTCCGGGGGTGGGGGTGAGTGGTGGTGTGGGTGGTGGAGAACCCTGCCACACGCCGCCTTGGATAGCCCCTGATAGACGTCTGGGCACTGACTGCCGACAATTAGGGATAACATCCTCGGGGAAGAGGTCGACCCTCCCACCCTCTCACCCTCTCACCCAGCCCCCCTCCCCCTCTCCAATCTGTCCCTCCCTGGCTCGATAAACGTATAAAAGAGCGAAGGGGGGAAAAATCTCATCTTCAAGAAGCTCTCTTCAGTTCTAACCCAATTGTCACTCGTAATGTGATTGACGGGGACGCCGGTAGGGGGCGCTCCATGCTGAGAGGGAGAGTGAGTGAAGTGATCCCCCCTCCCCCTCCCTCACCCATTATCTAGCTAGTATTCGCATATCATTTCACTTCGCCTCCCCTGCCATCCCCTCCCCCCCACCTTCCTTCTATCCCTCTAACTCTCCTTCTCTCTGGGTTCTTGTACCTTCATTTTTATGAAATTCTGGCTGATGACGAGAAGACCTTCTCGGACGGTTACCATTGTCAGCTGGAATTAGATTGAGATACGGGGACTACAGCAGGTCGCGCACGGGCCGGGCTGATCAAACATTATGTGTGTGCCATGAGAGCCCGTGTGAGGTAGCAGCCAGGAGCCAGGGGACGGAGCAGGTGGGGCGGAGAGGGGAGGAGGAGAGAGGCAGGGGAGAGGATCGAGCCAGCCTTCCCAGCGTGGGGATTACCGTGACGTGGCGTGGCGTGAGGTAGCGTTAAGTGTAGGGTAGGGTTGGGTAGGATAGGGTAGGAGGGTGTGGGGTGTTGAGACTCCGGTGAAGTGTCGGGGGTTTCCGTGACTAGCCGGATCACATCGGTGAAATGACTACCGCTAAACTTGATATCATCAACCCCCCTCCGCTACTTCCATTACGCCGACACCGCGGCTAGCCCCCCACCCCCCCCGCACCCCGCCCTCACCCACGCCCTTCCCTACGCCTCGCTCTCTGGTGCTACTATGCGCGCCGCACTCCGGTGACACGCCTTCCCAGCGAGCCGCGCCAAAGCCGCTGTGTTCAAATATTGGACAATCTAAGTCCGCTCTTTGGCTAAGGCGGTTGCAGGCCAAATTGGGAGACGGGTCAAGTTTCCTGCCGCTTGGCGTCGTCGAGTATTGCTGACAAGGCCCCGTGACGTCACCGTAAGTCCTGTGTGTATGTACATATATATACATGTATGCACCTTCCGTGCACCAGTAACTCAGCCACGATGGATTTACACAACGTCAGGATACGTCACATGGCGACTACGCACGCGCGGGGACCACGCCGTCATGATTGGGATAAACATCTCCATGGGAACGGTCACGTGACGAGTGACGTAGGCTTGCGCGGTGTCGTGGATACGATCTCGGGCAGTGACGACCAGGTAGCGAATCCGGACCATTTACCGCCAAAGTACGGCGTAGCAGGCCCCCCCAGCGGGCAATCGGATACCTTTCAAGGGGATATCATCTTCGCGAGACACCCCACTTCCGGCGAATCTTCGTCCAAAAGTCACATGGTCGAGTACTCGGATGGGCGCATGGATTCCGGAATTTCAGGAACTCAGGAGGATCTTTCACTGTTATTTGATGCGCGAGGTCTTGTTGACCTTCCCGCTATTTGTAATTCCTCGTCCTTGGAGTGGAAAGGTGGCACGACGTGGGATCGAACCGCCAACGTTTTCCGCAATCACTCCACGTGGATCAACTGCTCAAACGTCGACCCGGATAACATTGCTTACAAACATCCGTCGCTAGGGGCGTTGCTAGCGCTTTTCGCCGTGACGACCATCCTCGGCAACATCCTGGTGATGATCGCCGTTGCTAAGGAGCGATATCTCCGGACGGTGACGAATTATTTCATCGTGTCGCTGGCGCTGGCCGACCTGGTCATCGGTGCCGTTGTCATGCCATTCAGCATCACCATGGAGATGACGAACAATGTGTGGCTCTTCGGCGTCGATTGGTGCGACGTCTGGCACTCCCTGGACGTCCTGGCCAGCACGGCCTCCATCCTGAACCTCTCCGTCATCTCTCTGGATCGGTTCTGGGCCATCACGGACCCTATCGCCTACCCGACGCGGATGTCCACGGGACGGGCTCTGATCCTGATCGCGCTCGTCTGGATCTGCTCCGCGGGGATCAGCTTCCCGGCCATCATCTGGTGGCGGTCCGTCCTGGCTGGGGTGTCGCCGTCGCCTCACATGTGCGCCTTCACGGAGGACCCGGGATATCTCATCTTCTCCTCTTGTATCTCCTTCTACATCCCCGTGTCCGTCATCATGTTCGCCTACTACAAGATCTACCGGGCCGCCAGCTCCCAGATGCGGAGTCTGCGCTCGGGGGGGAAGGTGATGGTGGCCGACGGCGGGGAGGGGGGAGGTGAGGCCATGATGCTGCGGATGCACCGCGGCGGGAGAGTCACGGGGACGTGTGTGGGAGGAGGAGGAGGTGGAGGGAGCGTCGGCGGCGGCGGCGGCGGCGGGCTTCGCTCCAGTAACGGCCGCTCCGTGTCCGTCCAGTACATCCGAGCATGCGCCAACTCGGACAGCGACCCGGACACGGCGCCGGGGAGTCCCGTATACGGACGCCGCGCGGACAGCGCCACGCCCCTCCAGGACATGCGACCCTCGCGCGTCATGTCCCGGAAGTGGAAACACTTCGCCATCAGCCGGAAGCTCAGCAAACTGGCCAAGGAGCAGAAGGCGGCCAAAACCCTGGGCATCGTCATCGGGGTATTCTGCATATGCTGGGTGCCCTTCTTCGTGACTAACGTCCTCTTCGGGATCTGCCATCTGAACTGCGTCCGCCACGCCGATATCGTGTTCCCGGTCTTCAACTGGCTCGGGTACATTAACTCCGGCATGAATCCCGTCATCTACGCGTGCTCCATGCGAGACTTCAGACGAGCTTTCATCAAGATCCTCTGCAACTGTTGCCCTGGTTACCGGCGCTTCCGGTCCAGGAAGAGACGCTACGACCCCACGATGTGGTCGTCCAGCTGCGGGATGTCGGACCGGTGACGTAGGGCGCCATCACGTGACGACAATGTGACATAGCTTGTATTAGTGCTGTATTCACCCACCGCATGGTGGCGAAGGTCCAATGTACTTTAATCGCTTAATTTATGACTGTCGACCGTGGTGAAATTGATAAGTATTTTGGCAGAGGCGCTGATGATATATTGTCGACAATATTGCATGATATTGATACAATACTCCCTTCTCCTCCCCAGCCCCTCTGTATTGTGATTACTAAAGTAACGCTTTCCCTCACCGATAATCGCCGATGATGACCTAGTTATTACCGACAATCGCCGACGGTGACCTAGTTATTACCGATAATTGCCGATGATGACCTAGTTATCACAGATAATCGCTGGTGGTGACCTAGTTATTACCGACAATTGCCGATGATGACCTAGTTATCACAGATAATCGCCGGTGGTGACCTAGTTATTACCGATAATCGCCGATGGTGACCTTGTTTTTACCGATAATCACCGCCATTTTAATTGTGACGACTGAGATCGGGACTGATTAAAAATAACTACCATATATTGATATTGATGTCTGGATAACGAGTCCGAAGCATTTATTCAGCTTTAATAATGTCAAAATAACTGGGACTGCTACAAGTGAGTAGTCTTTCTTACCCTTCATATCTTGAACACTTGGAGTTATTGATCGCTGTCAATTCTTGGATCGATTGTAGTGTGTTGGGATTTACATTAGATACTGGTGGCTAGAAACAACATTGAGGTTAATTGCCTGGTCTTTGTGAGAGACTATGGCATGTTACATATATGAAGATCCTGTCTGTGTCCTATCTGGTTTCATCTGTCCCTTAAGATTAAAATGGCTTATAGGCTTATAGCTATTGGCAGCCCATTAAAACGGGCATTGGCCGACCATGCAGTGACACCCACTGCGAATATGATCGATGGAGAATCTGCTGACATTGCGATTGCTGCCTTCAGACAGCTTAAAAACATCTGGCGACATTGGGATGGCCGCTTACGGACATCTGGTGACATTGCGATGGCCGTTTTCAGACAACTTAAAAACATCTTGCGACATTGGGATAGCCGCTTACGGACATCTGGTGACATTGTGATGGCTGCTTACATACAACTTTAAAACATCTGGCGACATTGGGATGGCCACTTATGGACATCTGGTGACACTGTGATGGCTGCTTACATACAACTTAAAAACATCTGGCGACATTGGGATGGCCGCTTACGGACATCCGGTGACCTTGCGATGGCCGCTTTCAGACAGTTTAAAAACATCTGGCGACATTGCGATGACCGCTTTCAGACAACTTAAAAACATCTGGCGACATTGGGATGGCCGCTTACGGACATCTGGTGACATTGTGATGGCTGCTTACAGACAGCTTACGGACATTCGGTGACATTGTGATGGCGGCTTACAGACATCTGGTGACCTTGTGATGGCCGCTTACGGACAGCCTACGGACATCTGGTGACTGTGATATCCGCTTATGGACATCTGGTGACATTGTGATGGCCGCTTACGGACATCTGGTGACCTTGTGATGGCCGCTTATGGACATCTGGTGACATTGTGATGGCCGCTTACGGACATCTGGTGACTGTGATGGCCGCTTATGGACATAAGGTGACATTGTGATGGCCGCTTACGGGCAGCTTACAGACATCTTGTGACATTGTGATGGCCGTTTACGGACATCTGGTGACATTGCGATGGCGGCTTACGGACATCTGGTGACATTGTGATGGCCGCTTACGGACAGCTTACGGACATCTGATCACATTGTGATGGCCGCTTACTGACAACTTGACTTTTCTATGGATATATATGAATCCCAAATGGCCTTGTTATTGATGAATATTGGCCTATTGCAAAAAGTACAGGTTGAATTCCAGAGCCATTGCGATAGGTACAGATTGACTTCCAGTGCCATTACAATAGGTACAGATTGACTGGCAGTCACATAACTAGCCACATTTTTACTTCCACTGTCAACGAAGATATTGAATTTGACTAGTGACGTACATAGCTGAAGATAAATGTTGATATTAAGTGATATGTTTCGATGACTACTTATTGACATTCAATGACGTTGCGAGGATGAATTATTGATAACAAGTAATATATTCATGTCGAAAATAAATCCTGAGCCCTTAAATAGTGTTTGGTGAATATTTAAAATGTAACCTGTGACAGTTCTTGCTATGTATGTCCAATGATAATGCTACAGTACCGTTTACCCTCGACATTTGCGCTTTAGCACACAGCCGCTTGGAAAGATCGAGTGCATACAGACGACTTATCGTCAACTTCATGACTAGTACTTCTCAACAAGTTTTGCATAGCACATTGAGAATGTGACAAATATCTATAATTGATAAGGTAATATAAGATTAATTATACCTACATATATATTTGTTTTCGTCGTTCTCCCGACTGTTTGGGGGTAAATAGATGTTCGAAAGCCTAAACGCTTTCATAGCGAGTATACAATGGACAACATTACAGTTCAGCATTACAAATTACAGCAAAAATAAGATATAATTTCATACCGCTCTCTACAAAATAAAAGAAAGTGTTATCAACTGTTCTTGAGTGTTTGTTTCCTGCAAAAGAAGTTCATGAGAATTAATTTTGTCTTGGCTGTTTGGGGGTTGGGTGGTGGATGGTGGAGGTGGAGGGCACAACCTAGAGAGAACATGTGAAGTTGTTTATTATTATAGCACATTCTAGTAAGGAAAGCTTAGGCAAGCAAACCAAAAGTGTCAATGATTTTTGTATCTCTAAATAATAACAAAGACAATGCAATTCGTTCTCTTAATCAGTGTTGTTCAAATTCTCTCTAGATACCTGTCATCTTTACAGTCATCCAAAGCGGAGTGATTCCCTTCGCGTCCCCTGCGAATTTTGCTAAATCATCAGATGAAACCTGGCATACACATTGAAAGTATTCAGCGACAAATGACATTAAAACCAGAAAGCAGTGGCATGTTCCCTATCGATGTTTTCTTCTCCGGTATTGGTTGGTTGGTTGTATATTCAGGTCGCTTTAACCATTTTTTGTCATATGGATTCAATGGGAGAAGGAAGGGAGAGTGGCGCCATGTCTCCGAGGGTAACTCCCTACTCTTTGCGAAGAAGGACATGGGATCTTTATCCTGTGACCATACAGACATGGCCACAGCGGGGCGCGAACCACCGACCCACGTGCCGTTAGGCTGTGAGGTGGCTTCTCCGGTATAGCTGCACCGGTATGTCCGTGGCCGACGATTAGATATGACCGCTCGTATTACAAGACCGATACAATAAGTCATGGAAATGTTGTATCATTAATCAACCTATTGGCGTAGTCGAAAACACATCTGCATCGCGACCGTGTGTCACGTATGTCTGTCACGAACATTCTGTCAAGTACGTCTGTCATGTACATTCTGTCACGTACGTCTATCACGTACGTGTGTCACGTACATGTGCCACGTACATGTGTCACGTACATGTGCCACGTACGTGTGTCGCGTACGTCTGTCACGTACGTCTGTCACGTACGTCTGTCACGTACGTTTGCCACGTACGTTTGTCACGTACGTCGGTCACGTACATTCTGTCACGTACGTCTGTCACGTACGTCTGCCACGTACGTCTGTCACGTACGTCTTTCACGTACATTCTGTCACGTACGTCTGAAACGTACGTCTGTTACGTACGTCTGTCACCTAGCCTGTCACGTACGGCTGTCACATACGTATGTCTGTCACGTACGTACGTCTGTAACGAACGAACGTCTGTTACGTACGTCTGTCACGTACGTATATCTGTCACGTACGTATATGTCTGTCACGCACGTCTGTCACGTACGTACGTCACGTGCATTATGTCACGTACGTTTGTCACGTACATTCTGTCACGTACGTCTGTCTCGTACGTATATCTTGTTAACTCGATGACTCATTGACTGGCGGGTATGGCAATGAGCATGTGGGAACCAGCCTGTGAGAATAACACTAAGACCGGGCACAGACACGGATCCCATAACCGTGTTGACCGCTGTCCACACCCTCCCCTGGGTAAGCCAGGCGGCGGGGTCACGTCTGTGGATATATTGTGTCAGTTATCACCTCCACCGCCCCCGCCACAACCCACTCGTCACAGCCCGGTTATATATTTTTCCCTCGAGTCCATATCTCTCAATATTATTACTGAATTGCGTCACGGCTTTCACCAGCGTTCAGATTCAAGGTAAACGGCGGAAGTCTACATACTGGTTTATTAGATATATACCGCGTCGGTCGCGCCATAAAGCCTCGCGAGAGAGCTTGGCGAGACTTCATCGACCCAGTTTTGAGATGTTTAGGATCCGCTTTATCGTTTCTTTTTTCTTTCTTTCTTTTTTTAGCGTATTGCCCAGTGATTTACGGCCGCAAGGTCAAAGTCATGCGACGTTCTACCGTGAAATAAAGGCCGCCATATGCAGGCCAGCGACACCGAAACTTGTGCTGGGATTTAATTTAAACAAGGCCGATCCTGGGAGGGGGGGGGGGACTACATTGGTTTAGTGGTGGGTGTGTGCCACCCATGCCACAGAGGTTATATGGAGAGCGAGAGTAAAAGGCGAGATTTTGTGGTCATTGAGAGATGATTTTTTGCTTAAACAAGGCGCGCAAAATAGACACTGACAGTCATCGCACAGTATATGGAGGTTAATTAGGTTAATTAACACTTTAGATATCAAACTGGAATATGTAGTCAAGAGCTGCAATTAAAAAAAAAAAAAAAAAAAAAAAATTCAGTGTCAGATGGGCACTTCGAGAGAAATTGCACATATCTGCTTCTGGGATTGAGAGAGAAAAAAGGTGCCATTTGGGCGACACATATGTATATATATATACCTACTACATGTAGTGCCCCCCCCCCCTTCCCCCTTGGGGGTCCGATCTGCCCTTCGTCCCCGTGCCCCCGGCAATGGCTTTACCGCGTTATTCTGTCAACAAGCCGAGCGCGCTCGATGGAAGGAAGCGATGAATTTATTTGATATCGCATCACCTTCTCGTAGCGGTCAGCTATTTAAACAGACTAATCGCATTAACGGCAACGTCGACGCCACGTCTGCAAATATGTTTGATTGCCTGTCTGTCACGAGGATGTATAATTGATTCTGTGTGGAACCCTAGCTACTATATCCTCCATCGTTTTTCGCGCGTTTAGTGAAGCTTTAAAAGAGCTTTTTATGGCTTTTTGTTTCTGAAACGCCACAAATGTAATATACAGGAAAGTCTTCGGAAGAACGATGAAGCGGTCAACTTGTGGTCGTATATGGCGGGGGGGGGGGGTGGGGGGCATACACTGGTAAATGTTGAATACAACGAGTGATCGTCGACTAAATTGTACCCATATAGTACTCAAAGCAGAAATACTAAATCAATTTGTTTACAGTCGGTCTTCATTCTTGATTTTTGCAAGCGTAATTTCCCTTAGTTGGCGACACTTCCACCTTCTGAACCAATTACCGAAATCACAAAAATAGGGAACCACCCGCTTTATCTCTACCACCTGTCTTGTGGACGCGTCCATATTCCGCACCGCGCACCGCAAAAGAGTATGAATTGGTAATTAGCGAATCGCAAGCAACTCCCCTTCTGCAATAACAAATCATGAAGAAGATAACAAGTGAATCGCTGCAGAATTGGCTGTCGTCGCACACCCACCCATTCGTCAATCGTAGTCAAACGTGGCCATGGTGAAGCATGTTAAAACGAGTCATGATGATAAATGTTTCAGTGAGTTAATTAAGCGGCGCGGACACTGGTAAGTAGGGTGCTCGAAAATATATAATAGACTTGATGGGGGGGGGGGCGGCAAGGGGGGGGGGGGGTCGTGTTCCCAATTCACAAAGAATACACTCCCCGTATACAATGAAAGAGGCGGTTACATGATATAAATTGGCCAATTCACGATTACGGCAAACCCTTGATCACGGCGATCGGCTAATATCCCATTCCCAGTTCACGAAGAGCTATTTACCTCATTCCCAGTTCATGGTGAAATGAAAAGCCCGATCCCGAGGAACGCAAATATCCCTTGCCCCCCCCCCCCCCCCCCCTTGATGAGTAACTCACCATCGAAGCTAATAATACGAGTACGAATATTGGCACTTTCTTGCTAGCTGCGATTCATGTACGTGGTATGGCTGTAGCGTACGTATCTGTTGGCCGGGTACATTGAGAAACCCTTGCTCCACCCCAGTCCATTGGGTTAGGACACCTGAGGCAATCTGCCATTCACACACATTTTGCTGGAGCCAAAGTATTTGCATAAACGGTAAATAAAAGGAAGAGATATTTCGACAATTTACGTGGTTCAATTAATTCCAGCTGTCTTCCAGGACTCGCCAGAACTGCCCGGCGAGCGCCCACAGATATCATAACGCATCCCTCTCTGTGGCGCAACCCAGATACAAATGTGAAGTGGAAAACGTGATTTCATAACGTGATTTCATAAAGTGTTATACCAGTCGATTCTGCAGCCGCGTCCTAACCTACACACAGTCTCTACGTGACGTACTTTGTTTCAGGTTACAGACGCGTGCCATGCGATATGCGCCTACATTTCGAATGCTATAGTTCCGGACCGAATTTCTAGTGAAGCAAACAGAGTGTATTCCCACAAAAGTATCTCAGTTGACATATTTGGGGTTGTAATATGAAAATATAAGGTGAAAAACTGTTATTCATGGTGCATTTGTGAATTAGACACACCGATGTCGTATGTAAATCACCCGTAAGAACACAGCGTGAACGACCATTTTTCCCAATTAGGTCAGGTCATGCTCTGGCCTATATTTACAATCTGGGTAGACCCTAATTCAAATTATGGGTCTCGCAGTAGACTGACCTACACCCATATTTAATCGGGTACATTTTTCGCGCTTAATTAGTGATAGAGCTTGTCATAACGCGCCCAAATAGCCTATGTGAGTTGCGAAAAATCAAATACAATATCTAACCTGCACCCAGCAGGAACCGGCATAGTTTGCAGAATCGGGTGGTACTTAGTTTGAGAAATGTCCGTTTTCTAAGCGCACGTCTCTCCTCCTTCGTCTGAACACATATTTATTGTACAAGATTTACAGAGTATAAACATGGCGACAGCAGGGCGGGAAACTATTGATCGCGGAGATTTATCACTGTCATTTTAAAGCCATACAATTGGGAAGGGGGGTTGGTCCAACGAATAACAATCTTCGCAATGAACTGCTAAATGGTATCGCCTTCGTTGTTGAATATGGCTTTATCTTGGATCTTACGGCTGCGTCTAAGAATCAAATGGCTAGTCTCTGCAATCTCCTCTTATTCTCTTCCTCCAACATTAATCTTGAAGATAATACTAAATTATTTAAAGCAGTACAAATTTTCATTTACGGAACAGGTCGGTTTATCTAAGAGCTATGCTGTAGATTTGATTTTCAGGGTTGTATGCCACTAAATCTTTGTCACTGTATTGAATTTTCTGTATATTTGATCAACTGTACTTGTTAATGACTTAACCTCAACTCCACAACCACATTTTTGTTACATGTTGAGGTGGCCGTTGATATGTGTATTCGCTATCGGTAACCTCGTTAAATAAATTTAATAAGTTTATACAAAAAAAAGGGTGGTGGGGGGTGGGGGGTTACGTGTCGCGTTACGCCTCGTTATGTCATATTTGGTTCACAGCGGTTGAATTAAACAGCACGAATGAATGCGCAGGACTGAAGTGTAGGCCTACTAAAGGCATGACATGACGACACAAGTAAACAACTCGGATCAGTAAGAAAGTAACGAGCCACATTGACAACACGACCGTCGTTTTCTACAGGTTTTATTCCTTTTCCATACATCAGGACACATCGCGAATCAATGCACGAGCATTAATCCAAAAGAATCACGATATTTTATCCCCTTGGATTAATTCACAAGGATTATATCACGGTATTTTACCCCCTTGGATTAATTCACAAGGATTGTATCACGGTATTTTACTCCCTTGGATTAATCCACAAGGATTATATCACGGTATTTTATCCCCTTGGATTAATCCACAAGGATTACATCACGATATTTTACCCCGTGGATTAATCCACAAGGATTACATCACAATATTTTACCCCCTTGGATTAATCCACAAGGATTACATCACGGTATTTTACTCCCTTGGATTAATCCACAAGGATTATATCACGGTATTTTATTCCCTTGGATTAATCCACAAGGACTACATCACGATATTTTACCCCCTTGGATTAATCCACAAGGATTACATCACGATATTTTACCCCGTGGACTAATCCACAAGGATTACATCACGATATTTTACCCCCTTGGATTGTTCCACAAGGATTACATCACGATATTTTACCCCGTGGATTAATCCACAAGGATTACATCACGATATTTTACCCCCGTGGATTCATCCACAGGAATTACATCACGATATTTTACTCCCTTAGATTAATTCACAAGGATTATATCACGATATTTTACCCCCTTGGATTAATCCACAAGGATTACATCACGACATTTTACCCCGTGGATTAATCCACAAGGATTACATCACGATATTTTACCCCCTTGGATTAATCCACAAGGACTACATCACGGTATTTTACTCCCTTGGATTAATCCACAAGGATTATATCACGGTATTTTATCCCCTTGAATTAATCCACAGGGACTACATCACGATATTTTACCCCCTTGGATTAATCCACAAGGATTACATCACGATATTTTACCCCCTTGGATTAATCCACAAGGATTACATCACGATATTTTACCCCGTGGATTAATCCACAAGGATTACATCACGATATTTTACCCCCTTGGATTAATCCACAAGGATTACATCACGATATTTTACCCCGTGGAATAATCCACAAGAATTACATCACGATATTTTACCCCCGTGGATTCATCCACAGGAATTACATCACGATATTTTACCCCCTTGGATTAATCCACAAGGATTATACCACGACATTTTACCCCCTTGGATTAATCCACAAGGATTATATCACGATAATTGATCCCCGTTGATTAAAACACAACGATCTGTCTGTGAGGCTCACACAGGCTGTGAGGCCGCCAGGATGACACAGGCTGTGAGGCCGTCAGGATGACACAGGCTGTGAGGCCGTCAGGATGACACAGGCTGTGAGGCCGTCAGGATGGCACAGGCTGTGAGGCCGCCAGAATGGCACAGGCTGTGAGGCCGTCAGGATGGCACAGGCTGTGAGGCCGTCAGGATGACACAGGCTGTGAGGCCGTCAGGATGGCACAGGCTGTGAGGCCGTCAGGATGACACAGGCTGTGAGACCGTCAGGATGGCACAGGCTGTGAGGCCGTCAGGATGACACAGGCTGTGAGGCCGTCAGGATGACACAGGCTGTGAGGCCGTCAGGATGGCACAGGCTATGAGGCCGTCAGGTAGACACAGGCTGTGAGGCCGTCAGGATGTCACAGGCTGTGAGGCCGTCAGGATGACACAGGCTGTGAGGCTGTCAGGCTGTCACAGGCTGTGAGGCCGTCAGGATGACACAGGCTGTGAGGCCGTCAGGATGTCACAGGCTGTGAGGCCGTCAGGATGACACAGGCTGTGAGGCCGTCAGGATGACACAGGCTGTGAGGCCGTCAGGATGGCACAGGCTGTGAGGCCGCCAGAATGGCACAGGCTGTGAGGCCGTCAGGATGGCACAGGCTGTGAGGCCGTCAGGATGACACAGGCTGTGAGGCCGTCAGGATGGCACAGGCTGTGAGGCCGTCAGGATGACACAGGCTGTGAGGCCGTCAGGATGGCACAGGCTGTGAGGCCGTCAGGATGACACAGGCTGTGAGGCCGTCAGCATGACACAGGCTGTGAGGCCGTCAGGATGGCACAGGCTATGAGGCCGTCAGGTAGACACAGGCTGTGAGGCCGTCAGGATGGCACAGGCTGTGAGGCCGTCAGGATGACACAGGCTGTGAGGCCGTCAGGATGGCACAGGCTGTGAGGCCGTCAGGATGACACAGGCTGTGAGGCCGTCAGCATGACACAGGCTGTGAGGCCGTCAGGATGGCACAGGCTATGAGGCCGTCAGGTAGACACAGGCTGTGAGGCCGTCAGGATGTCACAGGCTGTGAGGCCGTCAGGATGACACAGGCTGTGAGGCCGTCAGGCTGTCACAGGCTGTGAGGCCGTCAGGATGACACAGGCTGTGAGGCCGTCAGGATGTCCCAGGCTGTGAGGCCGTCAGGATGACACAGGATGTGAGGCCGTCAGGATGTCACAGGCTGTGAGGCCGTCAGGATGACACAGGCTGTGAGGCTGTCAGGCTGTCACAGGCTGTGAGGCCGTCAGGATGACACAGGCTGTGAGGCCGTCAGGATGTCACAGGCTGTGAGGCCGTCAGCATGACACAGGCTGTGAGGCCGTCAGGATGACACAGGTTGTGAGGCCGTCAGCATGACACAGGCTGTGAGGCCGTCAGCATGACACAGGCTGTGAGGCCGTCAGGATGACACAAGCTGTGAGGCCGTCAGGATGACACAGGCTGTGAGGCCGTCAGGATGTCACAGGCTGTGAGGCCGTCAGCATGACACAGGCTGTGAGGCCGTCAGGATGACACAGGCTGTGAGGCCGTCAGGATGTCACAAGCTGTGAGGCCGTCAGGATGACACAGGCTGTGAGGCCGTCAGCATGACACAGGCTGTGAGGCCGTCAGGATGACACAGGCTGTGAGGCCGCCAGGATGACACAGGCTGTGAGGCCGTCAGCATGACACAGGCTGTGAGGCCGTCAGGATGACACAGGCTGTGAGGCCGTCAGGATGACACAGGCTGTGAGGCCGTCAGGATGACACAGGCTGTGAGGCCGTCAGCATGACACAGGCTGTGAGGCCGTCAGGATGACACAGGCTGTGAGGCCGCCAGGATGACACAGGCTGTGAGGCCGTCAGGATGACACAGGCTGTGAGGCCGTCAGCATGACACAGGCTGTGAGGCCGTCAGGATGACACAAGCTGTGAGGCCGTCAGGATGACGCAGGCTGTGAGGCCGTCAGGATGACACAGGCTGTGAGGCCGTCAGCATGACACAGGCTGTGAGGCCGTGAGGCTCACACAGGCTATGAGGCCGTCAGCATGACACAGGCTGTGATGCCGTCAGGATGACGCAGGCTGTGAGGCCGTCAGGATGACACAGGCTGTGAGGCCGTCAGCATGACACAGGCTGAGGCCGTCAGGATGACACAGGCTGTGAGGCCGCCAGGATGACACAGGCTGTGAGGCCGTCAGGATGACACAGGCTGTGAGGCCGTCAGGATGACACAGACTGTGAGGCCGCCAGGATGACACAGGCTGTGAGGCCGTCAGGATGACACAGGCTGTGCGGCCGTCAGCATGACACAGGCTGTGAGGCCGTCAGGATGGCACAGGCTGTGAGGCCGTCAGCATGACACAGGCTGTGAGGCCGTCAGGATGACACAGGCTGTGAGGCCGCCAGGATGACACAGGCTGTGAGGCCGCCAGGATGACACAGGCTGTGAGGCCGTCAGGATGACACAGGCTGTGCGGCCGTCAGCATGACACAGGCTGTGAGGCCGTCAGGATGGCACAGGCTGTGAGGCCGTCAGCATGACACAGGCTGTGAGGCCGTCAGGATGACACAGGCTGTGAGGCCGTCAGGATGACACAGGCTGTGAGGCCGTCAGGATGACACAGGCTGTGAGGCCGTCAGGATGACACAGACTGTGAGGCCGTCAGGATGACACAGGCTGTGAGGCCGTCAGGATGACACAGGCTGTGAGGCCGTCAGGATGACACAGGCTGTGAGGCCGTCAGGATGACACAGGCTGTGAGGCCGTCAGCATGACACAGGCTGTGAGGCCGTCAGGATGACACAGGCTGTGAGGCCGTCAGGATGACACAGGCTGTGCGGCCGTCAGCATGACACAGGCTGTGAGGCCGTCAGGATGGCACAGGCTGTGAGGCCGTCAGCATGACACAGGCTGTGAGGCCGTCAGGATGACACAGGCTGTGAGGCCGTCAGGATGGCACAGGCTGTGAGGCCGTCAGCATGACACAGGCTGTGAGGCCGTCAGGATGACACAGGCTGTGCGGCCGTCAGCATGACACAGGCTGTGAGGCCGTCAGGATGGCACAGGCTGTGAGGCCGTCAGCATGACACAGGCTGTGAGGCCGTCAGGATGACACAGGCTGTGAGGCCGCCAGGATGACACAGGCTGTGAGGCCGCCAGGATGACACAGGCTGTGAGGCCGTCAGGATGACACAGGCTGTGCGGCCGTCAGCATGACACAGGCTGTGAGGCCGTCAGGATGGCACAGGCTGTGAGGCCGTCAGGATGGCACAGGCTGTGAGGCCGTCAGCATGACACAGGCTGTGAGGCCGTCAGGATGACACAGGCTGTGAGGCCGTCAGGATGACACAGGCTGTGAGGCCGCCAGGATGACACAGGCTGTGAGGCCGTCAGCATGACACAGGCTGTGAGGCCGTCAGGATGGCACAGGCTGTGAGGCCGTCAGCATGACACAGGCTGTGAGGCCGTCAGGATGACACAGGCTGTGAGGCCGTCAGGATGGCACAGGCTGTGAGGCCGTCAGCATGACACAGGCTGTGAGGCCGTCAGGATGACACAGGCTGTGAGGCCGTCAGGATGACACAGGCTGTGAGGCCGTCAGGATGACACAGGCTGTGAGGCCGTCAGCATGACACAGGCTGTGAGGCCGTCAGCATGACACAGGCTGTGAGGCCGTCAGCATGACACAGGCTGTGAGGCCGTCAGGATGACACAGGCTGTGAGGCCGTCAGCATGACACAGGCTGTGAGGCCGTCAGGATGACACAGGCTGTGAGGCCGTCAGCATGACACAGGCTGTGAGGCCGTCAGCATGACACAGGCTGTGAGGCCGTCAGGATGACACAGGCTGTGAGGCCGTCAGCATGACACAGGCTGTGAGGCCGTCAGGATGACACAGGCTGTGAGGCCGTCAGCATGACACAGGCTGTGCGGCCGTCAGGATGACACAAGCTGTGAGGAGTCCTTGCACCGAAGGCTTGACACGGATACCGGCAGCCTTCGCGGGTCGCTCCTGATCACGTCCAGACATCGATCCGGACGCGTAAACCACGTGTGGGGTCTGATCCAATATCGCCAAGACACACACACATCTACCAACAAAACAAAAAGTGTCCGTTCAGGGTCCATGTTTAATTTTAAAATCCACGAAATGGAATACTATAGTAAACGGTTGGTGTGAGTCATACGTGAGCTATGTTGAAACAATGGTTCGCCACGACATTGAAGAACGAATCGTTTGAGTTTGTACGTAACAACAATTTTTTGATAATACGTTGATTTGCCGTGGTGTAATGTTGTTGGTTATATATTCAGGACGCTTTAACCACTTTTGGTCATATCGCGTCAATGGGAGGAGGAAGAGAGAGTGGAGCCATGTCCCCGGGGGGTAACCCCCTACTCTTTGCGAAGAAGGACATGGGATCTTTATCTTGCGACCACACAGACATGGCCACAGCGGGGATCGAACCATCGATCCACGTGCCGTTAGGCTCTCAGGTGGCCAGAGCACACCAGGCGAGCGCTCTAACCAACTGAGGTATCGGGCCGGCCCCTGGTGTAATGTTGTATAATTTACGTTTTGTGATAGAATATCAAAACATATACCTTAGAGACGCTTCCTTGGTTGGAGTTGCAGTGTGTTCATATACAAGGCAGTGGGTCTTAACTTAACCGAGGACCCATTGTTACCAGGTAATGTCTCTTTCCGATGATATTAACTTAATATGTAAAACATGTAACACACTACATTACAGAAAAATAATGTCGTGAGAGAACAATGGACTGACGTCATCAGCGGATGTTACCCCCCAATAATTTCCTTGCAGATATAATTAAACATGGTATCTCACAGGGTAGAACATTAGGAGGTGACATTACTTATAATCAGGATGTAAACCAATTGCTGCGTACGTGACTCACCTGGAGTTGAGCAATCAGCTGGCGACATCTGCATCGGCTACCTCATTTCCGCTTCCGGCGGACGCCGTGGGCGTCGTCGAGGACACAGAGGTGGTTTCCAGGGAGATGCTGGTCGTGGAGGTGACGGCAGACGCTGGCGTCGCGGCGGTGGGGGTACTGGTGGGGGTGGGCGTACTGCTGGGGGCGGGGGCGGCGGCGGTGGTGGCGGTACCGTTGGGGGTGGGGGCGGCAGCGGTGGTGCTGGTGGGGGTGGGGGTGGGGGTACTGGTGGTAGGAGAGCTCGAGGCTGCTGCGGTGAGGGTGGAGGAGGTGAGGGGAGGGGTGGCCTCGTCCGCTGAAGCCGCCGCCGGCAGGGGCTTAATGGTGTCATACTTGTGCAAGTGGAGTGTGGACATCCAGCGTAACATCGTGGGGGTTCGTCAAGGAACGGGCAGTCAGCGTGTGTGTGTTGCGTAACACAGAATTATATGTTACGGGTTACGCCATAAACCATAATGATCATCATGATATGAAGGTTCTTCAGCGCCATGTGCAGTATTTCCCATACTGCATTCCATTTTGATTTCGCAAGTACAACCCCAAAGAATCTACATACGGACTATAGTGTGGCTGTGTATGTTGCGCTATATATCACCAATCGCGTGACCAATCAGCCCGGCCTTAAACCCACAAAGTACGAAATACATCGCGTACGAGCAACTGCTGGCAATTTAAAAAGTTTTGACAACGACTTTTCTCCGTTTTCAATAACACGAGTGTATACACCAACGTCAGTCGGCATTTCATCATAGGATCATCTTCGTCATACAATCATATTGACGTCTTCAACGGAACGCATTTTCCCCTAAACAACTTCGGTTTCACCAGGTTATAATTAATCTCAAATTGGTTTATGGTAGTTCGCAGCATTTCCTAACTTACGGTGAACAAATCTCTTATTTACTCATCACATCGCAGCTGTCTTAAGGCTGTTTTTTTTTCGGAATGCGTATCCCCCTATCTAAATTTAGCATTGTTTCTTACAGGTTTTTAAGGTATTGAACCGCATTTTTTTATATACAATTTACATTTGAAAGATGATACAAAGAGAACAATCCTCAATCTGGCTTTCTCAGCTCCAAACTGATCAAGCGCGTTCGAATAACTCGTACGTCACTCACACGGTGGAGCCACCGCTCACCCAGAGTTCTGAGATTGGGGTTTGTAGAATTGGAGACTAACAACAGACCGACGGTTGAGCAAGCGACCGGCTACATTAGCAAGCGACGCGATTGTCTAAACTCGATTTATGCACGTTTGATTAATAAAATCTGATCTTCATTTCATCGAATGCGTTCTTAACCAGAATTTATTTGGTGCCGCTTGTGAGAACTATTTCTCTCATCGGATAGGTCTTACCCGGGGATTATGACGGCGTTATCAACAGGTAATTAGTTCGGAAGAGCGCGTAGGAAGCGGCGGAAGTTTTATATGAATTTTATGTTGAGCGTCACCGTAACCGACGATCAGGCGATCTGACGATTCCTATATTGTGCCTGCTTGTAAATAAAGCAATACTTTCATATATACTACCGTACAGACATTACTAACATATAAGCGTGGAACCAGCCAGCCCAATTCTACGAGACCCAATCTGGGGTACTGGGATGAGTGAAGTGCTGCCACTAAGAGAGGTCTCTTAGAGACAGATCCTCAATTTTAATATGTGGTTCTACGACTAATTATCGGAGAATTAGTTCAGGCAGCCCCCGTAGGTACGCGTGATCATATTTCGTTTTACCAGAATTTCTAAACAAGGCGAGCATGCTGGACTCCAGTAACTGGAGCAGGCAAAGGATATGATTTCTCTTCCTTCTCCGTGTCCACAATGGTGGAGTAGATATACTTCTCCTTAAACGCCTCCATCCGCTCCTGGCAAGGCGATGAAACAAACAAAAAAGGTTACTAATGATATGACCCTTGTCAACCAAATTCAGCAACCCGCCGGTTAATATACAGTAATAACATAAGACTAGCGATACACACAAATTCATGCTTAGACTGACTTCGCAATTTTATATTATATTTCGATATATTATATACGCGTACAGAAATGTTATACATTCTTTATCAAAGAAAAGTACCAAACGACCAGAAATGATTTTTCTGTCATTATTTATACACTATTGGAACCTTGTTGTGTGCCGTCCATTGCTCACCTTGTGGACATCCCATACTAGAGCCCCATGTGTGCCGTCCATTGTTCACCTTGTGTTCATCCCATACTAGAGCCCTGTGTGTGCCGTCCATTGCTCACCTTGTGTTCATCCCATACTAGAGCCCCGTGTGGGCCGTCCATTGCTCACCTTGTGTTCATCCCATACTAGAGCCCCGTGTGGGCCGTCCATTGCTCACCTTGTGTTCATCCCATAATAGAGCCTCGTGTGTGCCGTCCATTGTTCACCTTGTGTTCATCCCATACTAGAGCCCTGTGTGTGCCGTCCAATGCTCACCTTGTGTTCATCCCATACTAGAGCCCCGTGTGGGCCGTCCATTGCTCACCTTGTGTTCATCCCATACTAGAGCCCCGTGTGGGCCGTCCATTGCTCACCTTGTGTTCATCCCATACTAGAGCCTCGTGTGGGCCGTCCATTGTTCACCTTGTGTTCATCCCATACTAGAGCCTCGTGTGGGCCGTCCATTGCTCACCTTGTGTTCATCCCATAATAGAGCCTCGTGTGTGCCGTCCATTGCTCACCTTGTGTTCATCCCATACTAGAGCCCCGTGTGTGCCGTCCATTGTTCACCTTGTGTTCATCCCATACTAGAGCCCCGTGTGTGCCGTCCATTGCTCACCTTGTTTTCATCCCATAATAGAGCCCCGTGTGTGCCGTCCATTGCTCACCTTGGGTTCATCCCATAATAGAGCCCCGTGTGTGCCGTCCATTGCTCACCTTGTGTTCATCCCATACTAGAGCCCCGTGTGGGCCGTCCATTGCTCCCCTTGTGTTCATCCCATAATAGAGCCCCGTGTGTGCCGTCCATTGTTCACCTTGTGTTCATCCCATACTAGAGCCTCGTGTGTTCCGTCCATTGCTCACCTTCATCCCATACTAGAGCCCCGTGTGTGCCGTCCATTGCTCACCTTGTTTTCATCCCATAATAGAGCCTCGTGTGTGCCGTCCATTGCTCACCTTGTGTTCATCCCATAATAGAGACCCGTGTGAGCCGTCCATTGTTCACCTTGTGTTCATCCCATACTAGAGCCCCGTGTGGGCCGTCCATTGCTCACCTTGTGTTCATCCCATAATAGAGCCTCGTGTGTGTCGTCCATTGCTCCCCTTGTGTTCATCCCATACTAGAGCCTCGTGTGTGCCGTCCATTGCTCACCTTGTGTTCATCCCATAATAGAGCCCCGTGTGTGTCGTCCATTGCTCACCTTGTGTTCATCCCATAATAGAGACCCGTGTGGGCCGTCCAGTGTTCACCTTGTGTTCATCCCATACTAGAGCCCCGTGTGTGCCGTCCATTGCTCACCTTGTGTTCATCCCATAATAGAGCCCCGTGTGTGTCGTCCATTGCTCACCTTGTGTTCATCCCATACTAGAGCCTCGTGTGTGCCGTCCATTGCTCACCTTGTGTTCATCCCATAATAGAGCCTCGTGTGTGCCGTCCATTGCTCCCCTTGTGTTCATCCCATAATAGAGCCTCGTGTGTGCCGTCCATTGCTCACCTTGTGTTCATCCCATAATAGAGCCCCGTGTGTGTCGTCCATTGCTCACCTTGTGTTCATCCCATACTAGAGCCCCGTGTGTGCCGTCCATTGCTCACCTTGTGTTCATCCCATAATAGAGCCTCGTGTGTGCCGTCCATTGCTCCCCTTGTGTTCATCCCATACTAGAGCCCCGTGTGTGCCGTCCATTGTTCACCTTGTGTTCATCCCATAATAGAGCCTCGTGTGTGCCGTCCATTGCTCACCTTGTGTTCATCCCATACTAGAGCCCCGTGTGTGCCGTCCATTGCTCACCTTGTGTTCATCCCATAATAGAGACCCGTGTGGGCCGTCCATTGTTCACCTTGTGTTCATCCCATACTAGAGCCCCGTGTGGGCCGTCCATTGCTCACCTTGTGTTCATCCCATAATAGAGCCTCGTGTGTGTCGTCCATTGCTCCCCTTGTGTTCATCCCATAATAGAGCCTCGTGTGTGCCGTCCATTGCTCACCTTCATCCCATACTAGAGCCCCGTGTGTGCCGTCCATTGTTCACCTTGTGTTCATCCCATAATAGAGCCTCGTGTGTGCCGTCCATTGCTCACCTTGTGTTCATCCCATAATAGAGCCTCGTGTGTGTCGTCCATTGCTCCCCTTGTGTTCATCCCATACTAGAGCCCCGTGTGGGCCGTCCATTGCTCACCTTGTGTTCATCCCATAATAGAGCCTCGTGTGTGTCGTCCATTGCTCCCCTTGTGTTCATCCCATACTAGAGCCCCGTGTGTGCCGTCCATTGCTCACCTTGTTTTCATCCCATAATAGAGCCTCGTGTGTGCCGTCCCCGCCAAACTTCTTGTTGTAGTAGTCGAAGTGGACCTGGTTGAGGATGAGCCCTAACCCGGGAGCTTTTGGCACGTCAAACTGAAGGGAAACACGCGTACAATTGTCAAAAACCACACAGCTTGGCACCCGATTCCACATGAGCTTAACACAAGAAATCGTCGGAATCATAGTTTGTTAACCAGTAAAGCCACTTGTTGCGATGTGAAGACTCAATGTTTAATCAAGCGCTTCAACAAAACACGATATATATAACGGCTTTCAACTCGTTGTGTAGACAACTATACATAAAGCCTTTTTGTGTGCTTAACATGTTGTTGTTCTCTTTTCTCTCGTCAGTCGATGACGATAGCCTAGATACGATCTATATATAGACTGCATGTCATCTGATAATATAATATATTGTGGTCGTATATCCTTTAAACAGCGTGTTCATACAGAGTGCAGTAGTAGGCTGAGGCCGGCCGTCGGAGTACCGTAGAACCGCCCGTGCGTGCTAAAGCATTTATATAAATAGCCAAACGACCGGCTTCTGGGTCCTGCACATACACACCGCATGGACACGCAACGGCGGTTCTACGGTAGTCCGAGGGCTGGCCACCCTCCCGGGGCCTGCAACTACACAACGCATGAACACGCAACGGCGGTTCTACGGTAGTCCGAGGTCTGGCCTCCCGGGACCTGCAACTACACAACGCATGAACACGCAACGGCGGTTCTACGGTAGTCCGAGGTCTGGCCTCCCGGGGCCTGCAACTACACAGCGCATGAACACGCAACGGCGGTTCTACGGTAGTCCGAGGGCTGGCCACCCTCCCGGGGCCTGCAACTACACAACGCATGAACACGCAACGGCGGTTCTACGGTAGTCCGAGGTCTGGCCTCCCGGGGCCTGCAACTACACAACGCATGAACACGCAACGGCTGTTCTACGGTAGTCCGAGGGCTGGCCACCCTCCCGGGGCCTGCAACTACACAACGCATGAACACGCAACGGCGGTTCTACGGTAGTCCGAGGGCTGGCCACCCTCCCGGGGCCTGCAACTACACAACGCATGAACACGCAACGGCGGTTCTACGGTAGTCCGAGGGCTGGCCACCCTCCCGGGGCCTGCAACTACACAACGCATGAACACGCAACGGCGGTTCTAGGGTAGTCCGAGGTCTAGCCTCCCGGGGCCTGCAACCACACAACGCATGAACACGCAAACGGCGGTTCTAGGGTAGTCCGAGGTCTAGCCTCCCGGGGCCTGCAACTACACACCGCATGAACACGCAACGGCGGTTCTACGGTAGTCCGAGGGCTGGCCACCCTCCCGGGGCCTGCAAATGCACACCGCATATACACGCAACGGCGGTTCTACGGCAGCCTGGGTCTTGCGATTTAAAGGATATCTGACACTAGACTCCAACGCAGATCCGACGCCACGATCCAATGTGGACTCGCGCGGCTCACTACAGACAACTGTGAATCCGATAATGATGTCGCGCTCACATAAATCTCACCTTTTCTTTGTGGAACGCCTTCTGGATGGCCTCAATGCCCGTTAACCCACGGCTGATAGCGATGGCGAGGCCTGTAGCAAAGAATAGTCATCTCCATACGATATCAACAGAGTTGCGCAACACAATGCTACTGGTCATCTTTCATAGAGATTATCTGATCAGCGTTTGCTTCAATCGTGTCCACAAACATTTGTATGCATTGCGGAGTGTTTATATTTTTAAATTTAACTTAATTAGTCGTAGATTGTTTCAACTGAGCTATCATTTTATGGACATTGGTAAAGCCACTTCGGGGATCTAACACGACAGACAGCCCCAGTTTATTGTTTATGAGACGCTAAATCCAATCCATATATACGTCATTTAATAACCAAGTTTTGATTGTCACCATCTACATAATCTGAGACAAGAAAACTACGTTATACACAAAGGAAGATCATTTCAAATTTCATATTTCGTAAATTTAAATATGTTACCAACTTTGAATAATCCACTTACCGATCATTTTGCGAATTTGATGAAGCATGAAGCTCTGTCCTTTGATGGAGAGCATCACAAACTCCAAATCGTTCTGTATAAAGGGTGTTCCTGCCTGGACACCAGCAAAGACAGCATAGGAAACAATAAAGCTTGATCAGCAAAGGAACAACACAGACAATTAACTGTTGTGATCGTTACTGTTGTTTACATACGTATATCATATGGCTAACAGGCCATTTGCATAGCCAACAAGTCTATGGAAAAAATGTCAATCCCTTTATAGTTCATAGTTGGCACTCTCTTACCTGACCCCACAGGGATTGGTACCCTCTTAAACTACCCCACAGAAGGGGTTGGTACCCTCTTACACTACCCCACAGAAGGGGTTGGTACCCCATTACACTACCCCACAGAATGTGTTTGTACCCTCTTACACTACCCCACAGAAGGGGTTGGTACCCTCTTACACTACCCCACAGAAGGTGTTTGTACCCTCTTACACTACCCCACAGAAGGGGTTGGTGCCCTCTTACACTACCCCACAGAAGGGGTTGGTGCCCTATTACACTAGCCCACAGAAGGGGTTTGTACCCTCTTACACTACCCCACAGAAGGGATCCGTGCCCTCTTACACTACCCCACAGAAGGGGTTGGTGCCCTATTACACTACCCCACAGAAGGGGTTTGTACCCTCTTACACTACCCCACAGAAGGGGTTGGTGCCCTCTTACACTACCCCACAGAAGGGATCCGTGCCCTCTTACACTACCCCACAGAAGGGATCCGTGCCCTCTTACACTACCCCACAGAAGGGGTTGGTACCCTCTTACACTACCCCACAGAAGGTGTTGGTACCCTCTTACACTACCCCACAGAAGGTGTTTGTACCCTCTTACACTACCCCACAGAAGGGGTTGGTGCCCTCTTACACTACCCCACAGAAGGGATCCGTGCCCTCTTACACTACCCCACAGAAGGGGTTTGTAACCTCTTACACTACCCCACAGAAAGGGGTTGGTGCCCTATTACACTACCCCACAGAAGGGATCGGTGCCCTCTTACACGACCCCACAGAAGGGGTTGGTATCCTCTTACACTACCCCACAGAAGGGATCCGTGCCCTCTTACACTACCCCACAGAAGGGGTTGGTGCCCTATTACACTACCCCACAGAAGGGGTTTGTACCCTCTTACACTACCCCACAGAAGGGGTTGGTGCCCTCTTACACTACCCCACAGAAGGGATCCGTGCCCTCTTACACTACCCCACAGAAGGGATCCGTGCCCTCTTACACTACCCCACAGAAGGGGTTGGTACCCTCTTACACTACCCCACAGAAGGTGTTGGTACCCTCTTACACTACCCCACAGAAGGTGTTTGTACCCTCTTACACTACCCCACAGAAGGGGTTGGTGCCCTCTTACACTACCCCACAGAAGGGATCCGTGCCCTCTTACACTACCCCACAGAAGGGGTTTGTAACCTCTTACACTACCCCACAGAAAGGGGTTGGTGCCCTATTACACTACCCCACAGAAGGGATCGGTGCCCTCTTACACTACCCCACAGAAGGGGTTGGTACCCTCTTACACTACCCCACAGAAGGGATCGGTGCCCTCTTACACCACCCCACAGAAGGGGTTGGTATCCTCTTACACTACCCCAAAGAAAGTGTTGGTACCTTCTTACCTTACCGCATAGAAGGAGTGGGTCCCCTTAAAGCATACCTACCGTGAATTGTAAAATATATCGCTTTGCGCTTGGATCCGTGGGTTTTCTGAAATAGATAAAATGAGCATCTCTGATTAGATATTGTGTAAAACTGTATCATAGTACATGCAGAACTGTGTATTTTAACATATCTGATGTCATAGCTATGTACCCAGTCCTCCTTGGGCTTACCAGTCACTTTAAAGAACAAACCTAATTAGTAATAAACGTAAGTATATTTACCAAATACATTATATCGGACAGGTGTCGATTTCATTTATAAAGGATACATTTAAATCGTCACCACGCTTTCTTAACAAAGACGATAAGCGGTTTCCATGAATACTACATAATAGAACTAAATTTCCCATACAAATTCATAAACGAAAAGAACAAGAAGGAAGAAAAATGTTCCGCTTCACTAAATAAAAATGGACCTTTCGGCATTATCCTTCGGACATACACAGACGACATGACATTCGTTATCGATCGTCAAAGCATTAATGATCTTTTCACTCACTTTCCGGATGTAAAGTTATGGAAGTTATGCGTTCCTCTGTACTGCGCCAGTATCAGATTCAACCGGGTCAGAATAGGCTCCGTAATGCGAAAGTCTTCTTTAGCAATCTGCAATTAAAATATTGCACATACAAGTATAAACATACATACACTTTAATTAGAAATTTCAAAAAAAAAATCAATTAAAACGGGAATTAGTTAACAAATAACAACATAATTAATGCACTAAATCCTTCCTATCCCATGATAGCCACGTTTATTGTCCTCCATTTCGTTACAGTACCTTTATTGTACTATGTGGCCTACAGTACATAGACACCGAATTCCGTATAAATATTCACAATAACCCCCCCCCACCTTACACACACATAAAACATAATAATATTAAATGCGCTCTCTAATTCGCATAGCAAAATACAGAACTCTCTCAGCTGAACGATAGTGTTACAGGATGTACTTTTCATTAACGTTATAAACTCAGACACATCTAGGTTGTGTAAGCCAATGATAGGTATCTATTGCGTAGGTCGTTATAATGATTACAGCTACACACCAGGTGAAATTTATTCATGTTCTATAATCTTGTATACAGAAATGACCTTGCTTAATGCAAATTTGACAATACATTAAATATCGTGGTATATTTGTCCGTCTAACCATCTCAACCGTGAGTCTAACGACCAGAACCGCGAAACTTGCTAAGAGCGACTTGAAATTACTGTTTACAAATACTTTTCAGGCTCACACATCTGACACACAGGGGCAGTAAAGACGCAGGTTTTCGTGTGGAAGAGCTCACCTGTTCAAAGGGGCAGAAGGTGAAGGTGGGCAGAATGTAGCTGTAGGTCCGAGCACTGGCGGCGTTCTTGCAGTCGTATTTCTTCGTTACCCGCTTCATGTCTGTAAAGGCACAGTTCGACAGTTGCTTCAGCAATCGTTTAATATGCGGCGCGAAATTTATGACCTATTGTATACAAAGTGTCTCACAATAGAATAGGGAAATGTAATACCGGCACAGAGGTTAGTGTTTGCAAATTATTTTGCAACCAATGACCTTTTGGTGCATTTCTCAAGAGTAACAGATGGTGTGACAAGAAGGGAAAGTATCAAACCATAATACTTCGTATGGCTTTTCTTTTTAAAATGTTGCACTTTGTTGACACATACCTATGACTCGTATCTGGTCGCAAAGATGCTGGTTGATCTTTTCGACGGGATTATCAACTTCTATGAAAATGTAAACACAAAAACGAAAGAAAACAATTAACGTACAATTGTCAAAATTAACCAAAAAAACATTTGAAGACATTTATTTATAGATCGGTATAAAATAAAATAAACGTAAACCGAGCAACACGATGAAGAAAGTCGTATGCTAAAATCGGGCCCTTTTTCGTTGGTTTAACCTCTGAATGCCATATGGCGTCCACGGAAAGGGCCAAGGCAGAGAACAGCGATGTCTCCGGGAGTAACTCTCCACTCTTTGCAAAGGAAGATATGGAATCTTTATCCGGCACAAACATTGGAACCATGTGTATCTGCCGCTTGGGCTGGAATAGCAGCACACTCGACAATGGCCGAAGGCGCAACCTACTAGGCCACTGGGTGAGTTCCCCCCAACCCCTTACCAATCAGTTTAAAAAATCTGCTTCAGACAATCGTTGTGTGATGGTTGCTACTCCTGTACTTATCTTTAGAGACGCTATACGTCCAGCAGTGGAGACACCCTTGTCTGTATGACAAGGTTGCCTAGGTAACTACTTCTGTACTTATCTTTAGAGACACTATCTGCCCGGCAGCGGAGACACCCTTGTCTGTATGACAAGGTTGCCTAGGTAACTACTCTTGTACTTATCTTTAGAGACACTATCTGCCCGGCAGCAGAGACACCATTGTCTGTATGACAAGGTTGTCTAGGTAACTACTCCTGTACTTATCTTTAGAGACACTATCTGCCCGGCAGCGGAGACACCCTTGTCTGTATTACAAGGTTGTCAAGGTAACCACTCCTGTACTTATCTTTAGAGACACTATCTGCCCGGCAGCGGAGACACCATTGTCTGTATGACAAGGTTGCCTAGGTAACTACTCCTGTACTTATCTTTAGAGACGCTATCTGCCCGGCAGCGGAGACACCATTGTCTGTATGACAAGGTTGCCTAGGTAACTACTCCTGTACTTATCTTTAGAGACACTATCTGCCCGGCAGCGGAGACACCCTTGTCTGTCCGGGCCGCGCGTTGGAACTGGATCTACAACAGGAAAGAGAGTACGGGTAACAAATATAAATATATAAATAAATAAGACATATATATACAATATGCAAAACTAATATGAAACATCACAAAACTCCATAAAATGGAGATATGGACCATTACGGTGCCCATGACGGTTAACGTGGGTCAAGCAACCTCTCAGGACAAGTAAATAGGGTTGGATGAAACACGCCCCTGCTGCGTGTGCTAGGATTCCAACCCATGACTCGCTCATCTAAAACTCAGCATGCTTACCAACTAAGCTAGCAAGTCCCCCCCCCCCCCACAAGGATGTTGATTGAGTAGCAAGTTTTCTTTGGTTGGAGGGCGGCAGTTCTGATATTCATATAAATATTCACGTAATCTCACACTTTCGCCCGGCTTTTCTATTTGGTCCCTGGTGACTATGCCACCTTTGACGAATGCTTCCAGTAAGTCACTTTCTATCGTTCTTGTCCCCGGATTCCTAAGAGAGAAAGGCATTGATATATAAGATATGATAAGATACCGTTTTATTTAACGTCGGTATATAAAAGTCAACAATAAACATTAGCAGTGTTATCGACCGACAATGATAAAAACAAATATGAAAAAACAATGATGAAATATATACATTACAAGCTATTGTCAAGCCCCATTACACCAAAGAACGCACATCAACAACAGTATCGATATGTAGAAGAGAAATAGTCGTACAAGGTCAAGCATTTACTAAAGCTAGAGTCTGAACCACCGTTCACGATACATGTGCTTAAAACCAAAGTAGAGTAAAAGCCTTCCAGGACTATTCTAGCATTCTCATGTCTCTTCCAGGGGTCATCTTAACCTTGCAGGTATCGTTTCCTTGTATGGCTTCATGGACGAAGATAACTAATTATCGATCCTGGTACCCTATACCAGTGCATACATATGAATATTACGATAAATCCTAAATCTCGCGCGTCCTGTATGATTCCTTAGGTAGCATATGATAAGCGATTAGTGCTGTGATATACATGTATGCACCTGGTAGAAGCAATGCCATATGCATTTTCATGAAGAAACAATAAAGAGTTAAACAATCATTCAAATCAAGTTTATAAGCGTAACCAGTAGTAGAATAGTGGATCGTTTGAGCCAGTCAAGTGAGTGGGACAAGACGAACTAACCTCTGCATTCCTTGGTACCCTTTACCAGCATACATTATTAGCATGGCCACTTTCTTTCGCTTGACGAATGCAGTGCCATTTTCTTCTGTTAGCTAAAAAAAATAAGATTAAAATTTAGATCACATTACAATAAAATATTGATATGAAAAAAAACAAAAAAACTAGTAAAGTATATTGGTATACAGAAATACATATGCCAATATAACCTACATCAATCTCATCCATTTTGCCCCCTTGATATTTTTTTCGTCACCAGCTGGCAGCAATATTTTGCTTTTCTTAGTTGCTTTAAATTAAAGAATCTCACTTCTATCATACTATATGCATTGCAATCTCTACAGTATGCATGCAATCTTAACTGAAAACATGTAGTCAAGGTTGTACTTGACCACTGAGTCAATACAGTGGCACCAACATTTTACTTGTTACAGTGTCAAATCTCAGAAGACTATACATTTGGATACCATCAATACATCAATCTGTGGCATCATTACCTTAAATATTCCAGAAACATAAAGAAAAGTGCTAAGCAAGACTTAAATTTTCATATACATTGATGAAAGCAACATACCAGCAAATAACAAAGCAACATGGCACATTTTCAAAATTTGATAGGCATACTGCAGTACAATCTCAAAAGATATATTTAAATTTATTTACCTTGGTTTCCTCTCTTCGCAGTTTCTTGGCATTATCAACATCCCCTGAGGGGGCTGAGCAGTCATCTACAGGTCGCTTTGTGCCTGTCACACACACATCTTCACTGGTAGTTACAGGAGTGATCTTAGCTTCTACATCAGCCATAGTCCCATTCATTGAAGCCGATGTGCAAAGTAATTGACAGAAATCTTTCCAAGATCTTGGGAAACTAAAGAAGGATTTGATATATATTCTCTTATGGCATCCTGTGTTATATCCTAGTTTGGTAATATTAAGGATTGGTTGTATTCTCATCAGTATGTTAAACAAAGGTGACACTGTTGATCAGCTTGTCATCTGAAAACAAATGTATACATTTAGAAATATAGAATAAGAATTAGAAAACCTGTCCCTGTTTCAATATTTGCCTATTTATATTCACACCAAAGGTAAGTACCAGTATATGAGGAATACCTATACAGTCATGGTTTTAACCAAGGTATGTAATTATCAGCTTTTTTTAAGTGAAATAATAGGTGTTCATATAGTTTGCCAGAGTTTTCTACAATTTAAGGTTTTCTCACTAACCATGACAAATGACAAATTTTCCCTTTCTAAAAACCTGATCATACCAAGGAGACATAAATAATAATGAAGTGTCACAAACTGGCTCTAAAATTCTAGTGATTCTTTTCCCCAGGTTAATTGTACATGCGACTTACATGTAATGGATCAAGTAAATATAAGAAAGGCATCACATCTGGTATGCATAAGAAAACATTTATAACAGATATTAAACACTAGTTACTATTTCAACAAAAAGTAAATATTGGACAAAAGGGGCTACATAGACTTATATAGTAATGTTAGCATATTGACAACATATTGATAAATAAAGGATACTTAATGCTCATCAATATTTATTGCAGGACGACTTGACATTAAAGCTTGTCCAGAATAAGTGATTTTGTGTGTCAGACAAGTAAACACTGCCCTGTAATTATCTGATAGGATAAGTACCTACTTGCTGGAAATGAATAAACACTATTTTATAGATATTTGCTAGTCATGCCTTTCTGGGATCTGATGATTTCCAGTCAAAGCTCTCCGACCTCCTCCTCCTACCCATAGTTCATAATACCGGGTATGGAGACCATACTGCTGTTCTGGTATTTCTCCTTCAGCTTTTTCAGCGCCACTGGAGAGTGTTAACAACCAAGCTATACCTAGCACAGGCTTTTGCGCCCTCAGCTTTTCACCACTACTATATTGTTTAATCAGGTTTATAGATACTGTTTAACAAATTTTTCAATATATAGGCTGCAATGTCGATGTGGCGCAAGACAAATTTAGTTTGCTAATAAATCCAATGATTGCGTTTCTAACATCTTTACTGTTCGTAAGAATGATACAAGTTTTTGTTAACTTTTTCAAGGCAAAAGTGATGTGCTGCCTCCATGTTTGACATGTAATGTTACATAGTTGCATTATGAGGTCCCTTCGCGAAAAGATGATTATGCGACAATTTAATTGGTGTCAATGGAATATGTATCTCCTTAAAGTCTTTTCGCTGCCTTGACTTCATATCATGTCTTGCCTATAGACAGACTTTAATGCTTTAAGTATCTTTTCATTTACACTGTTATCGTCTAATTGTCTTTTTGTGAAAAGATGGCAAAAGACTTATAACAGAAATATGTCTGTAACATCATTTGTCATGATAATTTACGCCATTTAGTGAGGCAACTGGCGAGTGTCTATCCAACATGTTGGCAGCCCAACTGTCGCTGAATGGGGTCTGTATTGACATACTTTTTGACAGTTGATATACCTGGTTAAACAAGATATTTTCTCCTTGTTATAAGCAGTAAAGACCTTTGAAACCAAATCAGCCTGATCAGCAGCTTCAAATAAGGATTTATTGATAGTTAAACTGTCTTTTCGCAGATAGTTAAGCTGTCTTTTCGCTCACTTTTAAAGTTAGCCTCAGGAGACCTATTCTGTTCCACTGTTGGGTCTCAGTTCCACTGGGACTTTTAAACAGAATAGGCACATTTGGAAATTCTAAATTATCCGGTACATTGGGGTTAAATATCACATTTTTGTATAGATTAATCTTTTAGCTATCAAATTCTTCCAAATAAACAAAAAAGATTATTCACCTGTATATGTGTTTGCAAGACGTTTTACGAAGCACCAACATCTCAACATGATACCATATATGTTTTGGCGCATGCTGGTACCTGGTGAATGCAACTAACAGCAACTTGGTTCCCAGCATACGGCATATGACTCTTCGCAAGATGGCGCTGTCAGACAGGTACTTTGCAGTAAAGGACCCAGCGCCCTGTCACAGATAATTCAAAGTTTGGGAACCGGGCTGCATCCACAGGCACCAGCACGCGCCAAAAACAAATATGGCTCCAATAGAAATGTACCGATTATTTACAACTCAGCTCTCTTCTTAACCCCTATTATCGCTCAAACAACGGCATGCGGATCACTGATTTAAGGTTTCAGAGGCGCTGAGAAACTAGAATTGTGAATAGATCGGCAAACAGCATATGTAATGTTTGATAAAATTTGCCTCCATTAATGAAGACATCTACTGACCAACGATATATGAACAAATATAACAAATTTATCACCTCAGCAAACGAAATCATCGATGATAAACACGTACTGCAGTATGTCGTTTACGTATCTGCCAGTTATCACATGCCGGTAAATACCTGCCAGTTATTGCCTGCCAGTTACCACGCAGAGCCACAGTCTGCCGGTTACCATATACAGTAATTAAGTTTTACAACTTAAAAGCTGACATCCACAAGTCAGTGGCAGCTAGAACCAAACAGAAGATGATTACAGACTTTTTGATCGATTAAGTTCTTAAATCGATTAAGTCCAACAATACTCAAACAGCTCTTTTATCTGAATACATTAATAATTATGAAGTAAAATCTTCGATTTTACGGCATCTATCACTACCTTAAGACGAAAATCTCGATTTTCGTCATATGTCGGTGGGTTCGGTTAGTCTGTCTAAATTATGATCGCATATCAGGGTTATATGGTTACTGGTTATTTCTTTCTTTGTTTGTTCTTACTAATGTTTGGCCAGATTACTGCCTGTTGCATTAATCTGTGGCGTATTTAGTCATGTTTGCGGACGTTACGGTTGCGTGGTTCGGTCGACCTCATCACATGCTGACTCGCTGGGTGTTTAATTTTCGGCGGGTCGCGCTAGGGGGGGGGGGTGTCATACTATGGGCTGTAGCTAAAAATATCGCACGTGAAATTATGTTCTGTTTGTTTTTAAAATAAAGTTGGATACTTGCTCTATCATTTCCTATGGCCCATATAGTCAAACATGGTTACCGATTTTTTTTCTATCATGGGGTTGAAAATTTGGGTTTTTGCATTACTTAACATGGGGATGGTTTCTATTGGTGTGTTACCTTAAGACGAAAATCTCGATTTTCGTCTTATGTCGGTGTGTTCGGTTAGTCTGTTCGTCTGTCTGTGTGTGCATTATCTTTCGAATGCCTTAAGATATCGACTTCCAAATTCACAAAAATTCGCCAAATGGCAATCGTCAGGCGAAGTTCGTAGATGGGCCATGTAGGTCAAAGGTCAAGGTCACAGGTATTTTTTCAAAATTTCGTTTAACCATTTAAAGATTGGACCAAAAATCGGGAAAATGGCTATAACGTTCGCAGTTTTCATTTAACCATGCTGAAAATTATTTCACGTATTGGGCCCATATGTACCTTCTATATCGTCTTTCATTTGAGCAAATCACCCAAATAGTTTTTCTGCTAAAAATTCGCAAAGTTTAACATGGGACCCTACGGGAGCATTTTTGCTGGAACATAGCCTCCTCAATTGCTCCATGAAGGGGACATGTCAGACAAACGACACCTTGCGTGAGACATGACATTAGTATTTGGGCGCAAATTACTATATTGATCAAGGTCACGCTTCCAAGGTCAAGGTCACATCGAGGTCAAGGTTACGAACCATGTTTCATCAAGTAACTTCGTTAATATTTGGTCTAGAGATTCGGGGTTTGTTTCAGAGTATTCTTCAGAGACGGGCGCAAAATTAATGTGCCTCATATTTTACCTCACATTTATAGTTTTCGAATTATTGGATGATCAATTTTGACATTGCCGAAAGTACCAAAAAATTGCTGTGACTACATAAATGCAGGTAGATGACTCATATGTGGTGGAATATGCACCAGTATTACTGACATGGGTCAAGCTGGGGTGGTGGGATGATTCAGCTAGTTGCTATGAAACTAATGTGCATGGTAGGGATGTAGAAACTAGAAATGTAGACCGAAACTAAATAAACGGGCGGTCTGTCCACCGAGTGGGATCGTTGAGCCTGGGAGAAACTAAAGAATAATTTTACTTTTGGGATGGGGCCAACAATTTTTGAGAGGATGCTCACTATAGCGACAGTTTTAGAGCTGCCGGATCTGAGGGGTCAATATAGATCTGAGGTATCAAATATGCCAAATATAGATCTGAGGGGTCAATCTTTATCTAAGGTGTCAAATCTGGATCTGAGGGGCTAAATACGTCACAAATTAAGTCAGTCAAGTCAATTCTTAAGGTCAAGGCCATTGTAGTGGACCGAAGACATAATCCGGATTTTACATTTTACGTCATTTTCACCCTACGGGTGACGCAATCTCGTTAAAATGTCAAATGTTGATCAGTATTTTATAATGAAGGTTTAGCGTACACTTATGTATCTGATGCGCATATAAACCCAATATGTGTATATACATGAACATGTAATGCGCTCTGACCCTTCAAAATCGCAAAATTCGGATAATCGCGACTTCGGTTAATTGCAACTTTTTTGCTGACAAACGGAAGTTGCAATTAAACGAAGTGCACTGTATCCCAAGGTGGGGGAAGGGATGAGGGGGGGGGGGGGGCTACTTAATACAACGCTGGTTATTTTATGTTATCTCCAAGATCCACTCGGAAGGTGTTTTTCACCTCTAAAATCAGCTCCGAAGGTGTCTCTTTTTCATTAGGATGCTCTATGTCGCCGCTCCATGTGGACCCGCTTGGTTCTTTTTCTTCCTGGCAAACCCACTCAATAGACGCAAATCAGGTCGCAAGTTTTAAAATATCTCTTTCATCTGAAATGTCCGCTCTATAAGGGTATCTTTTGCACCGCAAATGTCCGCTCTATAGCGGTATCTTTTTCACCGTAAATGTCGGCTCTATAAGGGTATTTTTGCATCACAATTGTCCGCTCTCTAGCGGTATCTTTTGCATCACAAATGTCCGCTCTATAGCGGTATCTTTTGCATCACAATTCTCCGCTCTCTAGCGGTATCTTTTGCACCCCAGATGACCACAGATGTCTGCAAGGGGGATTGTGTTCCCAGATCACGAAGAATAATTTCTTTATTCCCAGGTCACGTTGAATTAAAAGCAGAACTCTCCCCATGCAATGGAAGGGCATAACACGATACTAAATTGACGATTTCTCGATTCACAGTTATTTAATATTGAAACTTGGTAATAAATTGTCGATTTCTCGATTCACAGTTATTTAATATTAAAATTCTCAGTTCACGATTAATGAAAATCCTTGATCACGGCGGTCGGCTAATACCCCAATCCGAGTTCACTTAGAATTATTTTCCTCATTCCCAGTTCATGGTGAAATGAGAAGCCCAATCCCTAGGAACGAAGGTTCGTAGTTCTAAAGATTGCAGCCGTGAGCGACAGAGAAGCGAGAAAGCTGCCTTTGTACCACCGTCACAGTGAGTCGACGGAGACATCGTCGTAAAATATAATCACAAGACAGTCAAGCCATAGCTTTATCGGCAGTTCATAAGGCATTTGGTATATATTTTATTCAAACTAGCTTCCGACTAACTATGTACCAGAGGAATCCTTTTGGGATAACAGATTCATTATTGTTAATAAGAATACAATCATGCATAGAAATTGGACGAGAAACAAAATGAACCACGTGTATGACCTATGAACAAGATCAGCTCCTATCGGTCAATCAACTTCGGCAAAAGTTCAACGTAGAGAGAAGGGCAATGACCTGATTATAATAGTTTAAATGGGAAGCCAAGACCAGCGATGAATGAATTTTTTTTATTGAAACTATGAAACCAAATTAGTTCATTTTCAGAAGGACATTTGTTTTTTATGAACTGGATAACGAAGTAATCATCGATTGAACGCTAACCGTGCACTGCCTCAGTCATAGAGGCAGCGCATTGCGGCTGATGATGACGTCACGGTAGCGGTCGATATGTCCCACCTCGCCCGACGGCTGTTGCAGCCCGTCACAAGGCTTACTTATTTGACTCGTGAGTTCAAAACCAACTCAGGTTTAGAATATGTGGTTATGCTATAAAAAATAAGCGTATGGGCTGGATCGTGTATATATATATACACAAGACACTGGCATGGCGCTTGTCTCATGTGAGCAAATCGGACCCTCTCCAGCCTGGAAATTGAGTGGACCCATGGGCGTACCAACTCCTTCCACCTCCCCCCCCCCCCCGCCCCCCTCCCAGACCCATACAGGTACCAAAGCGCATAATTTAAGAACCATTGGCGCACCCAAATGCCCCAAAAAAGACACCCTTTACCGCGGCACGTCCCTAGCGGTCAATTACCTTGAGTTACCCACCCTGAGATGCAGCCAATATATCGGTGCAATACCATAAGTTACAGGAGGTAATTAACCGCTGGGGAGGTAAAAATAAACCTTTATTGCGGCATTAGTTGAGAGCTGCGCATCAGATTCACGGCATGGTCTATTCTGGAGTTAGCATTGACGCGCCTAATTGTCACGCTTGCCATCCATTGTGGCGACCAACACGTCCAGGTCACGTGGTTGCACAACCTCTATAATGCTGGATCGTACGAACCGTTCCGCGCGTCTTTTGGTGCCGGTTGCATCTCGCTAACGCATAATGCGAGACGCCCCGCTTGATTTCACGTGACGCTTTAAAATACTTGGTAATTTAACCTGTAATTTGTTATTGAATTGATGAACGTTGCGTTCACCAAAAGAAATTACAGCTTAAATTAACACGTATTTTGAAGCCCACAGAGATTTGCTAGACTCAATATTAATAATAATATTTTTTTTATTTAACATGATGTCACCGTGCCGATAAGGCACGACATGATTTTTTTGTAATTTTTGAGTTGGTGATGGTAGCTATATTGCGTAATTAAGTAGGTGAATGTGAAGTAACGCCTCAAGTCCGTCATGTCATGTTAAAGGTCAGCCTATATGGGCAAATTAGTAAGCAAAAAATTGGCATAATATACCCACATACTTTGGTAAATGTAGCACGTGTTACGAAATTACGAAATTACGAAATCTGTATAAACTCACAACTCTGAACGATCACAGCTTCGCGCCGAATGACGTAGTTGCAGGTTCCGGTTTAATTGTTAAATATAGGCACGTTAAGGGTTTATGTAAATATTCAGATGAATTGGTATTTTTGAGAAAGTAATAGTATAGAATAGCATTTTAACCTGCGATGTTTCTAACAAAAGAAGTAGTATGATTGCCGGTCGCATGCGTACGGCGTAGCTCTTCAAAGGGGAACTGACATTCACGTCTATGACTATTTCTTGATGTCTTAACGGGTCATATTATATATATGGCAAATATGTCTAACAGTGCTCCCGAGTAAAATGAACGTGCATTCAATTTCGATGGGGGATTATATTGGCATTAATATCTTAAAAGTACCCTTAGTCCTAGGAGCCGTCTCGGTAGTGTACATTCGCCGAATATTACGTCATGGTGACGTCATGGCGTGATGCATGACAAAGTCCAATGAGTAAGACTCGGGCGTTTAAGTCATTCAGATATGACTTGATGAAATGCCCAAAAATTGGATGGATGGAAACAAACTACGTTCTTTTGTATGTGAAGTGCTCGTTTTGTATAGAGCACTATGGAAAAAACATGGAAAACGACAAAATACCATCTGGGGTAGCGATACTATGACACAAGTTTTTTTAGGTTTTGGTTGTTATATATAGTCAGTTTGAGGAGGGTACTTCACGGGCTTAGTATTGGGTGTAGAGGGGTCACGGGGGCATTGTCACTGCAAAGTTCTCAATCGGGCTGTCCCAGATTTATTAGACGTCAGTATAATGTCCAATGTTTTACTAATTCGTATATTACTATAATTAATTGACAACCTGTCACAATCACGCTAACTCTTGCCTTAGCCTAATCTTTCGTCCGCATGGTCATATATATAGTTAGTGGCGTGCATCTAGAAACAAGCTCGCGTGGAGAAAAGCTATATTTCGGCATTTATATATATGCTAATCTACAGGGCGTGCGTGCTAAGTAGCCTCCTGTATGACAGTGAAACGTGGACTACATATTGTGGCCAAGAGAAAAACTTAAACAACACCCATGTTCTTTGCCTGCGAAACATTTTAGGCATTTCTTGGCAAGACAAAGTAACAAATGGCGATGTGTTAGGCAGGGCCATCCTCCCGAGCTCTTGCCCTTGTGAAACAACGACGTCTTCGTTGGCTTGGAAACGTTCATCGAATGCAAGATGAACGCATTCCGAAAGGATCTGCTCTACGATGAGCTTGCCGATGGCAAAAGGCCAACTGGACGGCCAAAGCTCACGTTTAAGGATGTTTGCAAGCGTGACATTAAGGCTTTCGGCATCCATACAAATTCTTGGGAGGACCTAGCATTCGAAAAGAGGGAATGGTCACGTGTTGTGCGTGAGGGAATGGCCCACCACGACGGGCTCTGGTTTGACAAACTGGACTTAAAACGCCAATCTAGGCACTCAGTGAGTACAAACCAAGACCTATCGACAGGTCATCGATGGGACGACTGCGGCAAGCTCTGTCGGTCGCAGATAGGCTTATTCAGTCATTAAGGGCCCCTGAGGGGGGGTAGCCATGTTGCGTGTCGATTTTAAGAAAAGGTCCATGTCGTGTGTCGATTTTAACAAAAGGTCCATGTCGCGTGTCGATTTTAAGAAAAGTTCCATGTCGCTTGTCGCTAAGTCTTATGTCGCATGTCGATTCTAAGACAACCCAATGTCGCGTTGTCGATTTTAAAAATCGCCGTGTCGCCGTTTCGAAAAAGCCCCTCTGGGGCCCTTCATTAGCGCAAATGCCGCGACGTAAATCGTATCACATGAAATCTAACAACGCTGCAAAATCCATCGTCCTTCGCAGACGGACGGATGCCAACCATATGGTGGAGATAATAACACATTACTCAAGTCAAATAATTTCAAGCTCTATAATATCCTACTATTTATATTTATCTCATTTCTTACTGTCTAGAATCGCTACACTATATATCCATAGATAGTTATAGTCAGCCAGATATATTGGTGTCTCCTCAAGATTAATTGGTTAATCTTGTCTCCCAGGCAGATAATCAGTAACAATAATAGCCATAACAGTGGCACGTCCGTTGCCTAGTTCGATTGAGTCGATGGTAGCGCTTCCGGTGCTTCCGTCGTTGTCAGGGTTACGGTAACCGGTACTGTTTCCATACAGCCCAATCAGATGCAAGTTATATGTAGACATTTTGAAGCTGCCAAAACCCGGAAATTCGCGGTAATAAACGGGGGAGGGGGTCGGGGAGCGGGGGGGTGGGGGGCATAGGCGGCCGTCCAGCGGCTGATATCCGGCATACAGAGGAGGAAATATCCGCCCTCAATTCCACTATTCACACTCATCCCGCACGACCACACACTCCACTACTCACACTCATCCCGCACGACCACACACTCCACTACTCACACTCATCCCGCTCGACCACACACTCCACTACTCACACTCATCCCGCACGACCACACACTCCACTACTCACACTCATCCCACACGACCACACACTCCACTACTCACACTCATCCCGTACGACCACACACTCCACTACTCACACTCATCCCACACGACCACACACTCCACTACTCACACTCATCCCGTACGACCACACACTCCACTACTCACACTCATCCCGCACGACCACACACTCCACTACTCACACTCATCCCGCACGACAACACACACCACTACTCACACTCATCCCGCACGACCACACACTCCACTACTCACACTCATCCCGCACGACAACACACTCCGCTACTCACACTCATCCCGCACAACCACACACCCCACTACTCACACTCATCCCGCACGACCACACACTCCACTACTCACACTCATCCCGCACGACCACACACTCCACTACTCACACTCATCCCACACGACCACACACTCCACTACTCACACTTATCCCACACGACCACACACTCCACTACTCACACTCATCCCGCACGACCACACACTCCACTACTCACACTCATCCCGTACGACCACACACTCCACTACTCACACTCATCCCACACGACCACACACTCCACTACTCACACTCATCCCGTACGACCACACACTCCACTACTCACACTCATCCCGCACGACCACACACTCCACTACTCACACTCATCCCGCACGACCACACACTCCACTACTCACACTCATCCCGCACGACAACACACTCCACTACTCACACTCATCCCGCACGACCACACACTCCACTACTCACACTCATCCCGCACGACAACACACTCCGCTACTCACACTCATCCCGCACAACCACACACCCCACTACTCACACTCATCCCGCACGACCACACACTCCACTACTCACACTCATCCCACACGACCACACACTCCACTACTCACACCCATCCCGCACGACCACACACTCCACTACTCACACTCATCCCACACGACAACACACTCCACTACTCACACTCATCCCGCACGACCACACACTCCACTACTCACACTCATCCCGCACGACAACACACTCCACTACTCACACTCATCCCGCACGACCACACACTCCACTACTCACACTCATCCCACACGACCACACACTCCACTACTCACACTCATCCCGCACGACCACACACTCCACTACTCACACTCATGCCGCACGACAACACACTCCACTACTCACACTCATCCCGCACGACAACACACTCCACTACTCACACTCATCCCGCACGACCACACACTCCACTACTCACACTCATCCCGCACGACCACACACTCCACTACTCACACTCATCCCGCACGACAACACACTCTACTACTCACACTCATCCCACACGACCACACACTCCACTACTCACACTCATCCCGCACGACCACACACTCCACTACTCACACTCATCCCGCACGACCACACACTCCACTACTCACACTCATCCCGCACGACAACACACTTCACTACTCACACTCATCCCGCACGACAACACACTCCACTACTCACACTCATCCCGCACGACCACACACTCCACTACTCACACTCATCCCGCACGACAACACACTCCACTACTCACACTCATCCCACACGACCACACACTCCACTACTCACACTTATCCCACACGACAACACACTCCACTACTCACACTTATCCCGCACGACAACACACTCCACTACTCACACTCATCCCACACGACCACACACTCCACTACTCACACTCATCCCACACGACAACACATTCCACTACTCACACTCATCCCACACGACCACACACTCCGCTACTCACACTCATCCCGCACGACCACACACTCCACTACTCACACTCATCCCGCACGACCACACACTCCACTACTCACACTCATCCCGCACGACAACACACTCCACTACTCACAATCATCCCGCAAGACCACACACTCCACTACTCACACTCATCCCACACGACCACACACCCCACTACTCACACTCTACCCGCACGACAACACACTCCACTACTCACACTCATCCCGCACGACAACACACTCCACTACTCACACTCATCCCACACGACCACACACTCCACTACTCACACTTATCCCACACGACCACACACTCCACTACTCACACTCATCCCGCACGACAACACACTCCACTACTCACACTCATCCCGCACGACCGCACACTCCACTACTCACACTTATCCCGCACGACCGCACACTCCACTACTCACACTCATCCCACACGACCACACACTCCACTACTCACACTCATCCCGCACGACCACACACTCCACTACTCACACTCATCCCGCACGACAACACACTCCACTACTCACACTCATCCCACACGACTACACACTCCACTACTCACACTTATCCCGTACGACCACACACTCCACTACTGACACTCATCCCGCACGACCACACACTGCACTACTCACACTCATCCCACACGACCACACACTCCACTACTCACACTCATCCCACACGACCACACACTCTACTACTCACACTCATCCCACACGACAACACACTCCACTACTCACACTCATCCCACACGACCACACACTCCACTACTCACACTCATCCCGCACGACCACACACTCCACTACTAACACTCATCCCGCACGACCACACACTCCACTACTCACACTTATCCCACACGACCACACACTCCACTACTCACACTCATCCCGCACGACAACACACTCCACTACTCACACTCATCCCACACGACCACACACTCCACTACTCACACTCATCCCACACGACCACACACTCCACTACTCACACTCATCCCGCACGACCCCACACTCCACAACTCACACTCATCCCGCTCGACCATACACTCCACTACTCACACTCATCCCGCACGACCACACACTCCACTACTCACACTCATCCCACATGACCACACACTCTACTACTCACACTCATCCCACGCGACAACACACTCCACTACTCACACTCATCCCACACGACCACACACTCCACTACTCACACTCATCCCACACGACTACACACTCCACTACTCACACTCATCCCACACGACAACACACTCCACTACTCACACTCATCCCGCACGACCACACACTCCACTACTCCCACTCATCCCGCACGACCACACACTCCACTACTTACACTCATCCCACACGACAACACACTCCACTACTCACACTCATCCCACACGACCACACACTCCACTACTCACACTCATCCCACACGACAACACACTCTACTACTCACACTCATCCCACACGACAACACACTCCACTACTCACACTCATCCCACACGACAACACACTCCACTACTCACACTCATCCCGCACGACAACACACTCCACTACTCACACTCATCCCGCACGACCACACACTCCACTACTCACACTCATCCCATACGACAACACACTCCACTACTCACACTCATTCCACACGACAACACACTCCACTACTCACACTTATCCCGCACGACCGCACACTCCACTACTCACACTTATCCCGCACGACCGCACACTCCACTACTCACACTCATCCCGCACGACCACACACTCCACTACTCACACTCATCCCGCACGACAACGCACTCCACTACTCACACTCATCCCACACGACAACACACTCCACTACTCACACTCATCCCGCACGACCACACACTCCACTACTCACACTCATCCCGCACGACCACACACTCCACTACTCACACTCATCCCGCACGACCACACACTCCACTACTCACACTCATCCCACACGACCACACACTCCACTACTCACACTCATCCCGCACGACCATACACTCCACTACTCACACTCATCCCGCACGACCATACACTCCACTACTCACACTCATCCCGCACGACCACACACTCCACTACTCACACTCATCCCACACGACCACACACTCCACTACTCACACTCATCCCACACGACAACACACTCCACTACTCACACTCATCCCACACGACAACACACTCCACTACTCACACTCATCCCACACGACAACACACTCCACTACTCACACTTATCCCGCACGACCGCACACTCCACTACTCACACTTATCCCGCACGACCGCACACTCCACTACTCACACTGATCCCGCAAGAACACGTATGAGCATTAAAGCAATATATTCCGTAATTTTGTGTATTACCAACCCCTTCTCCATGTCAAGTAAGTACACTCTGTCTTCCGTTTAAATCCTGAAAGCCTGCGGGCTATCCGGAGAGAAGCATTTTGGTCAACGGAGTAGAAGTTGGTGGCCGGCTTTATATCCCCACGCGCCTGTTCGCAGTTTGCTATTTTGTGTGTGATGTCGACCGCGGCTCGCTATCACGTCCGCGCGCGATAAAAATAAACCGCGCAGTTTTATGTTGAAATGTTTGTTTTACAGACTCAAAGAGATATAAAAACATATGCATCCTAAATTTTGAGATACTTTAGTCTTGATTCTAAAATGTAACAAATCTAAGATGGCGCATGTAGCCCGCATGAGTTTCAATGACACCCCACAAACTGGACGCGCCCTGCCGCCCTGCAGCGCAGCATGGCGCACGCCTTGCCGCGCTGCAAAAGTGAGAAATGGAAACGTCGTTAATATCAAAGCGCCCTGGTCGTGTGGCCAATAATTTTTTTTAAACAACTTCCATCTTTGTTGCCTGCGAAACATTTTAGGCATTTCTTGGCAAGACAAGGTAACAAATGCCGACGTGTTAGCCAAGGCCAACCTACCGAGCATTCTTGCTCTTGTGAATCAACGAAGTCTCCGTAGGCTTGGAAACGTTCATCGAATGCAAGATGCACGCATTCCAAAGGCCAACTGGACGGCCAAAGCTCAGGTTTAAGGATGTTTGCAAGCATGACATGAAGGCTTTCGGCATTCGATTTGAAGTTCACATAGAAAGTATTTTTTTCTTCTAATCACTGAATATTTTCTCGTAAACGGGAAATTTCATTGTCCGGAGAGTTTCCGTTGCGACTAAGCTTAGATTATTAGGGGGTGGCAAGGGGTATCTACATTCCCCAGGATGAGCTTTTCATTGCACCATGAACTGGCAAGGAGGGAAATAATTATTTGTCAACTGGGAATGAGGTATTAACCCTTTGTGATCAAGGATTTCCATATTATATAACCATGAATCAGGAAATCACCATCTCTTAACATGCAGCCACCCTTCCTTTGTAAGCGGGCAGTTCTCTTTTTTTAATTGATCGTGACCTGGGAATAAAGAAAATTCTTCTTCGTGATCTGAGAACATGGTCGACCCCCCCCCCTCCGACCACTTATATGATATTCCGCTTGATTATCACGAATGTGTATTTCGAAAGTGAATGGAAAATATGAATGAATATGTTTTATGCCACCCGATTAGGTTGAATAAACAATTCACATTTCACAGAAAAATTCTTTTTTTAATTTATTGGATGAAGAGCAAGATAGATTTACTTTTTGTTAAATATCAAACGTATGAAATGATTTTGTATACAGAGTGATCAATATATATACCTGTGCTAAACAAATATTTTGCCAATTGATATAAAAGCTTTATTTGGTAACTGAATTTTGACTCAAAAGACATAAATGAAAAAAAAATAGTTTTAATACTCAATTAATTAATTGCTAATTAACACAATTTAGCTTTATCAATCATTACATAAATTACCTTATTCAGTAAGTTCGTTTAATTATGATATATATGAAAAGCGGTCATTGTATGCAGACTACATGTATTTTACTTTTGTGGAAAATTTAATTTTAATATCTAAATTGAAATCATATTCTTTACATTGATTTTTATATTGACAATAAAACCTAATTCATATCTACAATATTTTTCCTCCAATCATTGTTTCATTTTTTATACCTTCCCTCCACAGATCATTTGAAGCGAGATTAAAATTAATGACTGAAAACAAATAATCCTGAGGGCCAAATGTTTAGATTTCTGTTTAGATTTGTTTAGATTAGTTTTCCCTGCAATTATATCTTCTGGGTCATTCTCCCTATTTCCTCCTGAACTCCAGGGACCATAACCACTTACTTATATTGTTCCCAATGTAAGCTTATATATTCTTGGTTTTATAAAGACATCTATAAAGCGTAAACAATATGTTCATTAGAGTCAATCTATTTTTGGCATTTATTCTTTAATCAGAGTGAAATAATAGAGAGTGCCCCTATATTAATAACAAAGAAAATTAAACCAGTCAGGTAGGCCTACCCCAAACTGTTCAGTTGGTTTGCAAACATATGAAAGTCATATTTTCTCTTTCGCTTGGGCAATACCACACTTCGACCCTTAGCCTCCGGCCTCCGGCCGAAAGGTCCAAGGCCCATGAAAGATCCTAGTTGGCAATTGAGTCACTGACAATTGGCGAGACAGACTCCGGTTGTCACTGTACACAACGGCTCGCATGGGGAACCCCCTTCAACGCACTCCAGTACATATCCGGTTTCGGTCTGGCCAAGATCCCCAATAATGTTTTGGCGTGAGTTCTTCAAATTCGTCAAAAAAGGATTTTTCTGTAGATTTTGTAAAAATTGCTAAAATAAATAGTCAGGATGACCCATATTGTGACGGGAATGTCTTTGCAGATCTGCCAAGTAGCATAAATGGTCTCATGGGGCCTTTAAGAGCTCGCTTGCGCTCGCTAATATATACCTCCTGCTCATTGTCCGCAGGTCCTGATGAAAGGCGAACGCGCTGACAGTTTATTTCGTTTCCATGGCAACGGGGAAAAAAGGGTTGACTACAAAGCGTGCCCGGAAGGAAACCTTAGCAAATAAGGCACCAGCTGGATGTGTACCGGTTTTTTATTCGTCCCCAAAGCACCTCAACCAAAAAATAGATTACCCGAGAACTGTACAGCCTTATTGCGAGACTTAAATTACACGGTGTTTCTGCAAACACGTGGGAAAACCTTTTTGCCAATGAGGAATCAACGCAATATCGTCTTCGTTGATATATTTGCTAAAGAGAAACATTTTGGCTCTCTAAATATATAAGATGACCGAGAAGTGCAGTAGATGGTTGTATATTGAGAACGCTTTAACCAATTATGGTCATATCGCGTCAATGTGAGAAGGAAGGGGGAGTGGAGCCATGTCCCCGGGGTAACCCCCTATTTTTTGCGAAGGAGGACGTGGGATCCTTATCCTGCGCCCACACAGACATGGCCAAAGTGGGGAGCGAACCACAGATCGACGTGCCTTTAGGCTCTCGGGTGGCCAGGGTGCTCAATGCGAGCGCTATAACCCACTGAGCTATCGGGTCGGCCCTAGAATCGCAGTGGAAATCGCTCACCTATCAATAGCGTAATGTCTACACCCATCATACCCATGATTACGACTTCTGAAGGTAACCCAAAGACTTTAAATTAAGGTTGCGATCAACTGTCAATACACCTGCGGTTCCACATCAATTAATATTCTAATTATTTATCGATTATTAATCGAAAGATTACGATTTTTTTGCAAAGACCCCGATTTTTCTTTAAAAAACTGTGCCTCCGAAAAAGTATAAAATCATAATGTAGGTACAAATTCGCTATATGGTCAGCTTTAAAAAAACTTATACTAGACTAAATATAGGATTTTAATTATAAATAATTAAAATACGTTCACATTAGACAACCATTAACCGGTACAGCTATTTATGCCGTAATAACACGCAATATTCCCGACCATGGCCACGACGATTTTCTCAAACGGTTAAACAAATTTAAACAATAATATATTAAACTAATCTTCAATAATTTCAGTATTATATTCTTCAACACATAATATTTCATGTTTGATCTATTTGACCTGTGCTTAATTTCTGCCCGCTCACTCATGTTTATATTTATAGGTAGTTTTGTTTGGTTTATATCGTTGATTTTAGTTACCGCCCAACACGTTTATTTATATTTTTTGTTTTTTTCATGCGGAGAGAAGAGACTAAGTATATCTGGAAGAACTATAAATGCGCTCTACATTTCTATGTTTCGGGAAGTCAATTTCTTTCTCGTGTATATATATATATATGGACACGGCTCACCACAACTTATAGTGTTTCATCTTAATGCTTGGCGAAACATGCCCCCCCCCACTTCACTCTTGTCTCCCCTTCTAGCGTCAGCTTACTAATGAAGTGCCATGGAGGCAACTAATACCGCCAACTGTGGTTAATTTGGTGTCACAAGACCAGCCACAGTTATATTCATCTCCCTTAATTGGGCGTCAGGTGCGCCCAAACTCCTTTTCATGGGGACCTTTGCCTGCCACCTGAATCCAATGGTGCTCGAGTCTACATATATATTATATCCTCTTGGTACCCGATGTACGGCTTTCATATGCGCTAACGAATGGGTGTTACGTTGCAAAGTGCCCACTCGTTGCAGTAAGAGCATCCAAGTGAGTCTCGTTTTATGTGTGCGATAACTCGTTATATGCGCCCCTAATTTTTCACTGCGCAGCTCACTCGCTCCCTGCTTGACGAACCAGAAAGCTGTCATTCTAGTCACGATTCGGGATGTGGAACCAGGCAAACTGCGAGGTGGGCGAGGCGAGAAAAGGGTGGGTCTCTTCTGGACCTGTATGCAACTTGAATTACCTATTTACAATATATTGGTGGAAGACACTTTGAACTTGTATTAAGTAAACTTGGCGCACTGCAGCCCGCTGAATACCCGATATGTGCGCTGGCCCGACAGTGTTGTCGATGGCCGCATCACAGATGACAAGCGGAAAAAAACATAATTAGCGGAAATGAAGAAACGGCTTTTGTTTTCGACCGATCGATTTCAAAATAGGTAATCGATGAAGACATATTCAATGTTTGTTAGCATCATACTACTGACGCACATGGATGATTTTATAAACAGCTATGATTTAGCCACTTTGGCTCAAAAATTTTATTTTGGCCCCGATTGATTTTATTACTGTTTTGTCCAAATCAAGATAGTGATCATCAAGGCTATGAAAAATTATAAAGCTTTATTTAAATAGAGCTTTCAATAGGAATAACACTTATAAAATAAACATTTTTTAATTGTATTAATTTAAAAATTATACGTGCCTTTATATAAATCCCCAATCATATTTATCCAATCATTGTATTTAGCAAATATTTAATATCAATTAATTTGTGCCTACATTTTTCTCCCAGATATATTACGCAAGGATATAAATCTAAGCTCATTGTAAATAAATATTGATGGTACATATTATTTATCTATGATTAATTATGTTTCAATTTGCCATTTAGGTTTTTGATAATATTGGAGTTTCTTGCAAGTAAACAATCAAGTGACCATATCAATAAAACATTGCAAATTATGTGAATATTAATTAGACAAGAGTACGTAGTTGCCAAGGTTCACTAAATGTATGAACATTTAACAGACTACATAAAACCATAAAAAGGTGCACTATTCAGCTTAACTTGATGAATTTGCAAATGTCCTGAATAATGCTTGTCATCACGGAAAGTAGAAAGTCGAGGATGATTATAGCTTTTTGAACTGTAATGTCACTGTAATTTTAAAATTCGTAAGCTGATCATTTTTTAAATAATGGAACATTATATTATATACCATAGCAACCGCGAAGACGTCTGAAAAAGTTATGATACGACATTTATTTATTTATTTATTACAACGCACATGATTTATTAACCAAGCAACATGTCTTGGTGCTCATGTCATAACAGTAGTAAAATGTAGGAGAAGGAACTAGGCCTAACAGTGACAACTTGAAATTGTTTGTCAAAATGCCCATAAAAACTGTGAATGTAAAAGAACTGAAGTAATTTAGAAATATATATAATGAGCCATAGCCCGGGCACCGAGAGCCATAGCCCGGGCACCGAGAGCCCTAGCCCGGCACCGAGAGCCGTAGTCCGACGCCCAGAACCATAGCCCAGAGCCATGGCCCGGCACCGAGAGCCATAGCCCGACGCCCAGAGCCATAGCCCGGCACCGAGAGCCGTAGTCCGACGCCCAGAACCATAGCCCAGAGCCATGGCCCGGCACCGAGAGCCATAGCCCGACGCCCAGAGCCATAGCCCGGCACCGAGAGCCGTAGTCCGACGCCCAGAACCATAGCCCAGAGCCATGGCCCGGCACCGAGAGCCATAGCCCGACGCCCAGAGCCATAGCCCGGCACCGAGAGCCGTAGTCCGACGCCCAGAACCATAGCCCAGAGCCATGGCCCGGCACCGAGAGCCATAGCCCGACGCCCAGAGCCATAGCCCGGCACCGAGAGCCGTAGTCCGACGCGCAGAGCCATAGCCCAGAGCCATAGCCCGGCACCGAGAGCCATAGCCCGACGCCCAGAGCCATAGCCCGGGACCCAGAACCATAGCCCGGCACCTATAGCCATAGCCCGGCCCCGAGAGCCATAGCCCGGCACCGAGAGTCCTAGCCCGGCACCGAGAGCCATAGCCCGGCACCGAGAGCCATAGCCCGACGCCCAGAGCCATAGCCCGGCACCGAGAGCCATAGCCCAGAGCCATAGCCCGGCACTGAGAGCCATAGCCCGGCACCGAGAGCCATAGCCCGGCACCGAGAGTCAAACCCTGGCCCCAAGAGTCATAGCCCGGCACCGAGAGCCATAACCCAGAACCATAGCCCGGCGAACGGAGCTATAGCCCCGAGCTCGGGGACGTAACCCGGAGCAGCTCTTATACTCAGTCAGTATGCAGATGATTGCATTGTCTTCATACAAGATGTGCAAGAGATTCCCCGCCTCCTGTCGATTATAGGGAGTTTCGGGGACGTTGCATGTTTACGTCTAAACATTGATAAGACAATTTGGATGTGTGTACGACAGGTAACCAGTCAACCTGTAATCAGCGGTATACGATTCACGAATGAACCGCTCAAATGTTTGGGTATCTTTGTAGTCCAAGACCATGAGAAATGTACGATGTTAAACTGGGAAAGCAAATTGATAGCAATCGATAAAGAAATAATAAAATGGAGAGCACGGAATTTAACTTCATTTGGCAAAGTCACTGTCATTTCATTAAGACAATGTGTGTTTCGAAACTGAACCTATTGTCAAGCGTTTGCGATGTACCCCCTAACATAGTTAAACTTATAAATTCTTTTTTAATTTCACATGGGGACGAAACGACAGGATTAGACGAAATGTTTTAGTAGAGGAGGTGGCTTGGGTATGATCGATATGGAATGTTTCTTTATGTCGCTGAAAGCGATGTGGGCATTCAGAATACTAAGTGTACATAGCAATGCCAACTGGGCCTTTTTAGCACGACAACATCTGCATTCTTTTGTTACGGATAACAGGTTAGTACACCTTTCTGTTCAAGGTTTAAGCCAGTTCCCTGTATTAGACCAATGTTCGGCTTTTTACAGGAGTGTTATCCATGCCTTTGAGAAGTTTCGGTCAGTACAGCCCCCAGAATCAAAACAGGACATAATTGACCACTGTTTGTGGGGAAATATATTTTTTAAATACGGAAACCGTAAAGGTTTAGAGCATTTATACTTTACAACATTTGTAAAGAACAATCCACTCTTTGTTAGACTCTGACTACATTTACGATATCCTAGATGATAAGCGGGACTTTATAGCGGAATGCGTCACCCTGCGTAAAGCCCTGAAGCCTTACAGTAATTTAACTGATACCTGGAACACAGAATCGTACAGAGTAAGTGAACGATGCTGTGACACCGAAGAGAAAAGCAACCCTTATTATAACGGGCTTTTAGACCTTAAAATAGAAAAAAAAGTTTCTGAGCAAAAAATAAACATTTGTTGTCGTTAAAGGTAGAATTTGGTTTTTCGAGAGCGTATAGGACGAAAATATCAAAATGTCAGATCTTGAAATTGGCTGGGTTTAATTACAATATACTGTATTATGTACTACCATGTGACGCCAATATTAAGAAGTGGGGTAAACGCCAGTCGGCCAACTGCGACTAGAGCCCTGGAGTTCAAGAGACACCACACTTCCTATTTCTATGTTGTCACATGTGGGCCGTGAGAATAAAACTGAAGATCTGGTAGTAACACTAGTAGCATATTTATTATATAAAGAATGGCTGGTGTCTTTTAATAATGAAAAGCCACGCCTATGGGAGAATTCTATAAGGTTTTTTACTCACGAACTAGCATCAAGGGCATCACTGCATGCAAACACGATTAAACAGCAAGATACCATAACGCTACTAAAGCAACTATCAGTAGAATAAAGAAAGTAATGGAGCATACACAAAATAGTAGTTGTAACCTATGTACCATTTAACCGTACTATACCACCTGCTTGTATTATAATTATCTTTGTGAATAAACTTTTATATAAAAATAACAAAAAAAAATAAATAATAATGCCCGGAGCCCGGAGCTCGGAGACCATTTCGCCCTCGTGTTCTCACGTACGCGCATTCTTGCGTTCTCTCGTACGCGCATTCTCGCCTTCTCACGTACGCGCATTCTCGCGTTCTCGCGTTAAGGCCCCCTTTTCTCCTGCCAGGCGAGAAGTGCGAGATAGTGAGTGGCACACATATGCCACTATATCGGTCTGCGGTAACATGTGCGTGACTCTCCCATTTCGTCATTCGTGCAACCAGTGGTTGTGTATTGTTGTCCCTATATCGTCAGGCACCATCGCAACAGTATATGGGTAACAAGATTTCATAACAGGGTGTTGAGTAAGGATATGCTGGGAGAGTGTGTACTTGAATAAATGGCTGTGAGGTCTAACATGTATTGATAGTTTATCGCATATTTAAGACAAATTAAGAACAAGAATAGGTCATGAACACAGTATACAACTTATGTTGGGTTATAAAAAAACAACAACCTCATTATAGCAATAAGAGAATACAAAGAAAGGGATATCCATTTCGGTGCCGAAAACATGAAAGCACATCTTTACCAAATGAAGTGACTGATCGATGTAAGCAGGACGCTTTATGACCTTATACCAAAGGGAAGGTCAAGGAAAAGAGTAGCCAAGTCTGCGGCAAACTTCCCTAGAACATCGACTTATATTATATTATTATAATTGGTGAACTAAGTCTGATCAAAATTCAACAACCGTATACATGACAATTGAGAAAGCAGTTTCAACCATTTTATATTCACTAATAACCTGTTGACAAATTCCGCAAATGTATGCAGCTCTTCTTTAACCGACACAGAAAGAAATTTCATAAATGCACCGTGCTCTTCGTTAATGATACTTACAAGATGGCGAACGTACTGCGTTGCATCAAAAATCTTGTTTACTGACAATACAATTTCATAATACAATTTGACAATAACAGATACCAGCTTAGCAACAAGCAGGAAAAAACTACAATAAATAAACAAAATAGATTAAACAAATATATTTTCTCAATCGTTTGTCTACTACTGCAAATAAGTGCCGGAGTTTCCAATATAAGATATTGAAAAAAATCAGTGCAACAAATAAGTACTTGAAAATGTGTGGCATCAAAGAAATCGAAATTTGCACCTTTTCTTGTTTTCCAACAGACAGGGTACTTTTGATTATTCTTTAACTTCGAAACATACTGTACTATTAAATGTCATGACGCATGATGCTTAAATTGTCTATTGAATGACATATGGCGCGTGGCAACTGCCCACTGAATGGGTCGTTCCGCACGGAGGATATGACCAGGCAGATATCTCCTGATGTGGAGAGACATAGAGGGAGTTCTGACTATATTAAAACAACGTCGGATGCTTTTGTGCATAAAACTGTCATGAAAGCGTTCCGTATCCTACTACCTTATTGCCTGAAACGCCTAACCTTTATAATAATGAAAGCGTGTTGGAATTTAGAGGTAAGTCTATTTACTCACTCTATGAAATCGTGCACTTTACTGAGAAATAACTTCTTACTCTGTCCAACAGAGTTGCCCAAATGCTCACTCGGGGGGCTCGGCCAATTGTGCATACTCATCATACTCAACAAACCACATACGCCGAAACATACAGTTAATTTGTAAACTGCTTAAACTTAGCACTATATTGTTCGCCAGACTTTGCACATTTCGTAGCAGAAGTGTTCGCGAGATTCTACGAGATGATAATAATGAAACTCGTCGGCATACTCCTCATACTCATATGCCAGGGGGAGGTTTTAGGACAGTCAATGTCCCTGCTAACACACACGATGGAGCGAACACCACCACCCTGTAGTAATTCATGACCTCATTCACTTCAGAGGCACCGTGAGAGCGTTGATACCACTCAACTAGGCCCAGATGTGGAGGCGGCTCCAGTTTACCTATTTCCCGACAATTTTCCTTGCTGTTGCAGCAAGAATCGCCGGATAAAATCTCCCGCCCTCCTTCGTGCAACCCTTTTTCTTGCATCCAGTACCTGATGTGACAGTTGAATATTCATGAGTTGAAGAATCCTCAAATATCGAGTTTATGGGCCTGTTGCGCATATTTAAATTTTGCAAGTAGTTGTTACGGACACATTAGAGCAGTAATAGGCGATCTTTGCTCTTTTCTATATTTTTTGTATTCGCTCTCATGCGACATTTAAAGATACATTGAGAGTCCGTTTTTAAAACTGATTGCCTGAAGTTTTTGAAACTTGAAGTTTTTGAAACTTAAAGTTTTTGAAACTTGAAGCTTGAAGTTTTTAAAACTTGAAGCTTGAAGTTTTTAAAACTTGAAGTTTTTGAAACTGATTGCCTGAAGTTTTTGAAACTTGAAATGTTTAAAACTGATTGCCTGAAATTTTAGAAACTGAATGCCTGAAGTTATAGAAGCACTTTTTAAAAATCAAACTATGCCGTCAAGCTTCTTACCAAATCAGCCTAACTTGCAAGTGACCAATGAACGCAGACCGATTTTGAAATCCTTGAAGTTTGCCAGGTAGATAAATGGATTAATAAAACAACTGCACATGCTCAACAGCAGCGTACTGTAGTAGACGACGGGTGAGAAAACAGCAAGTTTGCCTAAGTTGTACAATAGATAGTGAATATGCATGGGTGTCCAGCACACAATGAAGCCTAAAGACACCAGAAGAAGAGTCTTTAGAACCTGTACTTCACCTCTAGACAGCGCTACGCTTTCCTTGAGTTGATTCCCCCGCGTAAGTCCATCTCTGAGATCAATATGACGGGTTTCAACTGCTGCTCCATTGAACTCGCAAACTTCACAATTGGAGTTGCGATTGTCTCTGGTATCAGTCACGCCCTTTGGGCCGCCACCCGCAGCCTTGCTGCCGGTGGCCGCAGTAATTTCGGCAACACCTGCGAACGGGGCGATCTTTTGTCCCCTTTTGCTCTCACCCAAATATACCCAGCAGGTGGACCCAAGTACGTCTTTCTGCTGCCGTCGGTGAGACTAGCGCCACTGGTCGCGGCCGCTGTGTTGTAACTGGTACCGGGCTGCTGCTGCTGCTGCCGCTGCTGCCGCTGCCGCTGCTGCTGCTGCTGTTGCTGCTGCTGCTGCTGCTGCTGTTGATGTTGCTGCTGCTGCTGATGCCGACGGCTTGCTCGCCCGGGTTTGCCGTCGGGTTGATCGGCGGAGTTAGGCGAGGGGACCGAGGCGCTGTGGTTTGCCACCGCTCGCATCGATTTCCGCAGGATGAGCAGAATGCGGGTATAGCTGTAGACGAAGACCACCAAGGGACACAGATACATGGAAAAGAAAGTGGAAATTCCGAAGGCTCGCTGGATGTTCGCGTAGGGCCACAACGTCTGCACCTGGCACATCCCCGCCACGACGCCAGTGGTGGAAATGGTCGGCGGAAGCATGCATGTAGACGCAATTGAGCATCCAAATGGCAGCCAGGGCTCCCCTTCCCTTGGCCACGGTGAACGTCTCCTTGTGGTAACTGGGGTGCGCGATCCTGATGTAGCGCTCGATGGTCAGCACTACGAGGTTAATGGTGGACACGTTGAAGGCCGTCCACAGGGGGCCTCCGCTCACTATCAGGCGACAGATGACCACCCCGGCCACGCCATGGCACGTCGTCTTCAGGAGGACGACGATGTAGGTGAAGGCCAGCAGCAGTGACGTCACGAAGTCAACGATACACTGATGCACGATGAACAGATAACCCAGCTTGCTCCGCACCGAGTTGTTGCGGAATATGATGACCAAGGACAGACCGTTACCCAGAATACCAATCAATCCGAAAAACACGCTGACGAGGCGTCCATAGAACAGCGGCGAGCGGCCCTGGACTGCGTCTTCGCCGACAGGGGTCGTCGTTACATACTTGGGCTGTTCACTGCTGTCCATTGTCCACTGTGGCGCACCAGTTGTAGGAAAGCGGTCCTCCGTGGTGAAGGACGCGGACGCATTGATGCAGTAGTAAAGCAGGGCTGAAGTGGCATTTCTCACTGATAGCCTATCGTCTGCTACAAGACTCATTTCCATGTTAGCCTCAATGAAAGCGATTGTTGTAGCAAAGTATCTAGGCGAGTTATACGTGAGCTATTTATAATGACGCAATGACCGACGCTAACATGCGGGACTCTTATAATATTATGTAGTTAATTCCAGTGCGAATGTCTTGAGGATATAAACGACCACATATATATACATATAACGCAACCTCTAGTGGAGGGAGAGGGCACTAGGGAGTGTATTTACGGGGAGAAGAAAGTCACCAAAGAGATATCACTAGGCACGAACGTCCGGTGATGATTTTCCTGCTGTGTCCTCAACGAAGCGGTGTATATTTATGGACATCTGGCGGCACCCAGTCAGTACAATCTGCCAGCTTCTCCTTACTCGTGCTCAGGTCTGGCCGGTATGACGAATCTGCATATCACTTGACTTTTTCACTTCGGTTTCAGCTTCATTCGTTTAATCTGGTGATCTAGTTGTCTAGACTAAGAAAATAAAATGAAGAGGATTGTTTGAGGAAAAACGGCGTAGTACCAAAGAGAGGCAGACAGACAGACAGTGGGTGTAGAGTGATTTGCGAGAATGGGGGTGGGTGGGAGGGGAATACTCCCATTATTATATTGCAGAGCCCAGCGCCATCCAGTGGCAGATTTGACGACCACAGTTTAGCCGGCTACGGTTACCATGTAAAGGATGGGCGATTTTAGCGGACTAACTATTAGTAAGCCCAGTAGCCGGCTTAACTTTTAGGTTAAATAGGCCACAGGTCTTCAAGCTTTTAGTATTTTCGGGATTGGACTGATGGCTAATGGTGAGAGGCTCGGACGGGGTCGGGGTTAACGGTGAGAGGCTCGGCCGGGGTCGGGGTTAATGGTGAGAGGCTCGGGCGGGGTTGGGGCTAATGGTGAGAGGCTCGGCCGGGGTCGGGGTTAACGGTGAGAGGCTCGGCCGGGGTCGGGGTTAATGGTGAGAGGCTCGGACGGGGTTGGGGCTAATGGTGAGAGGCTCGGCCGATGTTGGGGCTAATGGTGAGAGGCTCGGCCGGGGTTGGGGCTAATGGTGAGAGGCTCGGCCGGGGTCGGGGTTAACGGTGAGAGGCTCGGCCGGGGTCGGGGTTAATGGTGAGAGGCTCGGGCGGGGTTGGGGCTAATGGTGAGAGGCTCGGCCGGGGTCGGGGTTAATGGTGAGAGGCTCGGGCGGGGTCGGGGTTAATGGTGAGAGGCTCGGCCGGGGTTGGGGCTAATGGTGAGAGGCTCGGCCGATGTTGGGGCTAATGGTGAGAGGCTCGGCCGGGGTTGGGGCTAATGGTGAGAGGCTCGGCCGGGGTCGGGGTTAATGGTGAGAGGCTCGGTCGGGGTCGGGGTTAATGGTGAGAGGCTCGGGCGGGGTTGGGGCTAATGGTGAGAGGCTCGGCCGATGTTGGGGCTAATGGTGAGAGGCTCGGCCGATGTTGGGGCTAATGGTGAGAGGCTCGGCCGGGGTCGGGGTTAATGGTGAGAGGCTCGGCCGGGGTCGGGGTTAATGGTGAGAGGCTCGGGCGGGGTTGGGGCTAATGGTGAGAGGCTCGGCCGGGGTTGGGGCTAATGGTGAGAGGCTCGGCCGATGTTGGGGCTAATGGTGAGAGGCTCGGCCGGGGTTGGGGCTAATGGTGAGAGGCTCGGCCGGGGTTAGGGCTAATGGTGAGAGGCTCGGCCGGGGTTGGGGCTAATGGTGAGAGGCTCGGCCGATGTTGGGGCTAATGGTGAGAGGCTCGGCCGGGGTTGGGGCTAATGGTGAGAGGCTCGGCCGGGGTTAGGGCTAATGGTGAGAGGCTCGGGCGGGGTTGGGGCTAATGGTGAGAGGCTCGGCCGGGGTCGGGGTTAATGGTGAGAGGCTCGGCCGGGGTCGGGGTTAATGGTGAGAGGCTCGGCCGATGTTGGGGCTAATGGTGAGAGGCTCGGCCGGGGTTGGGGCTAATGGTGAGAGGCTCGGCCGGGGTTGGGGCTAATGGTGAGAGGCTCGGCCGGGGTTGGGGCTAATGGTGAGAGGCTCGGCCGGGGTTGGGGCTAATGGTGAGAGGCTCGGCCGGGGTCGGGGTTAACGGTGAGAGGCTCGGCCGGGGTCGGGGCTAATGGTGAGAGGCTCGGCCGATGTTGGGGCTAATGGTGAGAGGCTCGGCCGGGGTCGGGGTTAACGGTGAGAGGCTCGGCCGGGGTCGGGGTTAATGGTGAGAGGCTCGGGGGGGTTGGGGCTAATGGTGAGAGGCTCGGCCGATGTTGGGGCTAATGGTGAGAGGCTCGGCCGGGGTTGGGGCTAATGGTGAGAGGCTCGGCCGGGGTTGGGGCTAATGGTGAGAGGCTCGGCCGGGGTTGGGGCTAATGGTGAGAGGCTCGGCCGGGGTTGGGGCTGAGGGTGAGAGGCTCGGCCGGGGTTGGGGCTAATGGTGAGAGGCTCGGCCGGGGTTGGGGCTAATGGTGAGAGGCTCGGCCGGGGTTGGGGCTAATGGTGAGAGGCTCGGCCGGGGTTGGGGCTAATGGTGAGAGGCTCGGCCGGGGTCGGGGTTAACGGTGAGAGGCTCGGCCGGGGTCGGGGCTAATGGTGAGAGGCTCGGCCGATGTTGGGGCTAATGGTGAGAGGCTCGGCCGGGGTCGGGGTTAACGGTGAGAGGCTCGGCCGGGGTCGGGGTTAATGGTGAGAGGCTCGGGGGGGTTGGGGCTAATGGTGAGAGGCTCGGCCGATGTTGGGGCTAATGGTGAGAGGCTCGGCCGGGGTTGGGGCTAATGGTGAGAGGCTCGGCCGGGGTTGGGGCTAATGGTGAGAGGCTCGGCCGGGGTTGGGGCTAATGGTGAGAGGCTCGGCCGGGGTTAGGGCTAATGGTGAGAGGCTCGGCCGGGGTTGGGGCTAATGGTGAGAGGCTCGGCCGGGGTTGGGGCTAATGGTGAGAGGCTCGGCCATGGTTGGGGCTAATGGTGAGAGGCTCGGCCGGGGTTGGGGCTAATGGTGAGAGGCTCGGCCGGGGTTGGGGCTGAGGGTGAGAGGCTCGGCCGGGGTTGGGGCTAATGGTGAGAGGCTCGGCCGGGGTTGGGGCTGAGGGTGGGGCCGGGATTGGTGCAGAGGGATGCTTTTGGCAACATTGCGTATTGATGAAACTCACTTTAATATAAGATGAGGGGTGTCATAGCATCTTTCGCTCCGATAAAGCAGTGAACAGTCGGGATAGTGGTTAGTTACTCCCTTTCGGATATGCCCGTTTCTCGCGATGATGTAATCAGCTGAGCCTTAAATATAAATTCCCTACCACGCTACCTTAGCTTGCTCTCGGGCAATTTACAGTACGACATTGCTTCTGTAGAACCTAAATTGTTATCTGCTCACTTAATTTGTCATCAATCATAATCAAACTTCAGCAGAACTTGCTTTTAAACAATTTCCATCAATTTTGTTTCAATCATCCCTGCGTTGCTCTGATTGCGCACTTAGTAGGTTGACAGGTTGTTGTTCGCCTGTCACTATTTCATCATGGCTTCTTTTTATATTTTTTTTGGGATTTGGATAGATAGATAGTTTATTGGTAACTTTAGGCATCAGGCCCCTCGTACAAATACAGAACACACAAAATGCCCAAGACATATCTGGGTCATTCTACGATAAGTGAATAATTAAGGTCCTGCCCAGAAAATCATAATAAAAAATCGTATTTGGGCCTGATAGTTTCATTTAGCTGGTCAATTAAATCAAGGTCATCAACAGCATGTGTTTTAATCTAGCCAGACATCACCAGTTTATATATTATTCGGAATAAAAGAGTCGTATAACGCCAATAATGACCTGTCCCAGAAGCCTTGTATTGTCATTCCTTGGTGTCTCCATGGAATGAAATATCATTATTTACGATTTCTATTTGAATTTATTAGATATATATTAGAGCATGTATGATGGGTGGTCTATTGTCAGCTATTTCCACATTTCCAGAAATATGTCACGTTGTCTGCCTGTCCCATGATTTTCTGTCAACCCTGTTACCTAGAACATTTGGCGGGCTGAGAAAGAAGTGCTCCATCCCTGTTGGTTACAAATTTGCCCAACAGATGGCGACACTGAACAATACTTCTTGCCACAGACACGTGGGCCTTCGCTGAGAGAGAAACGTTTTCTTTACGACATCAAAGGTCATTAATGAACAGGGTACAGCATATGTGGTCAACAGTGTTACGCAGATATTTTATAGATGGTCCAATATTTCCTCTGAAAAAAAGTTGTGACCTATTGATAGCTTAACTAGCATTAAAGAGAACATCTTATGTGATCGATAATCACGGCTGACACGATGCAGACCGGCATTGACTGACGAAAATGTCAGCCCTGTTACCGTCAGCGCTGTTTTGTTTTAAGAGCGGGGACTTATAAAATTATCCGGTAACAGAGTTGACAACATGTGGGTTACGTCATCCCTTTCCTGTTTAATTGGGAAGTTCCTATCAACGCGTAAGCTCGGCTCTGTTTGTTTTCAAAAACATGGATATCTAGGTTACACATCGAAAATATCACGTGATTTGGACAAACTTTAATTTTCAAAATTTCACTTTTGAAATTATGCAGTTTCTGTAGAATGACCCATCAACAAAATTTCGTGTGCACACGTTCTATACAAGTTTGAAATCGTAACCCCAAATGACCCATCAACAAAATTTTGTGTGCACACGTTCTATACCATCTTTGACATCGTAACCCCAAATTTCTGCACAGTATCTAAGAATGGGTACTATCATTTTGTCAAATAGATCAAAATATGTCTCTACCTCTAAACCACCACAGTTTTTTTAAATTTCTTTAATAATTGTCACCGCTTTGCTAGCTGGGGAGGCGAGAGTCTTTTGAGCCACAGACCACATCAATTTGGAAGAAAATATGATCCCTAAGTATTTATAGTAAGACACAACCTGAAGAAGTTTTCCCTTGTAGTACCACTCATTGCTTCTCAAGGGTCCATCATTTCTAAATACAATGACCTTACTTTTAACCACATTGATTTGCAATCCCCATTTGCTACTAAGAGTCTTTTGAGGCACAGGCCACATCAATTTGGAAGAAAATATGATCACCAAGTATTTATAGTAAGACACAACCTGAAGAGGTTTTTCCTTGTAGTACCAGTTCATTGCTTCTCAAGGGTCCATCATTTGTAAATACAATAATAATAACCTTAAATAGCAATAACCTTACTTTTAACCACATTGATTTGCAATCCCCATTTGCTACTAAAATCGACTCTGTCCGTTCGATTAACAATATCATCTGCAAACATTAACTGAATTACAGTAGGGAAGACCTCATTCACAAACACACCCTCACAACCAGCCTTCTTACATGTATATACAAGTTCATTTAAATACATATTAAAGAGGAAGGGACTCAATATACACCCTTGCCGAGTACCAATATTGTTGGTAAACGAGTAAGACCTTTAGTGGTTTGCACAAAGGACTGCAGTGTGGTATACATTGATTGTAGCACTTTCATTGTATCACCATGCACTCCCTCACTGTATAGTCTGAACCATAGTTGCTTGTGTGGAACCCTGTCGAAAGATTTCGAAAAATCAATGAATGCGCAGTATCTTCTCCCTGCTTTTGACAAGTACTTTTGAATCATAGCCTGTAGTGTAAAAATTTGATCTACTGTACTCCTCCCCCTCCTAAAGCCAGCTTGGTCCTCAAGAAACTTGTCAGAATCTTCTGCCCATGTAACACATATTTCATTTACAACTTTGGTGAATAATTTATCCAAGGTGGGTAATAGTGAAATAACTCTGTAATTATTCACACTATTAATAGCGAGCGCAAGCGAGCTCTTAAGGTAACATGCATGCATATTCAAAGTCCATTTCAAGCATAGGCTTAGGACTTTCATTTCGCGTAACAGCACCCATGAGACGTTTTTGGATTCGGAGTAAATATCAGCTGTAAATAAATATATTCAAGCAAAGAGAGGTCGAAGCATATTATGTCATGTCTTAAGTAATTAAATCAGGTGCCCCACAAAATTAACGAATAAATTATTCAATGTTAACAATGGATGTATATTTGAAATTAAAGTTAATTTATAAGCGATGCGCTAAAGGTCTGTTGCCAAGCTCCAAGCAGAGTATATTGAGTAGTTGTGACGTCAAAATGTTATAAACATTGCGTCACAATGGGAGTTCCTAAGCAACCGAATGATATGTCACAAGCACGTGCACGGTATAGTTCATTCCGCCAAAGATATACGTTATGGCAAGCCGAAGTGAAATTAATTTTGAATATTAATCTAGATGTATCCCCTCGGAATATCTGAATTAATAAATATACGCTCGCATTTTTTAGGTAGCACCTATCCATATTAGAACCTGCTTTATGTAACGGAGATATCATGGCTTCACACCAGCAAACAAGTTAATACCCTGAGCCCATAATCCTATGGAAGATATTCACAAATATTGGTAGCATTACAGACTTGCTTCTCTTAATCATCTCGTTCACAATACCATCAATACCAGGTGTCTTTTGATTGGGCAAGTCATTCATGGCTCTACTGACTTCATCATGAGTTATAATCTCATTAAGTATAACTGGCTCGTTAGCTTGGCATGTCAAAAAGAATAATGATCAACTAACATCGCGTCTACATTTTCTTGTGCATCAGTATCTATATCTGGGTTCCCTCCAAGTAAGTTCGTAAAGTATGTCTTCCACATTGAAGACTGTCTTTTTGCTCCTGAGTTGCCTAATAGCTTTCCAACAAGTTCTTTTGTCCTTCATCTCACCCCTAAGTTGATCCCTCTGTCTGCATCTTCAGCTCTCTCTCTTACTAGTGCACAGTCTCTTAAATTTTCCTTTAATCGACAAGTATTCATCCAGACTTTGCTGAGTATTCTTATACCTGAATACATTTAAAGCATGGTTTCTACATCTCTTGACACTGGTTAATTCCGCATCCCACCATTTTGTCAAACTACCAGTTGTAGCTAGGTTGCAGGTTGCAGCGTGATCTCATACCTTCAGCTGCATACTGCAGCACCCGAGTTAAATTTCTTTACTGCCTGGTCGATATCACCTTCAAAGAGACTGAATTCAATTTTGGATTTGGAATTCCAATGCAACTAAGATATATTTAAGCCAGAAGAAAGGAAAGCACGGGTAGATTGCTATGAATGATTGATGGACAGACAAACGATTTTTGAAATAAAGTGACTGGCTGTCAATGCCACAACTTCTAATCTCAAATCCGGGATACATCATGTCAACCGGGTATACACTATCGAAACATGGCATTTATTATTCAAACCGGGATTGGCTCATACGATACTTTTTGACCAGTTTTCTGACCATACCATAAAAATAAACTCTTCCAAAACAGTTCAATAATCTCACATTCCATAAAGGCGTGCTGGATAGTGTCAATGTTTTCATCACAGAAGTCACATATATCAGTATTCCTGATTTTGCAGATGATTTCTCATTTGTAAACAGTATTCGATGTCGAAGACGAAATTGACAACACTGATACTTTACGCATTTTGTAATAGTATATAGTCTCTTAAAACTAGCAAAATATTCATTTAGCGTGAGCTTCCCACCTAAATCTCGTTTCCATTTCTCATAAGTAGATGCAGGGTCCGTGCGACTGTGGTATACATTTCGAAACGTAGCATAAACACCTCTACACTTAAAATCATTTTCTAACATTAATTTCAACGATTTCGGCAAACTTCTTATTATACCGTAGTACTGTTGTATGTTGACATGAATATTCTACTTTCTGCATAACTTAACATACGATAAGAAGGAATTATCCGTTCCAACAAGGTCGCTTACGGTCAATACAACTGCAGCATGCCAATTTGAAAAATAACTACAGGTAGCCAAGGTGCAAAGCCACAGTTGAGAGCGAGGGAATGATTAAACCTGTATTACCTGACAACACAGTCTGGGTATGATGAATATAAAAAATAAAAAAAATATAATAGGAGCGTAAATCAGGCATTTGTTTACCTTTTATGTCAGATCGAGGTCTGTGAGTGAATCCTCCTTTACTTTAGAAAACAACATTCCCACTGTATGGAATTCCATACAGTAACGTCACAAAAAAACCCTCAGCCTCCGCGGCATCTCACCAACAAAGATGGCGAGAGCTAGTGGTTGACATAGCCATTCCGCTGCAAAGTTGTATGGTGCATGGCGTAAGAATACACTAATGCGTCATTACACAGCACCATAAAGGTAAAACAAGACCGTTTTGATGTCTTCGTATCACTTTTTGATCATGACAAGACAAAGTTTCTTCATTCTTCGTAACGTTACATTCGGCTTCATCGGTGGTTTACTGGTGCAGGTAAGAACTCACCAAGAATTAGTCGCAAACCCGCTGGAAGCCGATCTATTTTTGCAGGCAAAGGGTTGTAATGTAACGAATCAATTTAGATGTTTAAAATCTAGCCACAGCTAGGCACCGTAAAGCGACGGACAGAGGGGAAAGTGGGTAACCCTGTTGCATGACCCCCTGGCTATTCCGCTGTGTTCTGGAAAGTAAATATTTTTGCGAAATTTGAGCCAAAACTCTTTCATTTTCTCCAAAGCTTTGTCAACGGCGGCCATGATGCACCTAGTTAACACAGCCACTGAGAATATTCGAAAGAGGCAGAGCGCGTTGACCCTGTTGACCAACCCCTGCCAAGCTTGCATTAGCCGTTTACAGCCCCACATGGCGAGCGGAGGTGGGGCGGTGGAAGAGCCTACCTCCGCACTCACCCCACACCCCCATCGTGATTTTTTTAGCGTACCAAAATACGGTACTACGATGCAGTCGTGCCCCCCACCACTTTTTTTGTCGACCACTGTACGTCACCTCGGCCTACTCTCACTCACAGAAAAATCACTCTTAACATAACCCTGGACCCTGAACCCCCCCCCCCCAACCCCTTCACCCGGAAAATATTTTAAGATCTACAGAAACATGGCATGTTATCGTGTATTCCTCCCAAAATACGACCGCTTACGACGGCTCTGATTACGTATCTAACGTAGTCCGAAAGGCAAATTCGTGACAAAAGCAGATATCTTAACTCTCTTCAAATCTAAATCCAACCACATGTACTCGGTTAAATGAATAAACAGCGCTCAAATTCCATAGGATGCTAAGACTGGAAGGCGCTAAATTTGGCGGTTCAAAAAAACAGAGGAAATTGACATTATTTATTGAGTTAACAGTTTAAGAATATACAATAAATAAGGCTTGCATTTTCTTGTATTTTCTTGTACTTTGTTTCTATATAAAGGTAGCTGTGTAAACGGGATATAGACAAATGAAATACTAACCGGTGGGATACAGATGGAGTTGTGGTACGGACTGCTGCTGTTGCAGATGTGGTTACTGCTACTACTGCTGCTGTGGTTACTGCTGCTACTGCTGCTACTGCTGCTGTGGTTACTGCTGCTGCTGCTGCTGTGGTTACTGCTGCTACTGCTGCTGTGGTTACTGCTGCTACTGTGGTTACTGCTGCTACTGCTGCTGTAGTTACTGCTGCTATTGCTGCTGTGGTTACTGCTGCTACTGCTGCTGTGGTTACTGCTGCTACTGCTGCTACTGCTGCTGTGGTTACTGCTGCTACTGCTGCTGTGGTTACTGCTACTACTGCTGCTGTGGTTACTGCTGCTACTGCTGTTGTGGTTACTGCTGCTACTGCTGCTGAGGTTACTGCTGCTACTGCTGCTGTGGTTACTACTGCTGCTGTGGTTACTGCTGCTACTGCTGCTACTGCTGCTGTGGTTACTGCTGCTACTGCTGCTGTGGTTACTGCTACTACTGCTGCTGTGGTTACTGCTGCTACTGCTGCTACTGCTGCTGTGGTTACTGCTGCTACTGCTGCTGTGGTTACTGCTACTACTGCTGCTGTGGTTACTGCTGCTACTGCTGCTGTGGTTACTGCTGCTACTGCTGCTGTGGTTACTGCTGCTACTGCTGCTACTGCTGCTGTGGTTACTGCTACTACTGCTGCTGTGGTTACTGCTGCTACTGCTGCTGTGGTTACTGCTGCTACTGCTGCTGTGGTTACTGCTGCTACTGCTGCTACTGCTGCTGTGGTTACTGCTGCTACTGCTGCTGTGGTTACTGCTGCTACTGCTGCTGTGGTTACTGCTGCTACTGCTGCTGTGGTTACTGCTGCTACTGCTGCTACTGCTGCTGTGGTTACTGCTGCTACTGCTGCTGTGGTTACTGCTGCTACTGTGGTTACTGCTGCTACTGCTGCTGTAGTTACTGCTGCTATTGCTGCTGTGGTTACTGCTGCTACTGCTGCTGTGGTTACTGCTGCTACTGCTGCTACTGCTGCTGTGGTTACTGCTGCTACTGCTGCTACTGCTGCTGTGGTTACTGCTGCTACTGCTGCTGTGGTTACTGCTGCTACTGCTGCTACTGCTGCTGTGGTTACTGCTGCTACTGCTGCTGTGGTTACTGCTGCTACTGCTGCTGTGGTTACTGCTGCTACTGCTGCTGTGGTTACTGCTGCTACTGCTGTTGTGGTTACTGCTGCTACTGCTGCTGAGGTTACTGCTGCTACTGCTGCTACTGCTGCTGTGGTTACTGCTGCTACTGCTGCTACTGCTGCTGTGGTTACTGCTGCTACTGCTGCTACTGCTGCTGTGGTTACTGCTGCTACTGATGCTGTGGTTACTGCTACTACTGCTGCTGTGGTTACTGCTGCTACTGCTGCTGTGGTTACTGCTGCTACTGCTGCTACTGCTGCTGTGGTTACTGCTGCTACTGCTGCTGTGGTTACTGCAACTACTGCTGCTGTGGTTACTGCTGCTACTGCTGCTGTGGTTACTGCTGCTACTGCTGCTGTGGTTACTGCTGCTACTGCTGCTGTGGTTACTGCTGCTACTGCTGTTGTGGTTACTGCTGCTACTGCTGCTGAGGTTACTGCTGCTACTGCTGCTACTGCTGCTGTGGTTACTGCTGCTACTGCTGCTACTGCTGCTGTGGTTACTGCTACTACTGCTGCTGTGGTTACTGCTGCTACTGCTGCTGTGGTTACTGCTGCTACTGCTGCTGTGGTTACTGCTGCTACTGCTGTTGTGGTTACTGCTGCTACTGCTGCTGAGGTTACTGCTGCTACTGCTGCTACTGCTGCTGTGGTTACTGCTGCTACTGCTGCTACTGCTGCTGTGGTTACTGCTGCTACTGCTGCTGTGGTTACTGCTACTACTGCTGCTGTGGTTACTGCTGCTACTGCTGTTGTGGTTACTGCTGCTACTGCTGCTGAGGTTACTGCTGCTACTGCTGCTGTGGTTACTACTGCTGCTGTGGTTACTGCTGCAACTGCTGCTGTGGTTACTGCTGCTACTGCTGCTGTGGTTACTGCTGCTACTGCTGCTGTGGTTACTGCTGCTATTGCTGCTGTGGTTACTGCTGCTACTGCTGCTGTGGTTACTGCTGCTACTGCTGCTGTGGTTACTGCTGCTACTGCTGCTGTGGTTACTGCTGCTACTGCTGCTGTGGTTACTGCTGCTACTGCTGCTGTCGTTACTGCTGCTACTGCTGCTGTGGTTACTGCCTGCTACAGCTGCTGTGTTTACTGCTGCTACTGCTGCTGTGGTTACTGCTGCTACTGCTGCTGTGGTTACTGCTGCTACTGCTGCTGTGGTTACTGCTGCTACTGCTGCTGTGGTTACTGCTGCTACTGCTGCTGTGGTTACTGCTGCTACTGCTGCTGTGGTTACTGCTGCTACTGCTGCTGTTGTTACTGCTGCTACTGCTGCTGTGGTTACTGCTGCTACTGCTGCTGTGGTTACTGCTGCTGTGGTTACTGCTGCTACTGCTGCTGTGGTTACTGCTGCTACTGCTGCTGTGGTTACTGCTGTGTGGTTACTGCTGCTGTGGTTACTGCTGCTACTGCTGCTGTGGTTCCTGCTGCTACTGCTGCTGTGGTTACTGCTGCTACTGCTGCTGTGGTTACTGCTGCTACTGCTGCTGTGCTTACTGCTGCTACTGCTGCTGTGGTTACTGCTGCTACTGCTGCTGTGGTTACTACTGCTGCTACTGCTGCTGTGGTTACTGCTGCTACTGCTGCTGTCGTTACTGCTGCTACTGCTGCTGTGGTTACTGCTGCTACTGCTGCTGTGGTTACTACTGCTGCTACTGCTGCTGTGGTTACTGCTGCTACTGCTGCTGTGGTTACTGCTGCTACTGCTGCTGTGGTTACGGCTGCTACTGCTGCTGTCCTTACTGCTGCTATTGCTGCTGTGGTTACTGCTGCTACTGCTGCTGTGGTTACTGCTGCTACTGCTGCTGTGGTTACTGCTGCTACTGCTGATGTGGTTACTGCTACTACTGCTGCTGTGGTTACTGCTGCTACTGGTGCTGTGGTTACTGCTGCTACTGCTGATGTGGTTACTGCTGCTACTGCTGCTGTGGTTACTGCTGCTACTGCTGCTGTGGTTACTGCTGCTACTGCTGCTGTGGTTACTGCTGCTACTGCTGATGTGGTTACTGCTACTACTGCTGCTTCAGTTGTTGTTGGTCACATTCCGGAAAGTAGGTGCAACGGTACAGCAAAACTTCGCTGAAGGTCAATTGTCCCATGCCTATTGATTACTTTCTGACGAACACAAAATCGCGTACTTTGCTAGTAATATCCAGAAGAGCCGGTTTGAACGATAGACAGATATGACGGGTTGTGTGTTACATTCTAGGACGTAGGTCAAACTTGACCGTCGCTACAAACGAATGGGTTAAGACTGTGCACGACCTTGTTGTGGCGGCTACCGTCACCGGTCTCCTTTGTCTTATTTGCGTCCAACGGCAACAATTACTACGCAGCTTGCACCAAAGTAATTTTGGTAGACGGAATGCAAAGTGGTCTCGAAGAAAGTCTATTGCACCAGAGGTCGTATAGTAGGCCTACTACCTTACATAATCTCTGGTCGCATCTGTGCATGCTGCTGAACAGATACTATTTTGGTATGGAAGGGTATCGGGGCTAAAATTCTAAGTCCTTAATTCCTTGTGCTTCATTCGTAATTCTTCATTCTTAATGCGTTATTGTTCATGGGGTCTGCGTATTTCTTACTTCTTGGTGCTAAATCCTTATTTTCTTATGCTAGATTTGTAATGCTTGATTGTTAATGCTATATTGTTAATTCGTTTGGCGTATTTGTCAATTCTTAATTATAAGTGTTAAATGTCAAGTCGTTAAACATTAGTTCCAGGTGATATATTGTTAATACAGTATGCTCGACACACGTTTTGGGGCATTTGTTCTAAAGTCTGTCTTGCTTCAGACCTGTCGACATGATAAAATCGTCTACAATCGTCAATTGGGTCAATCCGCGCCATCCGTCGTTATAACATGGTTATCAGCACAAATTGTGACGAGAGAGGCGCTGCGGTAGAGGTTGAAATCGAACGGTATGAGAAAAGGAGCACTCCCGCCTATGAGATGACCTCTGGTCAGAGGCTGGCGTGGCCACTTCGACGGAATCTTCACCCTGTCCGGAATTATCTGACCAGCAACAGGAGAACCGAAAGGGAAAGTGATACAGACAGTGAAGCTGAAGGTGTCAACAAAGGTTAATGTGCTTTTAGAGACCATGCCAGGGGCGAAGCGGAGACTGACAAAGCGAGACAGCCAGGCGGGCAGCGAAGTTGGAAGCCCCATGTAACGTTGTTGGGAAACAACGCCACATGTCCAGTCTATCAAATCCTGTACGGCATTTTACAAACACGCGTGGCGAGAAGCGGTGCTGATGGCGAGAACTTTTTGGGGTATGGCAATAGTTTCTAAAAGTATGCATCTTACAACTTATCTTGTTATTTTGGTTGAAATCTCCGTGATTACGACGATATCGTCTGTTGATTTTTCGAAGCAGCGGACAACTCAGTTCTGTTCGCCACCTTGCCCACCCAGTGAAGAAACTGCGCATGCGTGCATGTCGTTAAAACCGCACCATTCGCTTGGTGGCGCTTCATACACCCAGCCATTGACACGCAATAAGCGAAACGCCACCTGGCGAAAGCCGCTGGTGAAGAATGACCAAATACGAAATGGCGCGATAAACAACAAGAAAGTCTCATTTCAACCGACTTGATAGTAATGCGATACTTTGTTAGTTCAAATGCATGTGGGTTTTGTGGTAAATATGAAGTTAAGGTATCAGAGTACAAAATGACAAGGGTTTGATGGATCGTGCGGTTAACAACACTTAGTCGCCCACAAAAACCAATCTTGCACCCTCATTTTCTACATGCGGACATGGGACTGTTGTGCGGAGCAACAACTGTCTCATATGGGACTACGAAGTTGGTTGTGAATCACAGCAACAAAAGACAGTAGCGAGAGCTGGGCCTCGGCTCGAGCCAGGACTGGCTTGCAAGCGACACTTCATTGCCTCCATTCTTCAATGAAGTTGTTTTTCGACTTTTCGACCCTCAATCAAACTTGCCCAAAGCAGGTTACCCAGCTAACGTTGTTAGTAGTATGCATTGGCTTAATCAACAACATTCACAATGTCAATGTGACATCGCTCTGCATGCAGTCACAGTAGGGGGGGGGGGGGAGGGGGGGCGTACCAAAGTAAATCAGTGTAGGGGTGTGGTGATGTGCCGTCATACTTTTGTTTATCAGCGACATATCAATATATGCATTAATTAGGCCGATCTTATTCAGGAAAGAAGGGGTGAATGCCAGTTTTTGAACAAAATATAACAAAGAATAAACCAATGTTTATTTAGCAACTTTGTTTATCAACTAAAATGTTATCTTATCGTAATTCACCCAAATTATATGAATCAATTAATTTAATAATAATCTTGATAACAATTTAAATTAAATTCGTAGGGATGTGGCAGCCAGTCTCAATTTTTCAAACTTCGCAGTGTCAAATGTCGATTTTTCACAATTTGCAGTGTCAATTGTCAAAAGCGTCACTTTTTTCCGTGTCGTTTTTTCTAAAATGCCACTATCCGTGTGGATGTTTTTTTTTTCAAATCGTCGGTGTCGGAATTTATTGAATTGTATTCATTGTATTCATGAATACCGGATAACAAACTGGGGGGGGGCGTTCAGTTGCTATGAAGTAACAGGCACAATTTCAGCCGACAGTCAGCTCTTTCCAGGAATCTGCTGCTCGCCGATACCTTGACTGCATATAGCTAATCAAATATATGACCACTTTCAAAGTAATAATTTATTAACTAACAGTCAGTATGGCTTTAGACCGAAACATTCTACAGAGTTAGCCTCACTAGAGTTAATTGACCGAACGCTGGAAAACATGGATAAAGGTGAAATTCCCATAAATATTTATTAGGACCTTTCTAAAGCTTTATGACACCATAAATCATGAAATTCTATCACATAAATTGAGTTATTATGGTTTGCATGGAATAACACTTAAACTGATGGAGAGCTATCTACACGAGCGTAAACAATATGTAAACATTGATGACACCAGTTCAGAACTGCTTGAAATTAACACTGGGGTTCCACAAGGATCTATTCTTGGTCCGTTACTCTTTATAATATACATTAATAACATTGCCTTTGCAAGTGATCTGTTCAAATTCATTATATATGCTGACGATACAACCTTGCTGAGTACATTAACTACATTTGTGTCTAAGTCATCACATACAAGCTATAATATCAAAATAAATTATGAATTAAGGCATATATAAGTGAATGGCTTAACATAAATAAATTATCATTAATTGTTAAAAATTCAAAGTTCATGCTTTTCTATATGCCTGGTAAAAAATTGGAGGTTCCAATTTTTTTTATAAATAACACCCACCTTGAATGTCTAGATGAATTCAACACGCTAGGACTTACTATACAAAATAATATGAAGTGGCACAGTTACACAAACAATGTAGCTAACAAAGTGTGCAAAGTTATTTCAATCATGAACAAATTTAAGTATACACTACCACAGCATACTCTTTTAACAATATATAACTCGCTTATAGTACCACATTTTAACTACTGCATTCTGGCTTGGGGTTATCACACTACACGGTTAGAAAAGGTACAGAAGAAAGCTATTAGGATTATAACTCAAAGTGGTTTCAATGCACATATAGAGCCACTATTTAAGAAACTCCGTCTTTTAAAGTTAAATGACATTCATCATTTACAAAAACTCAAATTTTACCACAAATTGACAAACAAAAATCTACCGCATTATTTCAGTCATATACCAATTATATGCAATTCCCAAGTTCATTCCCATGATACAAGGGGAAAGCAAAGAGTCCATACTACAAGGGCGCATCATGGTTTTACAACTAAGTGTCTGAGGCATAGCCTCATAACTATTACAAATTCAGAATCGAGCTCTACACTCGCCGAAGTTAGTACACATAGTCTGTAAGGTCATACGAAATATGTTAAAGACAATATTATAGATAATTATTCATTGGATTGCAATGTTGTAAACTGTCATGTTTGTCATAATACATAATATGCCGAAATTGTTTACTGGTATAATGTTATTTTTACCTCATTTGTTATCACATTCTTCACTAAGAAATTTTTTTTTTTGTGTTTTTGGTCTTTCGAAGTATAATGTTATTGTACGAGCTAATAATATCCAGATCCATGGCAGAAATTTCATAGATGCATATGTTTGTACAAATTGAAAATATGTTTTCTGTTTAGTTGTTTTCATATTTTTCTGTTCTCTGTGTCATTCTGTTTTTTTTTCACCTAGATGTTATGATAAATTTAGATCCTAATTTTCAGGTGGGCCTGACGATAGCGGCCCAGGATGGCCCTAGTTGGGGTCACCTTCACCATGTGTTTTATTTAAAGTTTTTTATATATCTAGTTGTGATACACCTGTTATGGAAAGCTCCAGTTTTGTATCTGCGATTTTTTTTTGTTATGCACGTGATGAATGCACTTGGTGAAAATAAACGAACATTTACTTGACATTGACTTGACTTGTATCACCTGCCTTCACTTTCAAGTGACGTATCTGAATTTCATCTTGTCAATCATTTTGTTTGTAAAGTCTTTTTTTCATCGATAAAAACGTTTTTTTAGCACCTGAATTTTCCAGATAAGAACACGTTCTTTAAACCGCAGAAAAACGTTTGAACTACGAGTCTAAAAGTATTACACCTCCGTTTACGTTTTAACGTATTTATATGGTAATAAAAACGTTATGATTTATTATAACCAAATAAGAACCAAAAGTTCTAAAAACGTGTTAGCTGGGAAAGACCTGGTGATGCAAATTTCCGAAAACAAGGCGCCGAAACGTTTACGTTTACTGTTTCCGCCCGCATGCAGCTATCTGTTTCAATATTCATAAGAAACTGCATAATTACGGAACCGGAAGCGCCAACCGGGTGTGCGCGTCTCAGTGTCTAGTGCTGTCCTCTAGCCGTAGACTGTCTCAGGGAGCATTCCTTTTTTCGTTGGCGTTATCCAATCACCAAAGTTGCGGCGCAATCTTGCGTTATAATTTTGCAGTTGAAAGAGCATTGATCGTATTTATTGCTAAATTCGGAGTTCTTCATGCGTACTGCTTGATTCGTATTTATAACTTCTTGCTGTGTTCTGCCTATTTTTTCTTGCTGTTTTCTCACCTTGATTTGTAAAATTCGTTATAACTTACCTTAAGTCAAACTTTAGAATGAATACTAATTAAGAGATACACCAATGAAATGAATAATAACGCATTAAGAATGAAAAATTACGAATGAAGCATAAGGAATTAAGGAGAACGCTGATAGAATTAATAAGAACGCATTAAGAATGAAGAATTACGAATGAAGCACAAGGAATTAAAGACATAGAATTTTGGCCCCGATCCCCTTCCATATATTGGGGGGGGGGGGGGGCTAGGCACGTTGCCTATTTCGTTTCACTTGTAAGTAGCTTGCCTTGGGTTATTGTAATACCTAAGGAAATTACCCATCAACCCCAAGAATTAATCCAAGCTTGCTATGAAATTACCCATCAATCCCAAGAATTAATCGCAGTTTCGTACTTGACGGAGCGAGTTATCCAGATTTAAATCGAGATGATTTGGTAGCGATAGTTTTTTGCTAAATATCATGTATTCAATCTTATCAGGATTAAACGTTATCCGCCATTGTTTGGCCCACTGAGACAGTCGTTCTAAATCCCGATTGATGATTTGAACATCATTACCCAGTAAACATGACATCACCGGGCCAGTGCCGGCTGACGTACAATGGCCTGGAGGCGGCAACGCCGGCAAGTGTGAGCAGGCGCTGCCGACGTCGGGCAAGTGTCGGACCAGTCACCGCTCATGTGCTGGGCTGATGTCGGGCGAGTGACGGCAGGCGCCCCTACCCCCCTCCTCCCACGCCCCCTTTTAAATTAAAAAGAAAAAAAAAATCGGATCAGAATAAGTAGTTCCTACCCCCCACGACCGTAATCATAGCGTGCATGGCAGGCTGAAGCTTCCCCAGTCGCATCATAGCGTGCATGGCGGACTGAAACATCCCCGGTCGTAATCATAGCGGCCCTTGCAGGCTGAAGCTTCCCCAGTCGCATCATAGCGTGCATGGCGGACTGAAACATCCCCGGTCGTAATCATAGCGTGCATGGCGGACTGAAACATCCCCTGTCGTAGTCATAGCGTGCGTGGCAGGCTGAAGCATCCCCTGTCGTAATCATAGCGTGCATGACGGGCTGAAGCATCCCCTGTCGTAATCATAGCGGCCCTTGCAGGCTGAAGCTTCCCCAGTCGCATCATAGCGTGCATGGCGGACTGAAACATCCCCGGTCGTAATCATAGCGGCCCTTGCAGGCTGAAGCATCCCCTGTCGCATCATAGCGTGCATGACGGGCTGAAACATCCCCGGTCGTAATCATAGCGTGCATGGCAGGCTGAAGCTTCCCCAGTCGCATCATAGCGTGCATGGCGGACTGAAACATCCCCGGTCGTAATCATAACGGCCCTTGCAGGCTGAAGCTTCCCCAGTCGCATCATAGCGTGCATGGCGGACTGAAACATCCCCGGTCGTAATCATAGCGTGCATGGCGGACTGAAACATCCCCTGTCGTAGTCATAGCGTGCGTGGCAGGCTGAAGCATCCCCTGTCGTAATCATAGCGTGCATGACGGGCTGAAGCATCCCCTGTCGTAATCATAGCGGCCCTTGCAGGCTGAAGCTTCCCCAGTCGCATCATAGCGTGCATGACGGGCTGAAACATCCCCGGTCGTAATCATAGCGGCCCTTGCAGGCTGAAGCTTCCCCAGTCGCATCATAGCGTGCATGGCGGACTGAAGCTTCCCCAGTCGCATCATAGCGTGCATGGCGGACTGAAGCATCCCCGGTCGCAATCATAGCGTGCATGACGGGCTGAAACATCCCTGGTCATAATCATAGCGTGCCTAGTCGTAATCATAGCGTGCATGGCCGACTGAAACATCCCTAGTCGTAATCATAGCGTGCATGACGGGCTGAAACATCCCCGGTTGTAATCATAGCGTTCATGACAGGCTGAAACATTCCTAGTCCTAATCATAGCGTGCATGACGGGCTGAAGCATCCCCGGTCGTAATCATAGCGGCCCTTGCAGGCTGAAGCTTCCCCAGTCGCATCATAGCGTGCATGGCGGAGTGAAACATCCCCGGTCGTAATCATAGCGTGCATGACGGGCTGAAACATTCCCAGTCGTAATCTAAGCGTGCCTGGCCGGCTGAAGCATGCCCAGTCGTAATCATAGCGTGCATGACGGGCTGAAACATCCCTGGTCAGAATCATAGCGTGCCTAGTCGTAATCATAGCGTGCATGGCGCACTGAAACATCCCTAGCCGTAATCATAGCGTGCATGACGGGCTGAAACATCCCCGGTTGTAATCATAGCGTGCATGACAGGCTGAAACATTCCTAGTCCTTATCATAGCGTGCATGACGGGATGAAACCTCCCCGGTCGTAATCATAGCGTGCGTGGCCGGCTGAAGCATCCCCGGTCGTAATCAAAACGGCCCTTGCAGGCTGAAGCTTCCCCAGTCGCCTCATAGCGTGCATGGCAGGCTGAAGCATCCCCGGTTGTAATCATATCGTGCATGGCGGACTGAAACATCCCTGGTTGTAATCATAGCGTGCATGACAGGCTGAAACATCCTTGGTCGTAATCATAGCGTGCATGACGGGCTGAAACATCCCTAGTCGTAATCATAGCGTGCATGACGGGCTGAAACATCTCTAGTCGTAATCATAGCGTGCATGACTGGCTGAAACATCCCCGGTCGTAATCATAGCGTGCGTGGCAGGCTGAAGCATCCCCTGTCGTAATCATAGTGTGCATGGCAGGCTGGAGCATCTCCGGTCGTAATCATTGTGTGCCTGGCCGGCTGAAGCATCCCCAGTCGCAATCATAGCGGCCCTTGCAGGCTGAAGCATCCCCAGTCGCATCATAGCGTGCCTGGCCGGCTGAAGCATCCCCGGTCGTAATCATAGCGTGCCTGGCCGGCTGAAGCATCCCCAGTCGCATCATAGCGTGCATGGCAGGCTGAAGCATTCCCGGTCGCATTCATAGCTTGCCTGGCCGGCTGAAGCATCCCCGGTCATAATCATAGCGGCCCTTGCAGGCTGAAGCAACCCCAGTCGCATCATAGCGTGCATGGCAGGCTGAAGCATCCCCGGTCGCATTCATAGCGTACCTGGCCGGCTGAAGCATCCCCGGTCATAATCATAGCGGCCCTTGCAGGCTGAAGCATCCCCAGTCGCATCATAGCGTGCATGGCAGGCTGAAGCATTCCCGGTCGCATTCATAGCTTGCCTGGCCGGCTGAAGCAACCCCGGTCGTAATCATAGCGGCCCTTGCAGGCTGAAGCTTCCCCAGTCGCATCATAGCGTGCATGGCCGGCTGAAGCATCCCCGGTCGTAATCATAGCGTGCCTGGCCGGCTGAAGCATGCCCAGTCGCATTCATAGCATGCCTGGCCGGCTGAAGCATCCCCAGTCGTAATCATAGCGTGCCTGGTCTGCTGAAGCAACCCCGGTCGTAATCATAGCGTGCCTGGTCTGCGGAAACATCTCAGGTCGTAATCATAGCCCGCCTGCCGAACCTCGTAGGCCGTGTTGGTGGCGCACTGTCTGTCCGATAGTACACAAGGCTTTCGCGGCCGCAGTAGTAGCCTGCTCGGCTGTTGGAGAGCCTTCGTGGGCGATTAGTGGTCGTAACTTACGTTGGATTATTTCTTGACTAAGTCTTCATTAATTGTGTCGACTAGGCGTATGAGTCTTATCACAAAAAGACGAAGAAATAAAAGCGAAAGATACAAAAAGAAATCCAAAATATTATGTTTATTTGGAGCAGCCACAAATAATCTTCGAGCCACAGTAATTAGAAATCACAGCTGCACCCTCTCACCCCCGCTAATCACGGATGATACTGGGTAGCCGGATAAAACTCTCAGAGCTACAGTAATGGAAAGTTACCCCTAACCGATTCACCCTCGGATGTGTCTACCTCTACGGCAATAAATATCACGTGTCAATTAGCAAGGTTTGCTGAGAAAAATATGGTTATTATAGAACATATACCGCGCCAGAGAGCTCTTTATTCTTAGTTCAGTTGGTAACTTGACCTTGACCTTGACCTTGACCTTGACCTTGACCAACAGATCATGGGTTCGAACCTGGCAAATGCATCTGAAGCAAGTTTTATTCCACTTCATATCATTGTCCCGGGAGGTATCTAGGCCCCGTCCAGCCCTCAGGTTACCACAAGCTGCGTGAAACAACAATAATTCATGTCTTTACTGTTGGTGTAAATTCACCCCCTCCCCCCCCCCTTCCCTGTCGGGTGAAGGAATGACCCATGCGAAACTATTAAAGGTCTTTCTAACGTCGGTCCTAGCTTAAGATATTGTGTGGCGGGGTGGGGGGGGGTGAGCGGTTGAAGTACCTGGACATTCTGGATGCTTGTGTTGACATACTTTTAAGGGCCTCTCCGTTGTTGTGTTCAGCACGTCACTCGCCACTTATCGCTGACTGTAGACACAGGAAAAACACCACACAGAGGGAGCGCGTTCCTCACATCACCTCTGCCCCACGTAACCGCCAACCTCACGATTGAACTCAACGGTTCCGGGGTCACGAATGGTTTTAGAAGGTTTTTTTAGGTTAAATTTCGTATTTTCGATGCTCATTTGAAAAATGTTGACATTCCATTGTCGTACGATCACAATTCAGGGGTTAAACGACAAAAATATTTAAAATTAACACGGGGTCAAAGTTCAAAGCGCTTCACGCCTTCTACCTGGATCGAACTTGAAAACATAGTTCGAAAGTAATATGGCTTCTAACTGAACAAAAATCAAATCAATTCGTCCGGTACCGTACCGGTAGCACATTACATGCTAAATAGTGGCGTATTTGATGCCAAACTGTGACTAGATCTTCGATATTTCAATTTTCGAGTATAAAGAATAATTCTGATGATTAAATTTTTAAGTGGGGCAGAGGGACTAGCGCTGAAGCGGAACGCCCTCTGGCGGGAGATCGAGGAAACACCACGTGTAGCATTCCTTCGCGGTCATGAATCCTTACCGAGTGGATGTTCTACCGTAAGTAAGCGTAGCGTCGTCATGCAGAACCCGGTACCGTATCGGGTCCCGGGATCGGACCAGACACGTTGTACGGTCTACAAAAATGATGCTTCCCCACCCCTCGCCACCCACCACCAACTCCCCTCGTGCAGTCATCCCCAAAGGTGGTATCGGTAATAAGAAGATTACATTTCCAATTAAAACGACTATCAGCATGGCTATTTTAAGTCCCCAAATAGTGCTATTTTGACACCACGGGTAAGGCGGGTGGACTTTGAACGATAGTCTGAGAGCTCCCGCGATACAGTTTGTACACAGCATGACCCCGCTATGACTCTGAAGTGTTGGCGACGGCTTCAGCTGGCCTCCAGTTCAAACCCACCGGCGTACTAGATGTGTAATAGAGTGGAATAAAACTGTTCAAGAGGCTGTCATGATGACTTTACGCAGGTAAGCCATTCCGTCTGGTCATATATATCGCAGTGTGAAATATGAATGAATATAGAGTGTACTTTTAGGCCACTTGTGCGCACACACGGGCCTTAAACCGGGCCAAGAAATATTAAATCATATGTCAGCCGGTCAAGAGGCTGATATAACTGTTTGTGAATCATATTTAATCCGATCAGAAGCAGTCTAGAGCTCAGGGCAAGCCTAGCTTGAATTCTAGCTCCGCTGGCAACGAGTTTGTAAGTGCTAGCGCACACCACTGTGTCTTAAACTCCCAACCTTTCATTTCATAGGTTCAACTGATTTCATCCCCACCGAATACTGTGGTTGTGTTAAGAAAACCAGAAGATATACGATCTTCCACTTAAGCGTACTAGAATCCAACTTACAACAAACTTCGTGGGAAACTAGTACATGAAATCTCCTTCGTTACTAAATATAGTTTTACCCTGGATCGTAAGGTTGCCTCAAAGGATCAACTCGCCAATCTCTGCAATCTCATTCTATTCGGATCTCCCAACGTCATTCTATTCGGTTCTCCCAACGTCATTCTATTCGGTTCTCCCAACGTCATTCTATTCGGTTCTCCCAACGTCATTCTATTCGGTTCTCCCAACGTCATTCTATTCGGTTCTCCCAACGTCATTCTATTCGGTTCTCCCAACGTCATTCTATTCGGTTCTCCCAACGTCATTCTATTCGGTTCTCCCAACGTCATTCTATTCGGTTCTCCCAACGTCATTCTATTCGGTTCTCCCAACGTCATTCTATTCGGTTCTCCCAACGTCATTCTATTCGGTTCTCCCAACGTCATTCTATTCGGTTCTCCCAACGTCATTCTATTCGGTTCTCCCAACGTCATTCTATTCGGTTCTCCCAACGTCATTCTATTCGGTTCTCCCAACGTCATTCTATTCGGTTCTCCCAACGTCAATCTTGAAGATAACATTAAAGTATTTAAAGCAGTACAATCTTTCATTTCTGGAACTGGGCGGTTCATCCAAGGCCACTGTAACATAATAACCTGTCCGGTCGTGATAACCTGTCGGCCTCTGTAACATAATAACCTGTCCGGCCCGGAAAACCTGTCGGCCACTGTAACATAATAACCTGTCCGGTCGTGATAACCCGTCCGGCCGTGACAACCTGTCGGCCTCTGTAACATAATAACCTGTCGGCCCGGAAAACCTGTTCGGCCGTGACAACCTGTCCGGTCGTGATAACCTGTCCGGCCGTGACAACCTGTCCGGTCGTGATAACCTGTCCGGCCGTGACAACCTGTCCGATCGTGATAACCTGTCCGGTCGTGATAACCTGTCCAGTCGTGATAACCTGTCCGGTCGTGATAACCTGTCCGGTCGTGATAACCTGTCCGGTCGTGATAACCCGTCCGGTCGTGATAACCTGTCCGGTCGTGACAACCTGTCCGGCCGTGACAACCTGTCCGGTCGTAATAACCTGTCCGGTCGTGATAACCTGTCCGGTCGTGACAACCTGTCCGGCCGTGACAACCTGTCCGGTCGTGATAACCTGTCCGGTCGTGATAACCTGTCCGGTCGTGATAACCTGTCCGGTCGTGATAACCTGTCCGGCCGTGATAACCTGTCGGCCTCTGTAACATAATAACTTGTCCGGTCGTGATAACCTGTCCAGTCGTGATAACCTGTCCGGTCGTGATAACCTGTCCGGTCGTGATAACCTGTCCGGCCGTGATAACCTGTCCGGTCGTGATAACCTGTCCGGCCGTGATAACCTGTCCGGTCGTGATAACCTGTCCGGCCGTGATAACCTGTCCAGTCGTGATAACGTGTCCGGTCGTGATAACCTGTCCGGCCGTGATAACCTGTCCGGTCGTGATAACCTGTCCGGTCGTGATAACCTTTCCGGTCGTGATAACCTGTCGGCCTCTGTAACATAATAACTTGTCCGGTCGTGATAACCTGTCCAGTCGTGATAACCTGTCCGGTCGTGATAACCTGTCCGGCCGTGATAACCTGTCCGGTCGTGATAACCTGTCCGGCCGTGATAACCTGTCCGGTCGTGATAACCTGTCCAGTCGTGACAACCTGCCCGGTCGTGATAACCTGTCCGGTCGTGACAACCTGTCCGGTCGTGACAACCTGTCCGGTCGTGACAACCTGTCCGGCCGTGATAACCTGTCCGATCGTGATAACCTGTCCAGTCGTGATAACCTGTCCGGTCGTGACAACCTGTCCGGCCGTGATAACCTGTCCGGCCGTGATAACCTGTCCGGTCGTGATAACCTGTCCGGCCGTGACAACCTGTCCGGTCGTGATAACCTGTCCGGCCGTGATAACCTGTCCGGTCGTGATAACCTGTCCGGTCGTGATAACCTGTCCGGTCGTGACAACCTGTCCGGTCGTGATAACCTGTCCGGTCGTGATAACCTGTCCGGTCGTGATAACCTGTCCGGTCGTGATAACCTGCCCGGTCGTGATAACCTGTCCGGTCGTGATAACCTGTCCGGTCGTGATAACCTGTCCGGTCGTGATAACCTGTCCGGTCGTGATAACCTGTCCGGTCGTGACAACCTGTCCGGTCGTGATAACCTGTCCGGCCGTGATAACCTGTCCGGTCGTGATAACCTGTCCGGTCAAGATAACCTGTCCGGTCGTGATAACCTGTCCGGTCGTGATAACCTGTCCGGCCGTGATAACCTGTCCGGTCGTGATAACCTGTCCGGTCGTGATAACCTGTCCGGTCGTGATAACCTGTCCGGCCGTGATAACCTGTCCGGTCGTGATAACCTGTCCGGTCGTGATAACCTGTCCGGTCGTGATAACCTGTCCGGTCGTGACAACCTGTCCGGTCGTGACAACCTGTCCGGTCGTGATAACCTGTCCGGCCGTGATAACCTGTCCGGTCGTGATAACCTGTCCGGTCGTGATAACCTGTCCGGTCGTGATAACCTGTCCGATCGTGATAACCTGTCCGGTCGTGATAACCTGTCCGGTCGTGACAACCTGTCCGGTCGTGATAACCTGTCCGGGCGTGATAACCTGTCCGGTCGTGATAACCTGTCCGGTCGTGATAACCTGTCCGGTCGTGATAACCTGTCCGGTCGTGATAACCTGTCCGGTCGTGATAACCTGTCCGGTCGTGACAACCTGTCCGGCCGTGACAACCTGTCCGGTCGTGATAACCTGTCCGGTCGTGATAACCTGTCCGGTCGTGATAACCTGTCCGGTCGTGATAACCTGTCCGGCCGTGATAACCTGTCGGCCTCTGTAACATAATAACTTGTCCGGTCGTGATAACCTGTCCAGTCGTGATAACCTGTCCAGTCGTGATAACCTGTCCGGCCGTGATAACCTGTCCGGTCGTGATAACCTGTCCGGCCGTGATAACCTGTCCGGTCGTGATAACCTGTCCGGCCGTGATAACCTGTCCAGTCGTGATAACGTGTCCGGTCGTGATAACCTGTCCGGCCGTGATAACCTGTCCGGTCGTGATAACCTGTCCGGTCGTGATAACCTTTCCGGTCGTGATAACCTGTCGGCCTCTGTAACATAATAACTTGTCCGGTCGTGATAACCTGTCCAGTCGTGATAACCTGTCCGGTCGTGATAACCTGTCCGGCCGTGATAACCTGTCCGGTCGTGATAACCTGTCCGGCCGTGATAACCTGTCCGGTCGTGATAACCTGTCCAGTCGTGACAACCTGCCCGGTCGTGATAACCTGTCCGGTCGTGACAACCTGTCCGGTCGTGACAACCTGTCCGGCCGTGATAACCTGTCCGATCGTGATAACCTGTCCAGTCGTGATAACCTGTCCGGTCGTGACAACCTGTCCGGCCGTGATAACCTGTCCGGCCGTGATAACCTGTCCGGTCGTGATAACCTGTCCGGCCGTGACAACCTGTCCGGTCGTGATAACCTGTCCGGCCGTGATAACCTGTCCGGTCGTGATAACCTGTCCGGTCGTGATAACCTGTCCGGTCGTGACAACCTGTCCGGTCGTGATAACCTGTCCGGTCGTGATAACCTGTCCGGTCGTGATAACCTGTCCGGTCGTGATAACCTGCCCGGTCGTGATAACCTGTCCGGTCGTGATAACCTGTCCGGTCGTGATAACCTGTCCGGTCGTGATAACCTGTCCGGTCGTGATAACCTGTCCGGTCGTGACAACCTGTCCGGTCGTGATAACCTGTCCGGCCGTGATAACCTGTCCGGTCGTGATAACCTGTCCGGTCAAGATAACCTGTTCGGTCGTGATAACCTGTCCGGTCGTGATAACCTGTCCGGCCGTGATAACCTGTCCGGTCGTGATAACCTGTCCGGTCGTGATAACCTGTCCGGTCGTGATAACCTGTCCGGCCGTGATAACCTGTCCGGTCGTGATAACCTGTCCGGTCGTGATAACCTGTCCGGTCGTGACAACCTGTCCGGTCGTGACAACCTGTCCGGTCGTGATAACCTGTCCGGCCGTGATAACCTGTCCGGTCGTGATAACCTGTCCGGTCGTGATAACCTGTCCGGTCGTGATAACCTGTCCGATCGTGATAACCTGTCCGGTCGTGATAACCTGTCCGGTCGTGACAACCTGTCCGGTCGTGATAACCTGTCCGGGCGTGATAACCTGTCCGGTCGTGATAACCTGTCCGGTCGTGATAACCTGTCCGGTCGTGATAACCTGTCCGGTCGTGATAACCTGTCCGGTCGTGATAACCTGTCCGGTCGTGATAACCTGTCCAGTCGTGATAACCTGTCCGATCGTGATAACCTGTCCGGTCGTGATAACCTGTCCGGTCGTGATAACCTGTCCGGTCGTGATAACCTGTCCGGTCGTGATAACCTGTCCGGTCGTGATAACCTGTCCGGTCGTGATAACCTGTCCGGCCGTGATAACCTGTCGGCCTCTGTAACATAATAACTTGTCCGGTCGTGATAACCTGTCCAGTCGTGATAACCTGTCCGGTCGTGATAACCTGTCCGGCCGTGATAACCTGTCCGGTCGTGATAACCTGTCCGGCCGTGACAACCTGTCCGGTCGTGATAACCTGTCCGGCCGTGATAACCTGTCCGGTCGTGATAACCTGTCCGGTCGTGATAACCTGTCCGGTCGTGATAACCTGTCCGGTCGTGATAACCTGTCCGGTCGTGATAACCTGTCCGGTCGTGATAACCTGTCCGGTCGTGATAACCTGTCCGGTCGTGATAACCTGTTCGGTCGTGATAACCTGTCCGGTCGTGATAACCTGTCCGGTCGTGATAACCTGTCCGGTCGTGATAACCTGTCCGGTCGTGACAACCTGTCCGGTCGTGATAACCTGTCCGGTCGTGATAACCTGTCCAGTCGTGATATCCTTGTCACAGAATGTATTGAATTGTGTTGTATGATTGATCAACCTTTAACGACTGAGTCTCCACTTCACCACCACTATAGCTTGTTACCTGTTGAGGTGGCCCTTGATATACATGTGTATTAGCTATCGGTAACGTCATTAAATAAATAATGTCATGCCAAAAAAAAGAAGAAAACAAATCATGTCTGTAGCAGTTGTTGCACTGCAAGCTGAGCTTCGGATACATCTTGGTCTGCTCCCCTGGCTGGTAAGATATGTGCATAAAATTAGTATCACCACGTGGCGGACCTTTTTAATAGCAGGATGAGACAGACGGCCAGACGTAGGCCCTACCTGCGGCGGTCACTGTCAGAGTCCCGGCGACAACTTGGCCTGAACGGTATGAACTATGGTCCATTATCAGTGATTGTCCCCGATTTGTCCCCGCGCTGGCCTTGCAAAGAGATTTATCCCGCAATGGTGTATTTTGGTAATTGATAAAGTATGTTTTTGAACCCTGAGCAATATAGCCCCCCCTTGCCCCACCCCTCGCGATCAAGCGTTAACGTTTTGAATAGATAAAAAAGCCAAATATGTTTTTTCGTTATCTTTTTCTGCGTGAATGGTTCATAAATTTCGTCAGTGAACCTGACTGAACTTGCACGACCGTAGTTTTAGCGTGCCTGACTGGCTCATTCGTGTCTCCGGGGGTTCATTGGTCTAATTTAGCCCGCGTGTGTATGGTCGGCTGAAACATTTTCGGTTGTAATCATAGCGTGCCTGGCTGGCTGACACCTTCCGGGTCATAGTCGTAGCGTGTCTGGCCGGATGAAACCTTCTCGGTCGTAATCATAGCATTCTTGGCTTGCTGAAACCTTCTCGGTCTTAATCATGGCGTGTCTGGCCGACTGATTGGTTGGTTATTCAGGGCGCTTTAACCACTTTTGGTCATATCGCGTCAATGGGAAAAGGAAGGGAGAGTGGAGCCATGTCCACGGGGGTAACACCCTACTCTTTACGAAGAAAGACATGGGATCTTTATCCTGCGACCACACAGACATGGCCACAGCGGGGCTCGAACCACCGATCCACGTGCCGTTAGGCTCTCAGGTGGCCCGATCACTCAAGGCGAGCGCTCTAACCCACTGAGCTACCGGGCCGTCCCCGTCTGGCCGGCTGAAACTTCCCCCGTCGTAATCACTGCGTGCCTGGCCGGATAAAACATCCCCAGTCGTAATCATAGGGTCTTCGCCGACCATCGTGGCCGTAGTGGTAGCGCACTGTCTGGGGGTCTCCGTGGCCGTAGTGGTAGCACAGGGGCGGATCCAGGGGGGGGGGGGGCCCACCCCCCCTTTTAGAGCAGACATTTATATAATTTATACCATTTAACATATGCAAACCATAACCGGCCCCACCAATCCAGCATATCTGGATCCGACCCTGAAACCGGCCCCCCTATCCAGATTTTTTTGGATCCGCCCCTGTGGCGTGCTCGACTGTTGGAGAGCCTTCTAGGCCGATTATTGGTAGTTATTTTGACTTAGTTCTTTGGGTGATTACTTGACTACGTCTTCATCAATTGTGTCGGCTAGGCGACACAATTGAAGTCTTATCACACCCAAAAAAATAGAAAAAAAACCACCCCCCCCCTACCCTACCACCCCCGGTACCAATGACCCCTCTCTGATAATACTGCGTATCCGTGGAGAATCTTCGAGCCACAGTACGCAAAACTCAAAGCCCCAGCCCCCCCCTCCCAACCCCCCCCCCCAACCCCCCACCCAACCCCGGTACCAAACTACTTTCATGACACTGGGTAGCCGGCGAAGTGGGGGGTACGGGGGTAATGATCGCAACGACCCCATTAAGTGGAGTCTGTCTCTCGACCGCATGTGCGATCACTGTAACGGTCTGGCCACGGTCTCAGCTGACGCGGTCCGCAACATACGTACCTCGAACATCACCACTTGATTCGCGTCGTCAAGTGAACAAGGCCGTAAGTGGGTCTCGCGAAGAAACACATATTCATATAGGCTTCAGTACATGTGTCGTTAAGTTTTGCCGGACTCTTGTGTGGTTGGCTTTGCAACATGACACTATAGGGTCGCTTTTGACGGTAAGTCTGACTGCTGGTAATACGTTGGCATATATACGTTGTAATATATCTGCATGATTCTTCGACAGAGTCAGCTATATGCATGATTATTGGTGTCTAGATTTAATACGATATATTTCTGTCGGTCTCATATACGGCCCTTACTATCGTGCAGTTATACCACCACACGGCTCTTCGCTCACAACCTTGGTTGGTTGCTTATAGTAACTGACCCTGTTACCTAAGTAGGTCATATAGGCGACAGTGGGAAGGATTAATGTAGAGATGAGCCATGTGTCCGGGAGAATCCGCGAACTCTTGGCGAAGAAAGACCGTTGGGATCTTTATCCTGCACAAGCATAGACCATTGCCAAGGTGGAAATCGAACCACGCACCACCTATCACAGCACACTTGACATAGCCGAGCGCGATACGTACTGGGCCAGGAGGTGACCTCTCTCAGCATACGTACTGGGCCAGGAGGTGACCCCTCTCAGCATACGTACTGGGCCAGGAGGTGACCCCTCTCAGCATACGTACTGGGCCAGGAGGTGACCCCTCTCAGCATACGTACTGGGCCAGGAGGTGACCCCTCTCAGCATACGTACTGGGCCAGGAGGTGACCCCTCTCAGCATACGTACTGGGCCAGGAGGTGACCCCTCTCAGCATACGTACTGGGCCAGGAGGTGACCCCTCTCAGCATACGTACTGGGCCAGGAGGTGACCCCTCTCAGCATACGTTCTGGGCCAGGAGGTGACCCCTCTCAGCATACGTACTGGGCCAGGAGGTGACCCCTCTCAGCATACGTACTGGGCCAGGAGGTGACCCCTCTCAGCATACGTACTGGGCCAGGAGGTGACCCCTCTCAGCATACGTACTGGGCCAGGAGGTGACCCCTCTCAGCATACGTACTGGGCCAGGAGGTGACCCCTCTCAGCATACGTACTGGGCCAGGAGGTGACCCCTCTCAGCATACGTACTGGGCCAGGAGGTGACCCCTCTCAGCATACGTACTGGGCCAGGAGGTGACCCCTCTCAGCATACGTTCTGGGCCAGGAGGTGACCCCTCTCAGCATACGTACTGGGCCAGGAGGTGACCCCTCTCAGCATACGTACTGGGCCAGGAGGTGACCCCTCTCAGCATACGTACTGGGCCAGGAGGTGACCCCTCTCAGCATACGTACTGGGCCAGGAGGTGACCCCTCTCAGCATACGTACTGGGCCAGGAGGTGACCCCTCTCAGCATACGTACTGGGCCAGGAGGTGACCCCTCTCAGCATACGTACTGGGCCAGGAGGTGACCCCTCTCAGCATACGTACTGGGCCAGGAGGTGACCCCTCTCAGCATACGTACTGGGCCAGGAGGTGACCCCTCTCAGCATACGTACTGGGCCAGGAGGTGACCCCTCTCAGCATACGTACTGGGCCAGGAGGTGACCCTTCTCAGCATTGTATTTTAAGTGGACAAGACATTCAGCCTCTGAATATAATTCGACATGACCTTCGCCATCCGATTGTTAATCTACGTAACCTTCAACCTCGGATTGTTAATCTACATGACAATCGACATAACCTTAAACGTCGGATTGTAGGAAGACATGACCTTAAGACCAAGGATTGTAAAAAAACATGACCTTCATCATCAGATTGTAAGTTGATTTGACACCAAAGCGTGGATTTTCAGTATATATGACCTTCAGCCTCTGATTATACCTCGACATAACTTTTAGGTGTAGAAGTCGAATTTTTTTGAAATTGGAGATCTGAGGTGTAGATCCCCCCCGGTTGATAGATAGATTGGTTAGGTGCCACATGACCCAGTAATTCTCTCTCAATGAACACTAATTGACAAACTTTTCTCTCAATATCACTGCTTTTAGTCCCTAATTCTCTCAGTGTCCACAGGATTACATACTTTTTTTCTAAACCGTACTCCTTTTAGCTACAAATGCTAACAGAATTACTTAGTTTAATCGCTATCTCCCCAGTGTCCATGCATCTTATGGGCGGCACATATAAACCACTCTATGTCGGAAGTGCCGCCCTCTTATCTTCGCATCTTATCTTCGCACAGAAATTGTCCCTATGGGCCACAGTAGGTGAGACTTAAATGGATTGCCCAGTTGGCCCTGAGCATTAAGTAGGCTACATATACTTGTCTGGCGCAAACGACAGATATATATATATATGAGGCGCGATGTGTGAATTAATCAATTTACTGTCACTCTCTATTTCTCTTCGTTCTCTCTCTCTCTGTCTCTCTCTGTCCATCCCTCTCTCTCTTTTTCTGAGGGGGATACCCGTGCTCTAAGTACTTAGTAGGTATCATGTTCGGCAATTCTCGACTGTGCTCTGCTGGGCCAGCCTAAGCGGCAGGTGCGTGGTTCGAGCCTCACATGTTTGTTAATTATGAATTATAGCGAGCGCAAGCGAGCTCTTAAGGTAACATGCATGCATATTCAAAGTCCATTTCAAGCATAGACTTAGGACTTTCATTTCGCGTAACAGCTCCCATGAGACGTTTTCGTATTCGGAGTAAATATCAGCTGTATATAAATATATTCAAGCAAAGAGAGGTGAAAGCCTGTTTTGTCATGTCTTTAATAATTAAATCAGCTGCCCCACAAAACTAACGAATAATTTTTTCAATGTTAACACTGGATGTATAAGTTACTTCAAATTAAAGTTAATTCATAAGCGACGGGCTAAATTTCTGTTGCCAAGCAGAGCGCTCTTGGTGACCGCCCATCGGCTGCTGTCATAGTGAGTAGTTGTGACGTCAAAATGTTATAAACATGACGTCACAATAGGAGTTCCTAAGCAACCGAATGCTCTGCCACAAGCACGTGCATGGTATACGTCATCCCCCCAAAGCTATTCTTTATGGCAAGCCGAAGTGAGATTAATTTTGGATATTAATCTAGATGTATCCCCTCGGAATATCTGCATTAATAAATATACACTCGCATTTTTTAGGTAGCACCTATCCACATCAGCGAGCACAAGCGAGCTCTTAAGGTAACATGCATGCGTATTCAAAGTCCATTTCAAGCATAGGCTTAGGACTTTCATTTCGCGTAACAGCCCCCATGAGACGTTTTCGGATTCGGAGTAAATATCAGCTGTACATAAATGTATTCAAGCAAAGAGAGGTCGAAGCCTATTATGTCATGTCTTTAATAATTAAATCAGCTGCTCCACAAATTTAACGAATAGATTATTCAATGTTAACACTGGATGTATACTTCAAATTAAAGTTAATTTATAAGCGACGGGCTAAATGACAATGTCTGTTGCCAAGCAGAGCGCTCTTGGTGACCGCCCATCGGCTACTGTCATAGTGAGTAGTTGTGACGTCAAAATGTTATAAACATGACGTCACAATGGGAGTTCCTAAGCATCCCGCCAAAGATATTCTTTATGGAAAGCCGAAGCGCCATTAATTTTGAATATTAATCTAGATGTATCCCCTCGGAATATCTGAATTAATAGATATACGCTCGCATTTTGTAGGTAGCACCTATCCATATTGAGATTCCAAGTCTTTTTTCAGAAAAAAACATTTCATAAAAAAAACCTGTTTAATTAATATGTTCCTGAAATAGTACCGCTTCAATGAAAGCATTAATGTGACAAATTAAATATGTTCCATCGCAGTTCCGGTTGAGGCATCGAAGGGACGCCACCCATCCTGGCGTCATGAGATAACTGGAGTTCGTGGCAAGGTCATTGTGACAATCGTCAGACCGCTGAAAATACGTGGAACGGCAGCGAGGATGGCGTCACCAGCGTCACTAGCGTCACCAGCGTCACTAGCGTCACCAGTGTCAGTAGCGTCACCAGCGTCACCAGCGTCACTAGCGTCACCAGCGTACCAGCGTGATGAGCGTCGCCAGCGCCACCAGTGTCACTAGCGTCACCAGCGTCTCTAGCGTCACCAGCGTACCAGCGTCGCCCGTGTCACTAGCGTCCCCAGCGTCTCTAGCGTCACCAGCGCATCAGCGTCACTAGCGTCACCAGCGTCTTTACCGTCACCAGTGTCCCCACTGTCCCCAGCGTGACCAGCGTCGCCAGTGTCAGTAGTGTCACCAGTGTCACCAGTGTGGCCTGTGTCACTAGTATCGTCAGCGTCCCTAGTGTCACCAGTGTCCCCGGCGTCCCCAGTTTCCCCAGTGTCCCCAGCGTGTCTAGTGTCACCAGTGTCACAAGTGGCCAAGGTTATATATATCGGTCAGCCAGGCCCTCAGCGGATTCAAAGATGGAACCTCGCCCAGTACGTTGAGTCCAGTGGAGCATCATCCTAGTCAGCATTAGCCTCATTCGCAACCTATAGATTCATATCGTGGGTGCCTGGGCACGACTCTCCCGTATACATGATGAATGACAGCATCATCTGGTGGAGTGATTTCTGTGGAAATCAAACCGTCTATGATGCCTTCTGGGTGAGTAAATAGTTTTCTATTCAGAAAGATTGACACTGGTCACTAATTGTTACTCAAACTACTCAAGCCATGGAGTGTGATTGGCTGATTCGAAATAGGTGAAGATGTCTATTTCATAAAAAAAAATTGCCAACTGTGTATACTTCGTTGCAGAATATTTTCACCGAACAACATTCTAAGAGAAATTTCCTTTAATCTTATTGCTGAATTGTAAAATTTACCCGGGCTTAATGTGAATGAAACCGCACCAAAAGCGATTGTATGATAAACTATTGGTGTAAATAACTCATGAAATATGATGTTCTAACATTTACATTTCTGGGTTCTCTGTTATATAATTGCAAATGTAAAGTTTTCAGAAGAAGTAAAATGCTTGTTATGATTTGTTATGTTTTTCGCCATCTTGGTTTAACCATAGTAAATATACGATTCGACAAAGTGCAAACGATGCCGCCAAATCGGATATTGTCGGCTTCACAATTCTGAAGTTCAAGATAGCAGACGGAAAAAGGCGGCATTGTGTAACAGACTGATTTTTGTCTATTCAGAGTGACAGACTGAGCTGGAATACCCAAATTCCGGAGTTCACCAACTGTTTCTTGGAGACCGTTGTATCATGGGTGGCTCCGGCTTTCCTCTGGGTTTTCGCACCCTTTTACGTCGCCCACCTGAGCAGACGACACGCCGATGAACACTACAAGCAAAGGTCATGGCTGAACATATCTAAAGTGGTAAGAACATTTATAACCTGCTGAGTTGCGGGGTGGGGGTGGAAAAAAGGAACACGTTTAACATGGACGTGTATGGTCTTACCTACCTTTTACAATAGTAACCGTTTGTGGGCTCTAACATGGAATATGGAAGCAGCCCATGTCCGCTACAGGCACTATCACAAATTTACCAAATGACATCTCATGCCATTTGTGTATCGAGTGCATTTTGGACATATCTCGTCATAAGATTTTCATTCCATGCAATCCGATTATTCTTGTGCCGCAAGTACCATATGCCTATTGAATCTGCTCTTGCCATCGATTTATCTTACGCTTCCCTTGCGATGTGTTTATGGACACCATTCTTGTCAGTTTTTACATTGTACACCCCGGGATATGCTTTTACTACCACGTTCTTGCCCGGTCTCCCGGCAGATGCGTTCCGCTCACGTTATAGTCTCTCTGCCCCACGTCAAATTTAACCATCAGAATTATCCTTCATACGAGAAAATTTAAAAGGAATCTAAAAGCCGATATTTTTTGCAGTTTGACATCAATTACACCACTGTTTAACATTTACTGTGTTATTGATATCGTACCGGACGAATTCATTCGATTTTGATTAATTAGAAGCCATGCTACTTTCGAACTATGTTCTATGTCTAACGAGTTCCATCGAGGTCAAAAGGGTGAAGCGCTTGGAAATTTGACCCCGCGTTATTTGGAAATATTTTTTCGCTTAACTGTTACATTGTGATTGTACGACAAAGAAATGTCTATATTGTTCTGCTTAGCAAATACAAAATTTAGCCTAAACAACCCATTCGTGACCCCAGCAACCATAGTTGAGGTCAACCGTGAGATTGGCGGCTACGTGGGGCAGAGGTGATATGAGGAACGAGCTCCCTCTGCTGGGTGGTTCTCGCCAGATTTGTATCGCACACACCCGTGTGTGGTGTATATGTTGATCAAAGGTTTTGCATAAGTCCCATGCAAATAGTTGTTGTCGATCATGCGAGATTCTTGCGAGAAGTGCCTCCAACATACCGCGACGATTGTTCGGCAGGTTATCGCAGTGTCGCTGATTATTGTTCGGCAGATTATCGCAGTGTCGCTGATTATTGTTCGGCAGGTTATCACAGTGTCGCTGATTATTGTTCGGCAGGTTATCGCAGTGTCGCTGATTATTGTTCGGCATGTTATCGCAGTGTCGCTGATTATTGTTCGGCAGGTTATCAAAGTGTCGCTGATTATTGTTCGGCAGGTTATCACAGTGTCGCTGATTATTGTCCGGCAGGTTATCGCAGTGTCGCTGATTATTGTTCGGCAGGTTATCAAAGTGTCGCTGATTATTGTTCGGCAGGTTATCACAGTGTCGCTGATTATTGTCCGGCAGGTTATCACGGTGTTGTTGATTATTGTTCGGCACGTTATCACAGTGTCGCTGATTATTGTTCGGCAGGTTATCACAGTGTCGCTGATTATTGTTCGGCAGGTTATCACAGTGTCGCTGATTATTGTTCGGCAGGTTATCACAGTGTCGCTGATTATTGTTCGGCAGGTTATCACAGTGTCGCTGATTATTGTTCGGCATGTTATCACGGTGGCGCTGATTATTGTTCGGCAGGTTATCACAGTGTCGCTGATTATTGTTCGGCAGGTTATCACAGTGCTGCTGATTATTGTTCGGCAGGTTATCACAGTGTCGCTGATTATTGTTCGGCAGGTTATCACGGTGGCGCTGATTATTGTTCGGCAGGTTATCACAGTGCTGCCGATTATTGTTTGGCAGGTTATTACAGTGTCGCTGATTATTGTTCGGCAGGTTATCACAGTGTCGCTGATTATTGTCCGGCAGGTTATCACGGTGTTGTTGATTATTGTTCGGCACGTTATCACAGTGTCGCTGATTATTGTTCGGCAGGTTATCACAGTGTCGCTGATTATTGTTCGGCAGGTTATCACAGTGCTGCTGATTATTGTTCGGCAGGTTATCACAGTGTCGCTGATTATTGTTCGGCAGGTTATCACAGTGTCGCTGATTATTGTTCGGCATGTTATCACGGTGGCGCTGATTATTGTTCGGCAGGTTATCACAGTGTCGCTGATTATTGTTTGGCAGGTTATCACAGTGTCGCTGATTATTGTTCGGCAGGTTATCACAGTGCCGCTGATTATTGTTCGGCAGGTTACCACAGTGTCGCTGATTATTGTTCGGCAGGTTGTCACAGTGTCGTTGATTATTGTTCGGCAGGTTATCACAGTGTCACTGATTATCGTTCGGCAGGTTATCACAGTGTCGCTGATTATTGTTCGGCAGGTTATCACAGTGCTGCTGATTATTGTTCGGCAGGTTATCACAGTGTCGCTGATTATTGTTCGGCAGGTTATCACAGTGTCGCTGATTATTGTTCGGCAGGTTATCACAGTGTCGCTGATTATTGTTCGACAGGTTATCACAGTGTCGCTGATTATTGTTCGGCAGGTTATCACAGTGCTGCTGATTATTGTTCGGCAGGTTATTACAGTGTCGCTGATTATTGTTCGACAGGTTATCACGGTGTCGCTGATTATTGTTCGGCAGGTTATTACAGTGTCGCTGATTATTGTTCGGCAGGTTATCACAGTGTCGCTGATTATTGTTCGACAGGTTATCACAGTGTCGCTGATTATTGTTCGGCAGGTTATCACGGTGTCGTTGATTATTGTTCGGCAGGTTATCACAGTGCTGCCGATTATTGTTCGGCAGGTTATTACAGTGTCGCTGATTATTGTTCGGCAGGTTAACACAGTGCCGCTGATTATTGTTCGGCAGGTTATCACAGTGTCGCTGATTATTGTTCGGCTGGTTGTCACAGTGTCGCTGATTATTGTTCGGCAGGTTATCGCAGTGTCGCTGATTATTGTTCGGCACGTTATCACAGTGTCGCTGATTATTGTTCGGCAGGTTATCACATTGTCGCTGATTATTGTTCGGCAGGTTATCACAGTGTCGCTGATTATTGTTCGGCAGGTTATCGCAGTGTCACTGATTATTGTTCGGCAGGTTATCACAGTGTCGCTGATTATTGTTCGGCAGGTTATCACAGTGTCGCTGATTATTGTTCGGCAGGTTATCACAGTGTCGCTGATTATTGTTCGGCAGGTTATCGCAGTGTCACTGATTATTGTTCGGCAGGTTATCACAGTGTCGCTGATTATTGTTCGGCAGGTTATCACATTGTCGCTGATTATTGTTCGGCAGGTTATCGCAGTGTCACTGATTATTGTTCGGCAGGTTATCACAGTGTCGCTGATTATTGTTCGGCTGGTTGTCACAGTGTCGCTGATTATTGTTCGGCAGGTTATCGCAGTGTCGCTGATTATTGTTCGGCACGTTATCACAGTGTCGCTGATTATTGTTCGGCAGGTTATCACATTGTCGCTGATTATTGTTCGGCAGGTTATCACAGTGTCGCTGATTATTGTTCGGCAGGTTATCGCAGTGTCACTGATTATTGTTCGGCAGGTTATCGCAGTGTCGCTGATTATTGTTCGGCAGGTTATCACAGTGTCGCTGATTATTGTTCGGCAGGTTATCACAGTGTCGCTGATTATTGTTCGGCAGGTTATCGCAGTGTCACTGATTATTGTTCGGCAGGTTATCACAGTGTCGCTGATTATTGTTCCGCAGGTTATCACATTGTCGCTGATTATTGTTCGGCAGGTTATCGCAGTGTCACTGATTATTGTTCGGCAGGTTATCACAGTGTCGCTGATTATTGTTCCGCAGGTTATCACAGTGTCGCTGATTATTGCTCGGCAGGTTATTACAGTGTCGCTGATTATTGTTCGGCAGGTTATCACAGTGTCGCTGATTATTGTTCGGCAGGTTATCACAGTGTCGCTGATTATTGCTCGGCAGGCTATTACAGTGTCGCTGATTATTGTTCGGCAGGTTATCACAGTGTTGCTGATCCTGGTCGTGGTGATGTCACTGATCCGTCGTCTGTCGGGACATCTCGCGACAGCGCCGCCCGTAGCCTACACCACGCCAATCGCTCAGGGATTGACATACGTGAGTAGATGTGCAATACATAATGTAACCGTAGCATCCGTAAAGTAACTAGCGAAACTTCAACAGGGCGAGGGTTCCGGCGCTGATCCGGAGACTTGTTGGGTAGTCCTAGGGGTATGAACCGCCCCTCTCCTTATACCATGCCATATCAGATATATATGGTATATATATATATATATATATATATATATCAGATATTATTTTGTGAACCCCCAGTCATAAGATTTTCCAGAGTATACCCCCCCCTCCTCTTTCAAACTCCTTCCGTCCATCCACTTGGCCCGGTTTAGCCAATATGTTCACAAAGGTGGCCTAAAGATGCGCCATCGTTAGGGGGTGGGGGGTGGGGGGTGGCAATTGGGGCGGGGCGGGGGAGGGGGGTGTGAGGGCGGAGGGTGTTCCCAAGTCACGAAGGATACATTTCTTTATTCACAGGTCACGATGAATTAAATGTAAAGATGTAAAACTCCCTGAATACAATTGAAAGAGAGGCTATATGATATTTATTGGCGATTTCTCTATTCACGGTTATGTAATACTAAAATTCTCAGTTCACGATTAACGAAAATCCTTGATCACGACGGTCCGCTAATATCCCATTACCAGTTCACGAAGAATTATTTTCCTCATTCCCAGTTTACGGTGAAACGAAAGGCCCATTCCCGTACCCTCTCCCCCCCCCCCCTCATTGTAACCGCTGGCCATATGGTATGACAGGGTAAAACTAATTAGTATGAGAGGCAGGTGAGGCTGAAGGGACGAATGTCAAATTGGGCTGTGTGTCACGGCAAAGTGTTGTCAGGTTGGCCTGCTGGAGCCCCAAAGTAACAATGTTGTCTCCCCCACGAGCATGTTAACAAGCACGTGTATATACACACATCCATGAAATATGTCGTTATGTTTTAACATTGTTTTTTAAAGAGCCCTGTAAAGCGCTTGTGCGACCAGGCTCGCTCACTCATTATATGTCAGAAGTTCACCATGTCGCGCCGTCAACAGGTACACATGACTACATGTGCCGTCATGCAGAAGTAGCGATAAAATAGACCGATACATATATAAAAAAAAATTTGACGTCCGTACCCTTTTTTTTTCTCTTTTGCAACGCACAGATGCTTAAAACTAAAGAAGAGTGTTCACATGCTAGTGACTAGTTCATTTAATTTTTTGTCAATTTTACTTGGTTTGTAGTGAAGTTGTGGTTGAGGTTGTGACAAGGCGCTCAGTTTTCACCTCCGCTCCCGCGTCACCAGTCTCTGTCCATATAGTTTCTCAGTATTCGTCGATACCCAGAAAACATTGTTGGCTGAAGCGTGAAGCCAATTATCGACGGGACACGCGGTGTGTTCACACAGAATTTGAATTTTTCACACACATATGTTGTCATATGTGGAGACGAGGTGGCCGAGTGGTTAAGGCGATAGACTGCTAATCCATTGGGCTCTGCCCGCGTGGGTTCGAATCCCATCCTCGTCGATTAGCTTTTTCATCTTTTCAGAGACTCCCTTGGTGCCAATCCAAGGTTTCGTCATGGGGAGGGCGACATTATGGCTATTTAGGCAATGATTCGGTTTAAAATGACCTCCAATTCTGTCAATTAGGCTTTTTTTCTGTCCCTCGATCTACGAAGGGGGACGGGGATGGATATTATTGTCACCTTAGTCCTTTTAGGACCGAAATTTATACCATTTAACATATGAAAACCGAAACCGGCCCACCTATCCAGACTTTCTGGATCCGCCTCTGCTTACGTATCCTTGGTTTTCTTTTGCCAAGCACAGATACTCAAGACTAAAGAAGAGTGCTAATGTAGCCCAGAACCCTAGGCTGTGTGGGCTGAAACACAGCCTAGTCGCATTCCATAGTAAAATTCTGGTCTGGAACAGCCCCATTTCAGGGTTGTTTGACTTTTAGCAAGTGTAGCTCTGATTCTCCTTTGCTGTGGGAAAAGTTTGATAACGGAAACAAACCTTAATCCTTTTCTTATTACTTCCTGACAAGTAATGACTAATCAGATAAGTAACCTTTCTTGAAAGGCAAAAATAATCCAGTCTGTCACCAGAAATTGATATGAAAACATGTGTTTTCACTGACCCAATGACTGGGTCCCTGAACAATGAACCAATTAGCATGGCTTATAATATCATGTGATAACCTTGCACATGTGCAGTGATCAACTTCCTGTAAAAAAAATGGTGGCATGTTGTTGTCCATTTTTATGCCAGTAGGCAATTATGGCTCCTTTTGAAGAGTTCAACAACTTGGAAGAGTTCATACATCAGTAATTATATGCAGACAAGAACTTTTACATTGTTGAAACTAATTATGAAAGCTGTAGTTAAACAATTTAATTTGTCATGTGAAGTTGATTTCTCAATATAGAATGCTACATGGCTATGATTCTTCAACCATAGCCATGGATTCATGGCTAGTGCTAATGACTACTTCATTTTATTTTTTGTCAATTTTATTTGGTTTGTGGTGGCCCGGAGTTGTGGTCGAGGTTGTGACAAGGCGCTCAGTTTTCCCCTCCGCTCCCGCGTCACCAGTCTTTGTCCATATAATATCTCAGTATTCGTCAATACCCAGAAAACATTGTTGGCTGAAGCGTGAAGCCAATTATCGACGGGACACGCGGTGTGTTCACACAGAATTTGAATTTTTCACACACATGTGTTATTATATGTGGAGACGAGGTGGCCGAGTGGTTAAGGCGATGGACTGCTAATCCATTGGGCTCTGCCCGCGTGGGTTCGAATCCCATCCTCGTCGATTAGCTTTTTCATCTTTTCAGAGACTCCCTTGGTGCCAATCCAAGGTTTCGTCATGGGGAGGGCGACATTATGGCTATTTAGGCAATGATTGGGTTTAAAATGACCTCCAATTCTGTCAATTAGGCTTTTTTTCTGTCCCTCAATCTACGAAGGGGGACGGGGATGGAAATTATTGTCACCTTAGTCCTTTTAGGACCGAAATTTATACCATTTAACATATGAAAACCGAAACCGGCCCACCGATCCAGACTTTCTGGATCCGCCTCTGCTTACGTATCCTTGGTTTTCTTTTGCCAAGCACAGATACTCAAGACTAAAGAAGAGTGCTAATGACTACTTCATTTTATTTTTTGTCAATTTTATTTGGTTTGTGGTGGCCCGGAGTTGTGGTCGAGGTTGTGACAAGGCGCTCAGTTTTCACCTCCGCTCCCGCGTCACCAGTCTTTGTCCATATAATACCTCAGTATTCGTCAATACCCAGAAAACATTGTTGGCTGAAGCGTGAAGCCAATTATCGACGGGACCCGCGGTGTGTTCACACAGAATTTGAATTTTTCACACACATGTGTTATTATATGTGGAGACGAGGTGGCCGAGTGGTTAAGGCGATGGACTGCTAATCCATTGGGCTCTGCCCGCGTGGGTTCGAATCCCATCCTCGTCGATTAGCTTTTTCATCTTTTCAGAGACTCCCTTAGTGCCAATCCAAGGTTTCGTCATGGGGAGGGCGACATTATGGCTATTTAGGCAATGATTGGGTTTAAAATGACCTCCAATTCTGTCAATTAGGCTTTTTTTCTGTCCCTCGATCTACGAAGGGGGACGGGGATGGATATTATTGTCACCTTAGTCCTTTTAGGACCGAAATTTATACCATTTAACATATGAAAACCGAAACCGGCCCACCTATCCAGACTTTCTGGATCCGCCTCTGCTTACGTATCCTTGGTTTTCTTTTGCCAAGCACAGATACTCAAGACTAAAGAAGAGTGCTAATGTAGCCCAGAACCCTAGGCTGTGTGGGCTGAAACACAGCCTAGTCGCATTCCATAGTAAAATTCTGGTCTGGAACAGCCCCATTTCAGGGTTGTTTGACTTTTAGCAAGTGTAGCTCTGATTCTCCTTTGCTGTGGGAAAAGTTTGATAACGGAAACAAACCTTAATCCTTTTCTTATTACTTCCTGACAAGTAATGACTAATCAGATAAGTAACCTTTCTTGAAAGGCAAAAATAATCCAGTCTGTCACCAGAAATTGATATGAAAACATGTGTTTTCACTGACCCAATGACTGGGTCCCTGAACAATGAACCAATTAGCATGGCTTATAATATCATGTGATAACCTTGCACATGTGCAGTGATCAACTTCCTGTAAAAAAAATGGTGGCATGTTGTTGTCCATTTTTATGCCAGTAGGCAATTATGGCTCCTTTTGAAGAGTTCAACAACTTGGAAGAGTTCATACATCAGTAATTATATGTAGACAAGAACTTTTACATTGTTGAAACTAATTATGAAAGCTGTAGTTAAACAATTTAATTTGTCATGTGAAGTTGATTTCTCAATATAGAATGCTACATGGCTATGATTCTTCAACCATAGCCATGGATTCATGGCTAGTGCTAATGACTACTTCATTTTATTTTTTGTCAATTTTATTTGGTTTGTGGTGGCCCGGAGTTGTGGTCGAGGTTGTGACAAGGCGCTCAGTTTTCACCTCCGCTCCCGCGTCACCAGTCTTTGTCCATATAATACCTCAGTATTCGTCAATACCCAGAAAACATTGTTGGCTGAAGCGTGAAGCCAATTATCGACGGGACACGCGGTGTGTTCACACAGAATTTGAATTTTTCACACACATGTGTTATTATATGTGGAGACGAGGTGGCCGAGTGGTTAAGGCGATGGACTGCTAATCCATTGGGCTCTGCCCGCGTGGGTTCGAATCCCATCCTCGTCGATTAGCTTTTTCATCTTTTCAGAGACTCCCTTGGTGCCAATCCAAGGTTTCGTCATGGGGAGGGCGACATTATGGCTATTTAGGCAATGATTGGGTTTAAAATGACCTCCAATTCTGTAAATTAGGCTTTTTTTCTGTCCCTCAATCTACGAAGGGGGACGGGGATGGATATTATTGTCACCTTAGTCCTTTTAGGACCGAAATTAATACCATTTAACATATGAAAACCGAAACCGGCCCACCGATCCAGACTTTCTGGATCCGCCTCTGCTTACGTATCCTTGGTTTTCTTTTGCCAAGCACAGATACTCAAGACTAAAGAAGAGTGCTAATGACTACTTCATTTAATTTTTTGTCAATTTTATTTGGTTTGTGGTGGCCCGGAGTTGTGGTCGAGGTTGTGACAAGGCGCTCAGTTTTCACCTCCGCTCCCGCGTCACCAGTCTTTGTCCATATAATACCTCAGTAATCGTCAATACCCAGAAAACATTGTTGGCTGAAGCGTGAAGCCAATTATCGACGGGACACGCGGTGTGTTCACACAGAATTTGAATTTTTCGCACACATGTGTTATCATATGTGGAGACGAGGTGGCCGAGTGGTTAAGGCGATGGACTGCTAATCCATTGGGATCTGCCCGCGTTGGTTCGAATCCCATCCTCGTCGATTAGCTTTTTCATCTTTTCAGAGACTCCCTTGGTGCCAATCCAAGGTTCCGTCATGGGGAGGGCGACATTATGGCTATTTAGGCAATGATTGGGTTTAAAATGACCTCCAATTCTGTCAATTAGGCTTTTTTTCTGTCCCTCGATCTACGAAGGGGGACGGGGATGGATATTATTGTCACCTTAGTCCTTTTAGGACCGAAATTTATACCATTTAACATATGAAAACCGAAACCGGCCCACCTATCCAGACATTCGGGATCCGCCTCTGCTTACGTATCTTTGGTTTTCTTTTGCCAAGCACAGATACTCAAGACTAAATAAGAGTGCCAATGACTACTTCATTTTATTTTTTGTCAATTTTATTTGGTTTGTGGTGGCCCGGAGTTGTGGTCGAGGTTGTGACAAGGCGCTCAGTTTTCACCTCCGCTCCCGCTTTACCAGTCTTTGTCCATATTATACCTCAGTATTCGTCAATACCCAGAAAACATTGTTGGCTGATGCGTGCAGCCAATTATCGACGGTAATCTGGGGCATGTTTCATTCCTTCATCCTTCATCGTCTTGGGAGATTCCTTGGCCCAATTTAGCCTGTATGTGCACAAACGTGGCCTAAAACACCAACATTCCATTCCAATTATCGACGGGACACGCGGTGTGTTCACACAGAATTTGAATTTTTAACACACGTGTGTTATCATATGTAGAGACGAGGTGACCGAGTGGTTAAGGCGATGGACTGCTAATCCATTGGGCTCTGCCCGCGTGGGTTCGAATCCCATCCTCGTCGATTAGCGTTTTCATCTTTTCGGAGACTCCCTTGGTGCCAATCCAAGGTTTCGTCATGGGGAGGGCGACATTATGGCTATTTAGGCAATAATTGGGTGTAAAATGACCTCCAATTCTGTCAATTAGGCTTTTTTTCTGTCCCTCGATCTACGAAGGGGGACGGGGATGGATATTATTGTCACCTTAGTCCTTTTAGGACCGAAATTTATAGCATTTAACATATGAAAACCGAAACCGGCCCACCTATCCAGACTTTCTGGATCCGCCTCTGCTTACGTATCCTTGGTTTTCTTTTGCCAAGCACAGATACTCAAGACTAAAGAAGAGTGCTAATGACTACTTCATTTTATTTTTTGTCAATTTTATTTGGTTTGTGGTGGCCCGGAGTTGTGGTCGAGGTTGTGACAAGGCGCTCAGTTTTCACCTCCGCTCCCGCGTCACCAGTCTTTGTCCATATAATACCTCAGTATTCGTCAATACCCAAAAAACATTGTTGGCTGAAGCGTGAAGCCAATTATCGACGGGACATGCGGTGTGTTCACACAGAATTTGAATTTTTCACACACATGTGTTATCATATGTGGAGACGAGGTGGCCGAGTGGTTAAGGCGATGGACTGCTAATCCATTGGGCTCTGCCCGCGTGGGTTCGAATCCCATCCTCGTCGATTAGCTTTTTCATCTTTTCAGAGACTCCCTTGGTGCCAATCCAAGGTTTCGTCATGAGGAGGGCGACATTATGGCTATTTAGGCAATGATTGGGTTTAAAATGACCTCCAATTCTGTCAATTAGGCTTTTTTTCTGTCCCTCGATCTACGAAGGGGGACGGGGATGGATATTATTGTCACCTTAGTCCTTTTAGGACCGAAATTTATACCATTTAACATATGAAAACCGAAACCGGCCCACCTATCCAGACTTTCTGGATCCGCCTCTGCTTACGTATGCTTGGTTTTCTTTTGCCAAGCACAGATACTCAAGACTAAAGAAGAGTGCTAATGACTACTTCGTTTTATTTTTTGTCAATTTTATTTGGTTTGTGGTGGCCCGGAGTTGTGGTCGAGGTTGTGACAAGGCGCTCAGTTTTCACCTCCGCTCCCGCGTCACCAGTCTTTGTCCATATAATACCTCAGTATTCGTCAATACCCAGAAAACATTGTTGGCTGAAGCGTGAAGCCAATTATCGACGGGACACGCGGTGTGTTCACACAGAATTTGAATTTTTCACACACATGTGTTATCATATGTGGAGACGAGGTGGCCGAGTGGTTAAGGCGATGGACTGCTAATCCATTGGGCTCTGCCCGCGTGGGTTCGAATCCCATCCTCGTCGATTAGCTTTTTCATCTTTTCAGAGACTCCCTTGGTGCCAATCCAAGGTTTCGTCATGGGGAGGGCGACATTATGGCTATTTAGGCAATGATTGGGTTTAAAATGACCTCCAATTCTGTCAATTAGGCTTTTTTTCTGTCCCTCGATCTACGAAGGGGGACGGGGATGGATATTATTGTCACCTTAGTCCTTTTAGGACCGAAATTTATACCATTTAACATTTGAAAACCGAAACCGGCCCACCTATCCAGACTTTCGGGATCCGCCTCTGCTTACGTATCTTTGGTTTTCTTTTGCCAAGCACAGATACTCAAGACTAAATAAGAGTGCTAATGACTACTTCATTTTATTTTTTGTCAATTTTATTTGGTTTGTGGTGGCCCGGAGTTGTGGTCGAGGTTGTGACAAGGCGCTCAGTTTTCACCTCCGCTCCCGCTTTACCAGTCTTTGTCCATATAATACCTCAGTATTCGTCAATACCCAGAAAACATTGTTGGCTGAAGCGTGAAGCCAATTATCGACGGGACACGCGGTGTGTTCACACAGAATTTGAATTTTTCACACACATGTGTTATCATATGTAGAGACGAGGTGGCCGAGTGGTTAAGGCGATGGACTGCTAATCCATTGGGCTCTGCCCGCGTGGGTTCGAATCCCATCCTCGTCGATTAGCTTTTTCATCTTTTCAGAGACTCCCTTGGTGCCAATCCAAGGTTTCGTCATGGGGAGGGCGACATTATGGCTATTTAGGCAATGATTGGGTTTAAAATGACCTCCAATTCTGTCAATTAGGCTTTTTTTCTGTCCCTCGATCTACGAAGGGGGACGGGGATGGATATTATTGTCACCTTAGTCCTTTTAGGACCGAAATTTATACCATTTAACATATGAAAACCGAAACCGGCCCACCTATCCAGACTTTCTGGATCCGCCTCTGCTCACGTATCCTTGGTTTTCTTTTGCCAAGCACAGATACTCAAGACTAAAGAAGAGTGCTAATGACTACTTCATTTAATTTTTTGTCAATTTTATTTGGTTGGTGGTGGCCCGGAGTTGTGATCGAGGTTGTGACAAGGCGCTCAGTTTTCACCTCCGCTCCCGCGTCACCAGTCTTTGTCCATATAATACCTCAGTATTCGTCAATACCCAGAAAACATTGTTGGCTGAAGCGTGAAGCCAATTATCGACGGGACACGCGGTGTGTTCACACAGAATTTGAACTTTTCACACACATGTGTTATCATATGTGGAGACGAGGTGGCCGAGTGGTTAAGGCGATGGACTGCTAATCCATTGGGCTCTGCCCGCGTGGGTTCGAATCCCATCCTCGTCGATTAGCTTTTTCATCTTTTCAGAGACTCCCTTGGTGCCAATCCAAGGTTTCGTCATGAGGAGGGCGACATTATGGCTATTTAGGCAATGATTGGGTTTAAAATGACCTCCAATTCTGTCAATTAGGCTTTTTTTCTGTCCCTCGATCTACGAAGGGGGACGGGGATGGATATTATTGTCACCTTAGTCCTTTTAGGACCGAAATTTATACCATTTAACATATGAAAACCGAAACCGGCCCACCTATCCAGACTTTCTGGATCCGCCTCTGCTTACGTATCCTTGGTTTTCTTTTGCCAAGCACAGATACTCAAGACTAAAGAAGAGTGCTAATGACTACTTCGTTTTATTTTTTGTCAATTTTATTTGGTTTGTGGTGGCCCGGAGTTGTGGTCGAGGTTGTGACAAGGCGCTCAGTTTTCACCTCCGCTCCCGCGTCACCAGTCTTTGTCCATATAATACCTCAGTATTCGTCAATACCCAGAAAACATTGTTGGCTGAAGCGTGAAGCCAATTATCGACGGGACACGCGGTGTGTTCACACAGAATTTGAATTTTTCACACACATGTGTTATCATATGTGGAGACGAGGTGGCCGAGTGGTTAAGGCGATGGACTGCTAATCCATTGGGCTCTGCCCGCGTGGGTTCGAATCCCATCTTCGTCGATTAGCTTTTTCATCTTTTCAGAGACTCCCTTGGTGCCAATCCAAGGTTTCGTCATGGGGAGGGCGACATTATGGCTATTTAGGCAATGATTGGGTTTAAAATGACCTCCAATTCTGTCAATTAGGCTTTTTTTCTGTCCCTCGATCTACGAAGGGGGACGGGGATGGATATTATTGTCACCTTAGTCCTTTTAGGACCGAAATTTATACCATTTAACATTTGAAAACCGAAACCGGCCCACCTATCCAGACTTTCGGGATCCGCCTCTGCTTACGTATCTTTGGTTTTCTTTTGCCAAGCACAGATACTCAAGACTAAATAAGAGTGCTAATGACTACTTCATTTTATTTTTTGTCAATTTTATTTGGTTTGTGGTGGCCCGGAGTTGTGGTCGAGGTTGTGACAAGGCGCTCAGTTTTCACCTCCGCTCCCGCTTTACCAGTCTTTGTCCATATAATACCTCAGTATTCGTCAATACCCAGAAAACATTGTTGGCTGAAGCGTGAAGCCAATTATCGACGGGACACGCGGTGTGTTCACACAGAATTTGAATTTTTCACACACATGTGTTATCATATGTAGAGACGAGGTGGCCGAGTGGTTAAGGCGATGGACTGCTAATCCATTGGGCTCTGCCCGCGTGGGTTCGAATCCCATCCTCGTCGATTAGCTTTTTCATCTTTTCAGAGACTCCCTTGGTGCCAATCCAAGGTTTCGTCATGGGGAGGGCGACATTATGGCTATTTAGGCAATGATTGGGTTTAAAATGACCTCCAATTCTGTCAATTAGGCTTTTTTTCTGTCCCTCGATCTACGAAGGGGGACGGGGATGGATATTATTGTCACCTTAGTCCTTTTAGGACCGAAATTTATACCATTTAACATTTGAAAACCGAAACCGGCCCACCTATCCAGACTTTCGAGATCCGCCTCTGCTTACGTATCTTTGGTTTTCTTTTGCCAAGCACAGATACTCAAGACTAAATAAGAGTGCTAATGACTACTTCATTTTATTTTTTGTCAATTTTATTTGGTTTGTGGTGGCCCGGAGTTGTGGTCGAGGTTGTGACAAGGCGCTCAGTTTTCACCTCCGCTCCCGCGTCACCAGTCTTTGTCCATATAATACCTCAGTGTTCGTCAATACCCAGAAAACATTGTTGGCTGAAGCGTGAAGCCAATTATCGACGGGACACGCGGTGTGTTCACACAGAATTTGAATTTTTCACACACATGTGTTATCATATGTAGAGACGAGGTGGCCGAGTGGTTAAGGCGATGGACTGCTAATCCATTGGGCTCTGCCCGCGTGGGTTCGAATCCCATCCTCGTCGATTAGCTTTTTCATCTTTTCAGAGACTCCCTTGGTGCCAATCCAAGGTTTCGTCATGGGGAGGGCGACATTATGGCTATTTAGGCAATGATTGGGTTTAAAATGACCTCCAATTCTGTCAATTAGGCTTTTTTTCTGTCCCTCGATCTACGAAGGGGGACGGGGATGGATATTATTGTCACCTTAGTCCTTTTAGGACCGAAATTTATACCATTTAACATATGAAAACCGAAACCGGCCCACCTATCCAGACTTTCTGGATCCGCCTCTGCTTACGTATCCTTGGTTTTCTTTTGCCAAGCACAGATACTCAAGACTAAAGAAGAGTGCTAATGACTACTTCATTTAATTTTTTGTCAATTTTATTTGGTTTGTGGTGGCCCGGAGTTGTGGTCGAGGTTGTGACAAGGCGCTCAGTTTTCACCTCCGCTCCCGCGTCACCAGTCTTTGTCCATATAATACCTCAGTATTCGTCAATACCCAGAAAACATTGTTGGCTGAAGCGTGAAGCCAATTATCGACGGGACACGCGGTGTGTTCACGCAGAATTTGAATTTTTCACTCATATGTGTTATCATATGTGGAGACGAGGTGGCCGAGTGGTTAAGGCGATGGACTGCTAATCCATTGGGCTCTGCCCGCGTGGGTTCGAATCCCATCCTCGTCGATTAGCTTTTTCATCTTTTAAGAGACTCCCTTGGTGCCAATCCAAGGTTTCGTCATGGGGAGGGCGACATTATGGCTATTTAGGCAATGATTGGGTTTAAAATGACCTCCAATTCTGTCAATTAGGCTTTTTTTCTGTCCCTCGATCTACGAAGGGGGACGGGGATGGATATTATTGTCACCTTAGTCCTTTTAGGACCGAAATTTATACCATTTAACATTTGAAAACCGAAACCGGCCCACCTATCCAGACATTCGGGATCCGCCTCTGCTTACGTATCTTTGGTTTTCTTTTGCCAAGCACAGATACTCAAGACTAAATAAGAGTGCTAATGACTACTTCATTTTATTTTTTGTCAATTTTCTTTGGTTTGTGGTGGCCCGGAGTTGTGGTCGAGGTTGTGACAAGGCGCTCAGTTTTCATCTCCGCTCCCGCTTTACCAGTCTTTGTCCATATAATACCTCAGTATTCGTCAATAACCAGAAAACATTGTTGGCTGAAGCGTGAAGCCAATTATCGACGGGACACGCGGTGTGTTCACACAGAATTTGAATTTTTCACACACATGTGTTATTATATGTAGAGACGAGGTGGCCGAGTGTTTAAGGCGATGGACTGCTGATCCATTGGGCTCTGCCCGCGTGGGTTCGAATCCCATCCTCGTCGATTAGCTTTTTCATCTTTTCAGAGACTCCCTTGGTGCCAATCCAAGGTTTCGTCATGGGGAGGGCGACATTATGGCTATTTAGGCAATGATTGGGTTTAAAATGACCTCCAATTCTGTCAATTAGGCTTTTTTGCTGTCCCTCGATCTACGAAGGGTGACGGGGATGGATATTATTGTCACCTTAGTCCTTTTAGGACCGAAATTTATACCATTTAACATATGAAAACCGAAACCGGCCCACCTATCCAGACTTTCTGGATCCGCCTCTGCTTACGTATCCTTGGTTTTCTTTTGCCAAGCACAGATACTCAAGACTAAAGAAGAGTGCTAATGTAGCCCAGAACCCTAGGCTGTGTGGGCTGAAACACAGCCTAGTCGCATTCCATAGTAAAATTCTGGTCTGGAACAGCCCCATTTCAGGGTTGTTTGACTTTTAGCAAGTGTAGCTCTGATTCTCCTTTGCTGTGGGAAAAGTTTGATAACGGAAACAAACATTAATCCTTTTCTTATTACTTCCTGACAAGTAATGACTAATCAGATAAGTAACCTTTCTTGAAAGGCAAAAATAATCCAGTCTGTCACCAGAAATTGATATGAAAACATGTGTTTTCACTGACCCAATGACTGGGTCCCTGAACATTGAACCAATTAGCATGGCTTATAATATCATGTGATAACCTTGCACATGTGCAGTGATCAACTTCCTGTAAAAAAAATGGTGGCATGTTGTTGTCCATTTTTATGCCAGTAGGCAATTATGGCTCCTTTTGAAGAGTTCAACAACTTGGAAGAGTTCATACATCAGTAATTATATGTAGACAAGAACTTTTACATTGTTGAAACTAATTATGAAAGCTGTAGTTAAACAATTTAATTTGTCATGTGAAGTTGATTTCTCAATATAGAATGCTACATGGCTATGATTCTTCAACCATAGCCATGGATTCATGGCTAGTGCTAATGACTACTTCATTTTATTTTTTGTCAATTTTATTTGGTTTGTGGTGGCCCGGAGTTGTGGTCGAGGTTGTGACAAGGCGCTCAGTTTTCACCTCCGCTCCCGCGTCACCAGTCTTTGTCCATATAATATCTCAGTATTCGTCAATACCCAGAAAACATTGTTGGCTGAAGCGTGAAGCCAATTATCGACGGGACACGCGGTGTGTTCACACAGAATTTGAATTTTTCACACACATGTGTTATTATATGTGGAGACGAGGTGGCCGAGTGGTTAAGGCGATGGACTGCTAATCCATTGGGCTCTGCCCGCGTGGGTTCGAATCCCATCCTCGTCGATTAGCTTTTTCATCTTTTCAGAGACTCCCTTGGTGCCAATCCAAGGTTTCGTCATGGGGAGGGCGACATTATGGCTATTTAGGCAATGATTGGGTTTAAAATGACCTCCAATTCTGTCAATTATGCTTTTTTTCTGTCCCTCAATCTACGAAGGGGGACGGGGATGGATATTATTGTCACCTTAGTCCTTTTAGGACCGAAATTTATACCATTTAACATATGAAAACCGAAACCGGCCCACCTATCCAGACTTTCTGGATCCGCCTCTGCTTACGTATCCTTGGTTTTCTATTGCCAAGCACAGATACTCAAGACTAAAGAAGAGTGCTAATGACTACTTCATTTTATTTTTTGTCAATTTTATTTGGTTTGTGGTGGCCCGGAGTTGTGGTCGAGGTTGTGACAAGGCGCTCAGTTTTCACCTCCGCTCCCGCGTCACCAGTCTTTGTCCATATAATACCTCAGTATTCGTCAATACCCAGAAAACATTGTTGGCTGAAGCGTGAAGCCAATTATCGACGGGACCCGCGGTGTGTTCACACAGAATTTGAATTTTTCACACACATGTGTTATTATATGTGGAGACGAGGTGGCCGAGTGGTTAAGGCGATGGACTGCTAATCCATTGGGCTCTGCCCGCGTGGGTTCGAATCCCATCCTCGTCGATTAGCTTTTTCATCTTTTCAGAGACTCCCTTGGTGCCAATCCAAGGTTTCGTCATGGGGAGGGCGACATTATGGCTATTTAGGCAATGATTGGGTTTAAAATGACCTCCAATTCTGTCAATTAGGCTTTTTTTCTGTCCCTCAATCTACGAAGGGGGACGGGGATGGATATTATTGTCACCTTAGTCCTTTTAGGACCGAAATTTATACCATTTAACATATGAAAACCGAAACCGGCCCACCTATCCAGACTTTCTGGATCCGCCTCTGCTTACGTATCCTTGGTTTTCTATTGCCAAGCACAGATACTCAAGACTAAAGAAGAGTGCTAATGACTACTTCATTTTATTTTTTGTCAATTTTATTTGGTTTGTGGTGGCCCGGAGTTGTGGTCGAGGTTGTGACAAGGCGCTCAGTTTTCACCTCCGCTCCCGCGTCACCAGTCTCTGTCCATATAATACCTCAGTATTCGTCAATACCCAGAAAACATTGTTGGCTGAAGCGTGAAGCCAATTATCGACGGGACACGCGGTGTGTTCACACAGAATTTGAATTTTTCACTCATATGTGTTATCATATGTGGAGACGAGGTGGCCGAGTGGTTAAGGCGATGGACTGCTAATCCATTGGGCTCTGCCCGCGTGGGTTCGAATCCCATCCTCGTCGATTAGCTTTTTCATCTTTTCAGAGACTCCCTTGGTGCCAATCCAAGTTTTCATCATGAGGAGGGCGACATTATGGCTATTTAGGCAATGATTGGGTTTAAAATGACCTCCAATTCTGTCAATTAGGCTTTTTTTCTGTCCCTCGATCTACGAAGGGGGACGGGGATGGATATTATTGTCACCTTAGTCCTTTTAGGACCGAAATTTATACCATTTAACATATGAAAACCGAAACCGGCCCACCTATCCAGACTTTCTGGATCCGCCTCTGCTTACGTATCCTTGGTTTTCTTTTGCCAAGCACAGATACGCAAGACTAAAGAAGAGTGCTAATGACTACTTCATTTTATTTTTTGTCAATTTTATTTGGTTTGTGGTGGCCCGGAGTTGTGGTCGAGGTTGTGACAAGGCGCTCAGTTTTCACCTCCGCTCCCGCGTCACCAGTCTTTGTCCATATAATACCTCAGTATTCGTCAATACCCAGAAAACATTGTTGGCTGAAGCGTGAAGCCAATTATCGACGGGACACGCGGTGTGTTCACACAGAATTTGAATTTGAATGTGGCTTAATTACTTCCGGTTGGGTGGCGGTCATTTATTCTTCGTTGTTTTTATATATATAAATGTTATATATGTTCCGCATTTTCTTTCATCGTCCGTCTCTGAGCAGCTGATGGCCACTGTTCTCTGCGCCGTGGAATACAGAAAGGCAATATCCAGCTCTGGCGTTCTCTGGACATTCTGGCTGCTCGATGTCTTCTTCTCCATCGTACCATTGTACAGCGGAATTCTGCACTTCACACAGCAGGTAACATCACCCTCCAGTGATGAAGATATCGATCACTTCACACAGCTGGTCACATCACCCTCCAGCGGTGAAGTATGTTATACACTATTGTTTGCCACAGTGTGTGCGTTATCATAACATAGGCGTTGTTATAACATACCTGCATATATAGGATACATACTTGTTATAGCATACAGTTTCTTTCCTGCGGGACACTGGTTCGTCATTTTACGTTATTTGCCATTTTTACACTCCCCCCCCCTCACCCCCACCAGGGCCGGCAGGAGGAGAGATTCTATTTCTTCTTGGCTCGTTTTGCCTTGGTTGTGGCGTCATTCGGTCTGGCTTCTGTCGCTGATCACGGCTGTCCGCCTCATAGAGAAGAACCTTCTGACCCGACGGAGAAGTCGCCCCTTTTGTTTCGTACGGAGCCAACCGAAAGGCCAGCCGAGGTATGCAGTGTTGTCAACATGGAAGTATAACAGGGTTTCATAAATTCACAACAAAGTTCTGGTTCCTGTTTAATTACATCCCCCTTAGAGTTCCATATAAAGTCACAAGGTGCACAAGGTATCTAAATAAATAATAAACCTGTAACAAAAATACGTTTCTTAATGTATAGGCAATGCATCATTGTACTGGTATATTACCTAAAGTTATGTTTCATACACTCGCACATCTAATATTTATTATCTTACGATCTAATATATTTCATACATCATGTCATATTATTTACTGACCTGCATTGTTTGATTAATGCCTGTCTGGAATTATCAATCCGTTTCACTTCTGATCCCATTCCGGCACATTGCATCACACTCTCACATAATCAACAAACGTCTTTCGCGCGCCCCTCTCGCGCATGCGCGCTCGATCATCCAATCACATGTAATCCCGTTCAACCAATCGTATTAAAGCTTTTAATTTTAGTTGTGAAAACTAAATATACTATATGCACTAATCTGGAATTAGAAAAGCGAACTGGAAAACAGCAACCCTTAAATCCTTTGAATTACATATTTATTTTCAAAATTCAAATGTTATAATGAAACTTTAAAAACGGATTATTCAAGAGAAGTGTTTTCAGCTGGTAAAGTATTCAAATAGTTAGGTAAGGTTTATGGGAGTTCACAGAAGCGCTTTATCTCAGAAGTATACAAATTTATACCATTCGACCGGACGGGTTGTCGAAAGACAAAACTTGTGGACTGAGAAATAGTGTCAGACATAATTAGAGGAAAATGTATGTATGCACTTTCTTCGCTCCTCACAGAACCCAAGTCCACAACGGAGGGCGACATTTTTCTCCTACATCACGTTTGCTTGGGTAACAAAGTAAGTATTTTCACCATGGCCGCTCAATGATTGTGTTGCGAACATATAAAGCCTTATTTTACTTTTCCGTAAAAAGTTTCAAATGGTATTCCGAGGAAATACATTACACATATTAAGGAAATCAATATTTCATTTCATTGCGCTGGCGGTATTTTCTTGGGACAAACAGACTGCCTCTGCCGATTATAGAAGACACAATTTGTGATGGTCATTGTCTTACTATCGCCTTAAAGGTCCCATGAGAGCGTTGATAATGCTTGATAGATCTGGAAAAATCTACTTAAAAAATTACTGGAAAACCACGTTTTTTTTTTGGATTTGGACAATTTATGAATGGAAACAAATTTGTCTTTTAAGCAATTTTAAGCATACTTGCATTGGGACCCTTGGCCCCAGGTATGACGTTTTGTACTAAATTGAAGTTCTAAAGTATGCAACTAGATCAGTAACTAGAGCCAGATGCAGTTTCCTTCCGTTTACCTACTTCGGCCCATTTGCCTTGGTGTTACAACAAGAATCGCTTTTTGAAGTCATTTTTGAATATTCATGAGTTGTAGCATCCTCAAATATCGTGGGTACTGGCCTATCGCGCATATTTAAATTTTACAAGTGATTGTCACGCACATCTTAGACCAACAATATGTAAAATTTCGTTTTCATGGAGTTTTTCCGTACTCATGCCTTCAGACAGCTTCACTCACCAGGGTATCAAAAGGATTCATGCTAACTCCATAATGAATACGATAAGGACCCATGCCATGATTAACATTGCAACTGATAATGGTCGGCATTAATATACGTTGTCGTTGTGTTATATCTTACCTGTAGTCTGCCACTATCTGCTTGTGGCTAAAAATTGAGGTTGGTTTTGCCTTAGATACGGTAACACACTCACACACACCGTTTACGGCGCTATCTTAGGTTTCTCATCAAGGGCTTCCGGAATCCGCACCAGTTTGAGTCTCTCTACGATCTGCACGATAGCAACAAGTCAGCGGCCATATTCAGGGATTTCGAGCGCCATATGCAACGGGAGTGAGTCTTACGATTAGCATGCTGTGGATCCTATTCATCACGTAGATGAGCAACACAACTAAATAACGAATAATATCGAAATGGTCTGGACCATTGTACATGGTCATCACATATATTACTAAAATAAAAAAGTAAATAATGTAAATATATATTAATGGTGACACTAACGCCTTATTTTTTTCTAATATGCAAGATATCAACAGTTTATGTGTATTAATTCACTTACAATTAGTGTTAACAACATGCGAGACGAACATTTAATTTAATGTATACTTCTAATTGAAATTATACGCATCGATAATGTGCGAGACAGACATACCTTAACTATATATCGCTTTCTAATGAAAATAAATAAATAATCGATGTTAATTGAAAAAAAATTAATGACATTAGAGTTGATGCAGTGACTTCATGAATGAATGTAACTTTAAACTGCCCATCTCTATTTGCGGAAATAACGTAAGCCTCGCATGTGACACTGTGCATTTATTTCTTACTGGCGGTTGGCGGAGTCGTCCATGGACAATGTGAACTCGAGGCTGTTTCGGTCCTTGGCTAAGACCGTGTCCTGGAACATGACGGTGTCCGGCATCAACAGACTGCTGGCCATCATACTGGGCTTTATCAACCCCATCATTCTCAAGTAGGTAAGGCAAAGTGGGCTAATCTCGACCCCTTAAGACAAAAAAACGTCTATTTTCTTTAATAATATGAAATGAACTTATTTTTTGTTCAAACAGTAAACCATGGTATTCAAATAATATGATTTTATAGAAAAAACGGAAACCTAGGCAGATTGTGGGAGTGCTCATTTTCTGAAAGGCATTGGGGGCCATGGTCGAACCTCGACCCCCCTGGTCTAACCTCGAGATTGTTATAAAAAAATCAAATCGGCGAAAAAATATGGATTGGTGACATCATCCATAAAAATAGCACATGGGGGTCGAGGTTACCCAAGGATCGAGATTAGCCCACTTTGTCTTAATTTCCTTTTGTCCCTTTCAATTCATAATTCGGATTATAGTAATTCATGAATCTACGCAAGGGGAATTTGTTATTGGCCTTGCCTGATTTCTAACTGTAAGTAGAATATGTTTAAACCGAAAACTAATTATGGGTTGCATCACATAGCTTGGCAGTATAGTTAGAACATAGTAAAGTTAGTAGCATTGTACTGAATAATCCTACACGTATAACAAACACAATGGATGGAACTGTATCCTGTTTTAGCTCTTGCTCATCGTAATATCTTAATTAATTACACACTACGAACATCGACATATTCGATATATTTCAAGAGAGTGTCTAAACGTTGCATTAGGAGCTTGTGTTTTATAGCCTAGTTTTCGTTTTCGTACACTCGAAGGTCTATATAGCACAGCTTAGTCCGATGAAAATCCAGAGCCACTTTCTCACCTCGTTTTCAAAAGGCTAAAGACCTCAGGACAAATTGTTACGTCCTCTTCATTACGAAAATGCAATTTGTTTTGTGAATTCTTGAAACTAGCAAACCAAATATATGACTATATGTACCATTCTAGATGACAAATCTTACTTAATATCTTAGCATTTTAAATACGCCTACAGCCATTAAATTATCGACACACCCTGGTGTATTATCTCGCACATTGTTTACGCGTTTTCCTGTGATTGCATGCAATTGCTGCTATGAAATTGTACCAGGGGCCTGTAGAGTTATAGTAAGAAATCAAATACACTCTTGCCATCTAATCATTTCTCTATAAAATATAACTTTTTTTCTTTATATCTGTCTTTCTGATCGTGTTTGTTTTTGTCGTGTTTTTGTGTATCACGTACGTAGTCCGACCGACGCACGCATGCGCACTGCGGAGTATTAAGTGCGCAGTTGCACATACGGCATTTGACTACATGTATTAATAACATATTTCCTTCACGTCCTTCAGGTTGTTGATTCAATACGTGGCGGCTCGCGACCCCTACACGTGGAAAGGTGTCTTCTACTCGCTGGTGTTCTTGATCAACATCGGCCTCTTCCCGATCGCCATCCACCTCTGGCTCTACCACGGCTTCGTCGCCGGCATGAAGACCAGAACGGTGCTCAATGAACTCGTCTATCGCAAGGTACGGGTTAATGCATGGTACACACCTCTAATAGTCTATCGCAGGTAAGGATGATTATGTAATTTATAACAAGGTAAAGAAAGGCTTTATTAAGGCTATCACAAGGTAAAGACGGGATACTAGACAGTCCGGAGCCAGACGTCTGTTGATTATCATATGGTATATATCTTTTGGGAATGTGGCACGGTAAGCCAAGCAACGCCAAAATTAAAGATAAAAGACAAAGAATGTTTGACCAAAGTATCTTTATGCAATGCCCAATACTGCTTTGCAAGATAAAGAATTATTGTCATCGAAGTGCTCCATCAATATGATCAACAATGCGCTCCATCAATAAAGGACAAAGAATGTTTGACCAAAGGATCTTTATGCAATGCCCAGTACTACTTTGCAAGATATGTGCTCCATCAATATGATCATCAATGTGCTCCATCAATATTATCATCAATGTGCTCAATCAATATGATCATCAATGTGCTCCAGCAATATTATCATCAATGTGCTCCATCAATATGATCATCAATGGGCTCCATCAATATTATCATCAATGTGCTCCATCAATATGATCATCAATGTGCTCCATCAATATGATCATCAATGTGCTCCATCAATATTATCATCAATGTGCTCCATCAATATGATCATCAATGTGCTCCATCAATATGATCATCAATGTGCTCCATCAATATTATCATCAATGTGCTCCATCAATATGACCATCGACGTGCTCCATCAATATGATCATCAATGTGCTCCATTAATATTATCATCAATGTGCTCCATCAATATGATCATCAATGTGCTCCATCAATATGATCATCAATGTGCTCCATCAATATTATCATCAATGTGCTCCATCAATATGATCATCGACGTGCTCCATCAATATGATCATCAATGTGCTCCATTAATATTATCATCAATGTGCTCCATCAATATGATCATCAATGTGCTCCATCAATATGATCATCGATGTGCTCCATCAATATGATCATCAATATGCTCCATCAATATGATCATCAATGTGTTCCATCAATATGATCATCAATATGCTCCATCAATATGATCATCGATGTGCTCCATCAATATGATCATCAATGTGCTCCATCAATATGATCATCAATGTGCTCCATCAATATTATCATCAATGTGCTCCATCAATATGATCATCAATGTGCTCCATCAATATTATCATCAATGTGCTCCATCAATATTATCATCAATGTGCTCCATCAATATGATCATCAATGTGCTCCATCAATATGATCATCATTGTGCTCCATCAATATTATCATCAATGTGCTCCATCAATATGATCATCAATGTGCTCCATCAATATTATCATCAATATGCTCCATCAATATGATCATCAATGTGCTCCATCAATATGATCATCAATGTGCTCCATCAATATGATCATCAATGTGCTCCATCAATATGATCATCGACGTGCTCCATCAATATGATCATCAATGTGCTCCATCAATATTATCATCAATATGCTCCATCAATATGATCATCAATGTGCTCCATCAATATGATCATCAATGTGCTCCATCAATATGATCATCAATGTGCTCCATCAATATGATCATCGACGTGCTCCATCAATATGATCATCAATGTGCTCCATCAATATGATCATCAATGTGCTCCATCAATATGATCATCAATGTGGTCCATCAATATGATCATCAATGTGCTCCATCAATATGATCATCAATGTGCTCCATCAATATGATCATCAATGTGGTCCATCAATATGATCATCAATGTGCTCCATCAATATGATCATCAATGTGGTCCATCAATATGATCATCAATGTGCTCCATCAATATGATCATCAATGTGCTCCATCAATATGATCATCAATGTGCTCCATCAATATGATCATCAATGTGCTCCATCAATATGATCATCGACGTGCTCCATCAATATGATCATCAATGTGCTCCATCAATATGATCATCAATGTGTTCCATCAATATGATCATCAATGTGCTCCATCAATATGATCATCAATGTGCTCCATCAATATTATCATCAATGTGCTCCATCAATATGATCATCAATGTGCTCCATCAATATTATCATCAATATGCTCCATCAATATGATCATCAATGTGCTCCATCAATATGATCATCAATGTGCTCCATCAATATGATCATCAATGTGCTCCATCAATATGATCATCGACGTGCTCCATCAATATGATCATCGATGTGCTCCATCAATATGATCATCGATGTGCTCCATCAATATGATCATCAATGTGCTCCATTAATATTATCATCAATGTGCTCCATCAATATGATCATCAATGTGTTCCATCAATATTATCATCAATGTGCTCAATCAATATTATCATCAATGTGCTCCATCAATATTATCCTCAAATATACTATTATCACTTCACTCGTTTACCCCTCGCTCCAGGCGTTAAAGCTGTCGAGCGCCGCCAAGCGGCGCACCACCGTCGGTGAGATTGTCAACCTGATGTCGGTAGATGCCCAGAAGATCCAGGACTCCTTCCCCATGCTTCAGGATATCTGGGCCACGCCAGTAATGGTGGTGGCGTCAGTATATTTCCTCTGGCTGCAGATAGGAGCAGCCTCTCTGGCCGGGATGCTTGTCCTTCTAGTTCTTCTACCATTTAACGCCATCGGTCTGGGAAACATCATTCGCAATATGCAGGTATAGCTATATATATATAGATCTGTTCCGCTACTGTAAAGCTATTGATTCAGATATTTTCCGCCAATCAAAAGTATATCTGCATAGTATACCGAAATGAAATATTCGCATTCACATTTAACAGAGCTTTATAATTTACCTATAACTATGGCAGGAACGTGTCTTGGTTCGACAGCTCTCCGTAAGTAGGAAGCTCCGTGCACTAAGTCACAGGTTTGTGCGTATATCGCAGATTTATTGCACCATTTTAGGGATGCTGAGCAGGCTCCCGGCAATTAATTTTGGCGATAACAATAAATAATTCTTGCGCTAATCACGCCATCAAATGTATCAATTTTAGGTTTTGATATGATATTGGCGAAAAAGAAATGTATGAAGAACTTTATCAGTTTTGTTTTTCATACATTGAACAATAGTTTAGCCTGTAACTGTGGTTATTTGTCGCTTCGGGCTGTTACCGGTACAGACTGAGTGACGCGACACAGCTTATCGCAAACATGACGAATGACTTTTGAGGTTTCTTGTCATCTGGCTGCATTAAACGCCTGATGATGTTTATTTAATCTATGCATTACTACTATTTAGTTATCTATGAACTACATAAGCACGACGATTACATAAAATTATTATATTGTGTATCAATACAATATATATTGTTTTATTCATGGCATTTTGATTTATGACATGAATAGTTCAGTCACAGGGTAACGTTGTTTGTTTTTCACAGAATAAACAAATGGTGGATAAAGACTCTCGGATAAAGGTGATCGGAGAGGTCCTCAGTGGTATTAAGGTAGAGACAACAATGACCCTGCTTCACGAATCTCTTACATGTGAAGTTAGCAACCGCAACTTTACGAGCAAGGAACATATCATAGAGTACAACCATTTTTATGGCATTTGTTTGTTGGTATATAGCATGTTAATTAGTATTTTATAATTCTTTATGATAAAAGACAATAGGTTTCTTTCATATGTTTTCCTGCAATGGAGCTTATAAAATTTACGATCAACTGTTTTAGAATATTAGTGCAACGCTTCAATCTATGATAAAAACAACAGGTTTGTTTCATCTGCTTTCTAGCAAATACAGCTTTATACATTTACGATCAAATGTTTCGGAATTTTAGTGCAATTTCTGTTCCTTCAAGGTGTTGAAGTTCTACGCATGGGAAGTCTCTTTCCTCAAAAAAATTCTGGGGATACGGGAAATGGAGTTGAAATCTATCAAAGTTGCCAATTACGCCAATGCTATTGGCTCCATCAGTTGGTTCATGGCACCATACCTGGTGAGTACATATTTATTTATATGTAACTATTATATATATATATATATATATAACATTGACCCCACTAGAAAAATAAGTGTACTTAGAAGAACACCGCGTCTTTGTATATTGGTGTCATCACAGCGGAGAGCCTCCCTAGTTCAGGCTGAGCAGCAGATAAGGATGTCCCGGGTAGGATCTCTGGCACGTGTGTGCGCTCCAAGGTTGGACGTAATGCCAGATCTGTCGTAATGCATATGAACACAATTCGCAGTTCATATGAATTGAGTCACGTGATGCAACTTAATTTGAAAATTAATTCCTAGATAGTTAATAGTGGAAGTTTATAATAGACATTGATCAGGCAGAAAACACGAATGCAAGGTGTTAACAAGTAAGTGATAAATATCAACATCATTCCGCTCCCAGCAGCCGATATGGTTCATGCCAAATAGTTCACTGTGCAAACCCTTCGTCTTTCTGGAGCATTTTACACTCAGTTTGTCATACACTAATAGGGTACTTAAAACGAGTTAACGTGGTAGGGTTTGGTAGGGAATCAATATCAGGCGACACAGGTCACATGGTGGAAAAAACTGTTCATTTTGCTCTAGGCACCAACAATAATACGACAGATCCGGCATAACGTCAAGTCTGGAGCGCACACATGTGCATCTGTGGCATGTTTCAACCAACCCAATGTGATTGTCCAGGCAGGTTTAGTGGCACGCTGTAGCCTTTATGTGCACAGATATTGCCCAAAACACAAACTAGATTTTCTTTTCCACTACAGCGTTAGGCTGCGTTTGGAACTGTTGTACCTTCACATGGTTCATCATGTGTGAAATCATTTTCAATATGGAAAGGGAAAATTATGATATTTTGCAATGACTTACACATTGCAAATGTGCTGTTAACTAATTGATTAACAGCAGAATCTATTAATTCAAACCATAACGTATTTCAACTGTCCGTTGCGTTTGGGTTTCAGACGTCACTTGCCATATTTGGCGTTTATGTGGCGATATCTCCACAGAACGTACTCAACCCAGAAGTGGCCTTCGTCTCCATGTCGTTAATAAACATCCTTAACTTCCCAATCTCCCTGCTGCCCCTAGCGGTGACATATATTGGTCAGGTATGTCTATTCCATGGCAAAACATTTTCTTTTATTATTACTCTTTCAGATGTCGAATATTTATCTGAGCATCATATGGGCGCTTTCGAATTGACATTAAAATGAGCTCGAACTATTGTTTACATGCAGATTGGATCCAATACGGATTGATATATACTACTCACACTTTGCTAAGGATCACCTCTATGCAGAGATATCTGAGTGTATAACAGGCGACTGTGTAATTCTACTATAATAAAAAGACGTTTGCCTTTACCATGCATGGTGGCACACGAGTAACAGATTGGACACAGATTGGGGAAGGTTTATCTGTATTGTAGTAGAATTACACAGTCACCAGTCAATTCTACTATAATACAAAGACGTTTGCCTTTGCCATGCATGGTTGCCCACGAGTAACAGATTGGACACAGATTGGGGAAGGTTTATGTGTATTGTAGTACAATTACACCGTCACCTGTTATACACTCAGATATCTCTGCATAGAGGTGATCCTTAGCAAATTATGAATATTATATAAGGCAATATGGAATTGTTTTCACGAATATAAGGCTCGATACAGCCAATGGATGCCACATGGGGCCTAAAACACGACCCATTCATTATGAATGTAAAGTTTCGTCATGTGTATGTAAATATATATTGTAAATGTTATCTGTTTGGCTTTTGTGGTTTTCAGACTAGTTAAATTGTTTTATGTGAGTCTTCCAATACTGAAGTGTCTAGTTTTTATTTTGTTCCAATACTGAAGTGTCTAGTTTTTATTTCGTTCTAATAATGAAGTGTCTCAATTTCTATGCAGGCTGCCACGTCCTTCAAGCGAACGTCAAAGTTCTTGACGTTAGATGAGATCCATCAAGACTCGTCATTCTTTGATCATAATGTCTCTGAAGGTAAATATTGCAACGTCATTGAAACATCCAGGGAAGGTTTGTCAAGCCTCCACACAATTATACCTTTTTTACTGTATATTTTGAGCGGATTGTATGATATACGGTTTTGAAACTCAATTTATAGAGAATTTCCATAATTGACCCATATAACGGTAAAATATATGTTTGGATATTGTATCTTACATTGGTCAAGACCGCGAACATTTGAAAGGGTCAATTGACATTATCCATTGACAAAAATCCAGTCAATTAACACGAAGTGCAATGTATGTTGTCGTCTGCATGAAGGTGCGTTAAACTTCTTGTTTATGCTACGTCATCTTGGTGCTTCGCAGAGAATGCTGTAGAGATTCGCTCCGGAACATTCAGTTGGGGAGACGAGGAACCCATTTTGAAGAAGTAAAATATATTACGCAGACATTCAAACAAACTGGTGTCAAAAATCGATTGTCCCAAGATAAATTAACCGAGTGGGCTAAATATTTGTTCATGCCGACAACTCCGTTAAATATTTAATCTCGCGTGCATATTCTCTCCTTTATCTTATCGATTATCGGACTGAAAATGGCCAAACAATTAAACAAGTATGCCACTAATTTCCGTAATTTTTTGCCGCAAAATAAGTTTTAAGATGATCCGTGAAAGAATATACACCCATGTCGACAATTTACTTAGGCAGTTTCTGCCACATTGTATCGAAGTTGTTATGGAATTTGGTTCCAATGTATATTTTCAGTATTAACTTGACTGTACCGAAGGGTGAGCTGTGGGCGATAATTGGTCAAGTAGGATGCGGGAAATCTTCACTGGTTTCGGCCATCTTGGGCGAAATGACGTGTTTGTCTGGTCACACACGTGCACAGGCAAGTCAACCGATAATATATCATAGTTGTAATATGCCAATGATTCACACTTTTGTGACTCATGGTCGCATGCCGTCCGACGATATTTGACATCTAATACTAAAAAAACAGAGGAAGGTCACTCATCGAATGCATTTTTAAAATGAGGAAAAATGCTAAAGTGTAAGTATAAGCATGACGTCGATATAATGATCATTATTACCATCAGCTGGACACGCCATGAAGCATTTCTGGCGTTTGAGTTACAACAGGAGTTTGAATACGGTCCATGACTCTTAAAGTCACTATTTCAACAAATCGGAGGGAGGCACCTTTGCTCTAGGAACCGGCGTAAACACAATACAGATAACACCTCCCTGCAAGATCGGTGAATATACGGCAAGTGAGAAGTTGTTGCGCCCTCTGTCAGAAGATGTTATTCATGCGGGTGACGTCAGTTTGCTGACGTCACTACAAAATTATGTGCGTCCCCGCTCTCTCAATGTTTACTTGTTGAAATATTAACTTTAAACAAATGCAGCTCTACTGACAAAGGTATCGTATACAACCTCTCGTAACGGTGACTTTTCGCCTGATTACTGAACAAAGAGCTGTAATGTATAATGCCTAGCGTGTCCCTAGCATTCAACATGGCGGTGAGTTCTGTGGGACATCCGTCTTCTTCAGGAATCGGTGGCGTATGTGCCGCAGCAGGCCTGGATCCAGAACGACACAATCCGGGGAAACATCCTCTTCGGCAAGGACTACACCAGGATTCGATACGAGATAGTCAAGCGCGCATGCGCCCTGGAGGCTGATCTAAGTATTCTTCCGGGTGGCGACATGACAGAGATAGGAGAGAAAGTAAAACGTTATTTTGTTGTTTTAAACAATTGTGCTGTGAAACGAGCGAAGTTTCTGTATTGATGCTGCTCTAAATGGATATCAAAAATATTTTGCATGGCGAGTTAAAGTTACATGTGGAGCTGACCGTTGCTGTACCAAAATAAACATAAACAGGAAATGTTACCTTTGACCACAAGCAGTGTCAACGGCCACCGCCAAAGAAAAAGTGGCGCTCCGGACGCTTCTATTGTCTCATATAATTTAGCGCTTGGGCCCCCTGTCGGTGGCACCGGTAAACGACTTGTTTACACACGTTTATGACGTTTCAAATCAGCTCAAGTTTTCATTTTTGTGGCGGACAATTCATGAATTTGAAATGTTTTGCTCATTGGCAGATAATTGGTGAGCGATATGGTAGGTGTTTATTGTCTGTTATGAACCTTAAGGCCTTAGGTTTGTGTTCTTATACGCAAATTTGGCATTCAAAAACAGCGAAACAACTCCACATGCAACTTTAATCATATTAATAGGGGTCTGGAAGAGGTAAATCACGACACGCGACACCGGCATATTTGAAAAATCCGACACTGAGAAAATGAAAAAGTGAAAAAAAAGCGACAGAGAACGTCGTGAAAAATCGACACCAGAGACTGAGAATTTTGAAAAATCTACACTGGACACTGGACCGCCCCCCCCCCCCCCCCCCTTCCAGAGCCCTGGTAATGCCACGAGTTGGTCGCTTAATTTGAAGTTGACGGATATTTATAGTGGGGTATTATTGGGTATTGTACATATTGTAATTGTTTACTATTCTGGTGCCACACCAGTTGCTATATCCACACTAGTTAATGCTAATTGCCGCACCATGTTATCAGGGCATCAACCTGAGCGGTGGTCAGAAGCAGCGGGTCAGCGTGGCACGTGCCGCCTACCAAGACCTTGACCTTTACCTCCTCGACGACCCCTTGTCTGCCGTGGACGCTCACGTGGCCAAACACATCTTTGAGCACGTGATCGGACCGAAGGGACTCTTGCGAGATAAGGTATGCATACACACGTTTTTCTTCATACTTTGTGTTCATAAAAGTGAAGAAGAATAGACTGTGCTATATTTCGAGATGGCTTTTGTTGCATTGCTATGATCAAAGAGAGGCCCTTCGGCAGTCATTTCGCGGAGTCATGTATCTGACGATGTCCTTTCGTGCGCACTGGCTGAACGCCAAGGGAGACGATTCAAAGAGGGAGTACTTAGAACCATCCAGGAACTCCCAGGAAGCTCCCAGTATGAGCTTTTGAGCTTCACTGGCCTCCTTTGATGCTTCTTTTAATTATGTCACTGCTTCATGGCTTTACAACACGCCTCCCAGCAGTAATAATATCATTTGATGATATTAATGACTTAACTTTACAAGCACTTAAAATAACATATAATTCCGCCAGTAGAATCAGTCAATATAAGAACCTAACTATCATTAAAAATCATTTATATATTTCATGCTAATATATATATATAATACTCACAATTTGCTAAGGATCACCTCTATGCAGAGATATCTGAGTGTATAACAGGTGACTGTGTCATTCTGCTATAATACAAAGACTTTGCCTTTGCCATGCATTGTGGCACACGAGTAACAGATTGGACACAGGTTGGGGAAGGTTTATCTGTATTATAGTACAATTACGCAGTCACCTGTTATAGGTGATCCTTAGCCAATTGTGAGTAGTATATAAATATATCGTATATATGAACTATTACTTATAATGTAGTATTCTTAGAATAAATAGCTGAAGATATTCGCAATGCAAAATTACCAAATTAACAGCCTATCCCATTGTGCAAGTTTAGTTCTGTTTAAGACTTTAAACTTAACTAGACTAGACCCGAGTGCACTTATTACTGAGGGTTTTCCCTTTTAACTGGACCCTTTAGACCCGAGTGCACTCATTACTGCGGGTTTTCCCGTTTATCTAGACGAGGTTTCTGGTGACCCACAACCTCACCGTGCTTCCGGAGTGCGACCGGATCATGATCATGGCGGACGGCAGAATCCTGGACATCGGAACCTACGGCGAGCTGCTCTCCCGACAAGAGGACTTCCTGTCCTCATTCACCGGGCGACCCAATGACATTGTGGAAGGTCAGTTTTTTTAGCACTAAGATACCAGGATCATAGGTTGTCGTAAGAGATCTGTAGAATGGAGAAAAAATACGTCACGTACCTATCAGACTTATTATTTGAGAGACCGCTTTGCGAGTAGTCTGGGTTTTTCGCCGAAGTTTGTTTAGAATTTCATTAACATATAAGCAAAAAATCATAAATATGTGCATCACAGTGAATGTAATCAGTTCGTCCATTAGCGCAGAGGGATCGATGCAAATATCCAAATAATTCGTAGAAATTTATGACTGGTTAATTGTTAAGCGAATACGGATAGACACTGCTTCGCGTTTGCTGTGTTTTCTTTTATGACCGTTTGATTGTAGAGATTGTTGATGATTTTTCAGGGTACATGGATTCCTCAAGCGACATGTACTCAGATCAAGGAGGTTTGACTCCGTGCCCCAGCATCAGCAGTGGGCTGGCGACACTCCCGCGGGTACTGTCACAGCGACGGTGAGTCCCGGGCCTTGGACTTGTTCTTGTTGGAATGAAGAATTCCAAGAACTTTGTTACTATGACATGTTATTTTTGCTTTGACGTTGGCATTTTTGCTTTGACATTCACATGATGGTCTTGGCATTGCCATTATGCCATTGACATTGTCTTGGTGGCCTTGACGTTGCTATTGTGGCCTTGGCATTGCCGTTGTTGCCTTGCCATTGTCATGGTGGCCTTGACGTTGTCATTATGGCCTTGACATTTCCATTATGGCCTTGATATTGCCATTGGGGTCTTGGCATTGCAATGGTGACCTTGCATTGCCATCGAGGTCTGGACCTTGCCATCGAGGTCTGGACATTGCAACTGTGGCATTGGTATTGCCACTGTGACTTTGACATTGCCATTGTGGCATTGACATTGCCATTGTGGCCTTGACATTGCCATTATGGCCTTGACTTTGCCATTGTGGTCTTGACATTGCCATTGTGGCATTGACATTGTCTTGGTGGCCTTGGCGTTGCAATTGTGGCCTCGACGTTGCTATTGTGGCCTTGGCATTGCCGTTGTTGCCTTGTCATCGTCATGGTGGCCTTGACGTTGTAATTATGGCCTTGACATTGCCATTACCCAGCAGGCATTTATGGTCGTTTTGACGGTGAAACGACGTCGAAATCGCTGGTTGTAATTCGGTCGTATTTTGGTTGTTTTTGCAAATACATGCGACGTCGTTTATCTGACGAAATAACGACGTCGGAGCGACTCAACTGAGTCGTGGCGGGTCCATGTGTACAACCTAAAGAGTGGCTCTCTGCACGACTCTCTTTAACTACACTGGTGAATAAAATATTCTATTTTTTATATGGGCTGGTAGGTCGATCAACTGAAAAAGAACCATGGCATGTGCAGCCCTTACCAGGCCTGTCTCTAACTTATCACGAAGTGCTAACGGCACACATGCTGCTTAGAGGCAGGCTTCGTAAGTGCAGCTCGAATCACCGAATAGCCGCGCCTCACAGCACAGGCACAATAGAAATAAATAAATAAAGCTACGTTAATAATGAAGACTTGAAGTAATCCGCTTACCGATTACTATGTCTATGATTCCCATGTGCTCGAGCACTCTCGCAAGGTGCTCTGTATCCATATTGAGTAACAAAGTCATGGAGTATCGTCCGTAGGATACTAGAACTTCAGAAGTGTCTCTTGCCTACTTTCAAAGATCAACATGGTCGCGTGGTGGCAGTTGGCGAATTCGTTGCCATGGAGACAACGCGCATTAAATGACGTCAATTTTCTGTTTTGCAGTGTTCAGGCCGCGGGGCGCGGGACGTAATACATTGTCATTGCTGGGTTTCTGAGTGGTCTGTTTTTACCTCGGAAGGGGTATTAGCAACTAGCAATGCCTGCTGGGTATGGCCTTGATATTGCCATTGGGGTCTTGGCATTGCCATGGTGGCCTTGACATTGCCATTGGGGTCTGGACATTGCAACTGTGGCATTGGTATTGCCACCGTGGCATTGACATTGCCATTGTGGCATTGACATTGCCATTGTGGCCTTGACATTGCCATTATGGCCTTGACGTCGCCATTGTGGCCTTCACATTTCCATTGTGGCCTTGATATTGCCATTCTTGCCTTGACATTGCCATTGTGGCGTTGACGTTGCCATTGGTATTAGCTCAGGTATTATTCACACTTGGCATTTATTATGTAACAATCAATTTCGTCGACCCAAGCCTGAAAGATGGACCAGGGTATGAAAAAAATAGCATCTGGTCGATCAATACTAACATGGCTTGAGTTCGTTGAGTACCGCATATTCAGAACCAAACGCTGTCCCTCATTTCTACCCTTAGTTACACTGTTTGAAAGACTGCTGAAGGCTGATGCTTGCCATGTTTTAGAATGTCTCGACGGATGAGTCGCCGCAGAAGTACCTTGTTTAGGACAGACACGGAGATTGTCCAGGAGACCCTGAAGGAAAATAACAAAATCATCGACGAAGAATTTGCTGAAACAGAACAGGTAAGCGTTTTGGGTCCTCATTGTTTTTAATAAACTGACTCAGTAGGTATCATATATATATATATATACATAGACTAATTCCTGGCGACGGTATCATAATTGGATTGTGTTGCTGTGATCGAAGTTTATAGTTTATAGAATGTGTATCCAGATGGTCGCTTAATCAATAGAGGTCTGTAACGGGGTTCCAGTGCCCAGTTCAGTGCCGTTTTTTTCTAAAAAATCCCAGTCCTATTTTTAAGAAGCAACTGTGTCAATGTCGGAACTTCGATGCCAATGTCTGATGTCGGCTTTTGAAAAAACGACGATGTGGCCTGTCGCCATTTGCCCCTTCCAGACCCCTCTTAATAAAGAACAAGCACCTTTTAAACCATACATTATATCTCCTTCTAGTATGTTCGAGTATCACTAGTAGTTGATGGAGATATCTATTAATAATTATAATAATAATGATAATAATAATGATAATAATTATGATAATAATTATGATAATAATGATAATAATTATGATAATAATGATAATAATTATGATAATAATGATAATAATTATGATAATAATTATGATAATAATTATGATAATATTGATAATAGTTATGATAATAATTATGATAATAAGGATAATAATTATGACAATAATGATAATAATATTGATAATTATGATAATAATTATGATAATAATGATAATAATTATGATAATAATTATGATAATAATGATAATAATTATGATAATAATGATAATAATTATGATAATAAGGATAATAATTATGATAATAAGGATAATAATTATGATAATAATGATAATAATATTGATAATAATGATAATAATTATGATAATAAGGATAATAATTATGATAATAAGGATAATAATTATGATAATAAGGATAATAATTATGATAATAATGATAATAATACTGATAATATTGATAATAATTATGATAATAATGATAATAATTATGATAATAATTATGATAATAATGATAATAATTATGATAATAATGATAATAATTATGATAATAATGATAATAATTATGATAATAATTATGATAATAATGATAATAATTATGATAATAATGATAATAATTATGATAATAATTATGATAATAATGATAATAATTATGATAATAAGGATAATAATTATGATAATAATGATAATAATATTGATAATTATGATAATAATAATCATAATAATAATGATAATAATTATGATAATAATAGTGATAATAATTTTACAACCAACGCCACATTGCAATGCATTTATCCCTTGCGCAGGCAGTATGAACGAGAAGCGCTGGTGGGACCGCTAGCACAGTGGCGTCACCAAGCGAATGCGAATTTGCGTTTTTGTAAACGATGTCGTCTGTCGTCAAGGTGAGATGGGGCGTGATCTGGGAGTACATCCGGGCGGGCGGTCTCGTAGCCTTCGTCCTCACCGTGGCGTGTCACGTGGTCTTCATCGGCACCCAGGTGTTAACCAACATCTGGCTGAGCGAGTGGACGAACGACCCCGTCGTTAACGGCACCAGGGAGCCGCAGCACGTCACGAGGCGACTGCAAGTGTATGGCGTCCTCGGGGTCGCTCAAGGTATGTGGGGGGTGGGGCAAAGGGTATTTCCATTCCTGTAGAATGGGCTTTTCATTTTACCGTGAACTGGGAATGAGGAAAATAATGCTTCGCGAACTAAGAATGGGGTATTTGCCGACCGTCGTGATCATGCAAGGACTTTTATCAATCGTGAATTAGGTATTTTCATATCAAATAACCGAGAATCAGGAATCAGTGAATCTCCGTTTAATTGTGACTTGGGAATAAAAATATTTTTTCTTCGTGATCTGGAAACACGAACCAGGGCCGTCGGGACAGCAAAATACAATGTCTGTTTTTCTTATGGCTATTTCTTATTGTGTCTTTAATTTCAATTTGGGTACAATTCGAATGTTTAGTTTTTTAATCATGAAAAAAAAATCGCTCAGTGTTCTTTATTTTACATGTATTTCTTATTAATTCCGTATTCACCAGTTCGTTTTTGCATGATGAAGTTATAAAAATCAAGGTGATTTTGGTTGCAGCCATCTCAATAGCAATCGAGGCCGTTGCTTTAGCTCAGGGATCGATTCAGGCATCTCGGGTTCTCCACTCCAAGATTCTCCATCGCATCCTGCATGCACCGATGGCATTCTTCGACACCACACCGCTGGGGCGCATCATCAACCGATTTTCCAAGGATTTGGATTTCGTCGACTCCAACTTGCCTCTGTTCATACGATCATGGCTGTTTGGCATTGCGCCCTTTGCCTCCACCATGGTGGTGATTAGCTATAGTACGCCGATCTTCATGGCTGTCGTCCTCCCACTCATCATTCTGTACGTCGGAGTCCAGGTATGTGGGCTTGGAATCCGGATATTGCTAACATATGGCTTGCATTCATTGGTGGGAATAGTTTTTACAGGTGTACTCTACTGTAACATAGCAGGGGTATTTCAGCTAGTCGAAAATCAATTGGAAAAGATATATTGCATAAATTATTTAACCATAGTGCCAAAAGATACCACAAAGGCTTTATATGCCGGCAACTAAACAACAGATGCTCTATGCTCTCTATATATAGTTTCTAGTTCGCTTGCGCAACATCATTTTCAACTTACATTTATAAGGAAAAATATTGGTAGTCGAAAGTTGTATTAAAGACGACATTTGCATAGCTGATCGAGTAGGCAATCGCTTTGACAAGAAGATGGAAATGCTTATCAGTGATGTGTTTGTTTTACTAGTTTTTTTATGTTTTAATTATGGCAATTTTATGGCAGTCTTTCGTGCACATTTCATTTTGTTTTAAAGTTAATAATTCGTTTACTTAATACTTAGAAGAAATTACTTTTAATTTGCAAATATGGATACATTTATGAATTTGTCTTGTGCAGAAAGTGTATGTTTCGAACGTGAGGCAACTGAAGCGGATCGACTCTGTGACGAGATCCCCAATCTACGCTCATTTCGACGAGAGTATCGTGGGAGTTTCCTCCATCCGGGCATATGGACGAGAGCAGGCTTTCATAGACAAGTGCCGACGACTGATAGATCAGAGTCAGAACGCTTGGTATATGTACATCTGTTCACAGAGGTAAATATGGTTTGTAAACAGAAATGTAACACATATTGCACGGGGCAGCTTACAAAACCAAAAGTATACGGTGCTGGGGGTGAGGTGGATGTAAAATAAAAATGACTCCAAAAACTCACAAAGGCTTGCTGTTTCAGCAGTATTTAGTTCCAATTGAACTTGACTGTAACAGTGTATATTTTCGAATCATTTTGATTTACAATGCAGTGCATCTTTGTTTTCGAGCTATATATATGCATTTCATCTATATATCTATCGTATTGAGTTATAGCCCCTCACAATTAAAGAAATTGTCGTGTTTCTCTTCTTCCTTGTTTATGAATTCCTTTCCCGCCAGGTGGCTGGGTGTGTGGATGGAGATCGTCGGGGCGTTCATAGTTTTCTTCGCCTCCCTGTTCGCCGTCCTGCAGCGAGACACCATCAGTAGCGGGATCGCGGGATTGTCCATATCCTTTGCTCTCAACGTGAGTGGTTGGTGTGGGTGAATGTGTGTGTGTGGGAGTGTTAGCGTAAATTAAACAGTGGGGGGAGTGGGGGAGGTGCACGGGGTATTTCCGTTTCTCGGGATTGGGCTTTTTATTTCACTGCGAACTGAGTATGGGAAAATTAATTCTACGTGAACTTTAAATGGGATATTAGCTGACCGTCGTGATCAAGGATTTTCATTAATCGTGAACTAGGAATTTAATATTAACTAACCGTCAATTGGGAAATCATCAATTTATGTCGTGTATATCCCCCTTTTTTCGTATGCGGGGACTTCTCTTTTTATTTCATCGTGATTTGGGAATAAAAACAATATTCTTCGGGATCTAGGAACCCGACCCCTCTTTGCCCTCCCCCCCCCCCGCAGTGTTCTGTGTTTATCGTAGTACAAGCTTACGAGGTTAACGTTATCAGTACCCTCATCAACAAGGGAAGGGGGGGGGGAGGGTGTGGCGCCCAAATGAAGTGGTGGTTATCGCGCTGGACTATCTAGTGACTTTTGCTAGGCCAGCTTTGAAATTTACTAAGCGTATAGTTAGACATAACATTACATTTTTATGCAATATATCTATATTCATTAAAACCTTACTGCTGAAAAATTGTATATATAGTTATGGAAGTACGTTTCAATCTGCGTGTTAAGACTTGTGATAACACTATAATTAGCGTTTTGACGATTTTTATCTCGTTTTCTCAAATGTCGCACGCTGGGGTAAACATTGGAGCAGCCCCTTCATGTTAAGTCTTCGGCAGGGATCCTGGCATAAGTGATCTAGCATCACAGATGTCAAACAGAGTTCATTCCTGAACAATTGTTAACAGTATATTAATATGTATAAGACGTCTTGATTATGATACTTGATTCCTGTTTCATGTTTCTGTTTTGTTTTGGTTTTGTAATCAATGGAGTTTTCATAATTTACGTCTCAGGTTTGCGATTCCAGGTAACCTTGTACATTAACATCACCATCCGCAATGCATCGGAACTTGAGAGCTACATCGTGGCTGTGGAGAGACTTAAAGAATACTCAGAAGTTCCGATAGAGGTAGGCCTTACTTATGGTGTATGTAATATACCAATACCTTCGTCGAATCAGCTAATGCATATGTAGAGATTCATTTATTATGAAAATGGAGGGATCCTAAGTTGGTGCAAAGCCACCATTTACCTACAGTAATGTCCCTACTGTAACTGTTTAGGTTGATCATGTAACGAGTGTTATTCATTTCGCATTCGAGTTCCGGTTTGGGACGAGATGCCGGCCGTAGATCAATTGGCAATTATCCGCCATGCAGGAATAATTTAAGAGACAAATAAGTAGGATTCTTGGGCGATATTGTGGGTGTAATTTTCCGCTGCGTAAATAATACCCATAAAGCATAACACGTGCAGTCACGTCCGCCTCAAAACCGAAGTACCATTTTCGTCCAAGTCTTTTTGGAGCGCAGCATTTCCGAGATCGCTCGTGAACTAAGAGCATGCGCTCTCTTAGTAACCATATCAGACCGGACTTAGCTAAGACAAGTGACCATAGACAACTACTGCCGGTTGGTTGGTTGGTTGTATATTCAGGATGCTTTAACCACCTTTAGTCATATCGCGTTAATGGAAGAAGGAAGGGAGAGGGGAGCCATGTACAGCGGGGCTCGAACCATCGATGCACGTGCCGTTAGGCTCTCAGGTGGCCACAACACTCAAGGCGAGCGCTCTCTGCCAACAGCTGGACTGCAGCCTTTTCGAGATCGCTCGTTAACTAAGTGTGTCCATTCGAGTAACCGTATCACACCGAACACTACGACAAGTGACTATATTATTAGTGCCAACAGCTGACACACTGAAGCATGTATAACCCTAGGCCCCCTGGCGAGCAGAAGGTGCATCACGTCCAGCGGTCACGTGGCCGGATGCGGGAAAAATCGAGTTTTACCACTACGGTACCCGCTACAGACCAGGGCTGGATCTCGTTCTCAAGGAGATCTCGTGCTCAGTCAAGTCTACTGAAAAGGTGATAAACAACATTTAAAATCTAGGTTTTGCCATGGCTCCTATACTGCTTTAGGGCACATTGTATGCGCTTTTCTCTTTATGATAACTTGTTGCGTGTCTGTATGTCAGTTTTAGTCCTATGTGGCATCGGCAAAGAGGTTTAGATATATGTATAAAGATACATATGATCATATGATGATGAAAATCTTATCGTTATGCTAAAGATTCTGATGATGATAGAATGTTTTCACGCTTCGCCCATAATTGTTTCTCTTATTTATTTATTAGTACCATAATAAATGAACTATATTTTCGTTGCTTGGTTGTGCTTTTTACTCGTACTCAGTTGCAAGTTATTCACATCATTAATTACAATTTCCTTTTGTTGGAAACTTGCAGATCGGTGTCGTGGGCAGAACAGGATCCGGCAAGTCGACAATGACACTGTCGTTATTCCGTATTTTAGAAGCAACGCGTGGCCGTATCATCATTGACGATGTCAATATCGCGGATGTGGGACTCCACGATCTTAGGTCTAAACTGACCATCATCCCACAGGTTAGAACAGTACTTAATGGCGTATCTTTCACCAAAGTAAAGCTGCAAATCCATCGTCTTTCGCAGACGGACGGATGCCAACCAACCATCTTTCACCAGCTCTGTCGGGGTCGAATCACAATAGCCCATGCGCGATCGGTTCGAACATGGATTAGTGATATGAAGGATATATTTTGAACAATCCTATGTTAATAGTTTTTTAACCACCAATAGCTATATTACAAACATACGAATAGGACAGGAGTGTGTTGGGGGAATATTCTTGTTAAGACTGAATCGTAAATGCCTCTATAGTTCGCATAAAAACAGTGATCTGAAACACATTTCATTCCGATATTTTTAGTGGCAGATCATATAATGATAATGATGATAAAAATAATAGATAATGATAAAAATCATTGCGTAATTTATATATAATAATAGTAGTAGTGATAATAATAATAATAATAATAATAATAATTATAATAATTATAATAACAATAATAAAGAAAATAGACAAAGTAACAAAATAACAGAATCGATTTTAGGAAACTTTTTTTTTAGGAACCTGTTTTGTTCTCGGGGAGCCTTAGAGAAAACTTGAATCCCTTCGGGATATACAGCGATGACAGTCTCTGGATCGCACTGGACCATGCCCACCTGAGATCCTTTGTCCAGGGTCAATCCTCGGGATTGGACTATGAAGTGGGAGAAAACGGAGAGGCTCTCAGGTAGCGTTGATATGTGTGCAATCCACGTAAGCCACATTCGTACGTCAATTTGTGTGCGAAGATAATAGTTAATGTTCGCTTCTCTTTAATCCTGATTCTGGTTTACCTCCTGGGTAGTACAGTTCTGCCCTCTACTGGCTGAACCATCCAAATGCATTCAGTAGCGGCCAACAACTGATAGCAAGTATAACCTTTTCCGTGTTGGCGGCCGGGCGTGCTCTGCTAGGCCAGCCCAAGCGACCGGCTCGTGGTGGGAGCTCCACCTGTGTAAATGTCGTATGGCTGTGCAGGATAATTGAGACCCCATATGTCTTTCTGTGCAAAGATTAGGGGGATACTCCCGGAGACATGGCTCCATACCTTCACCCTTTCCATTCGTCGCGATATGACCTGATCGTCCTACTTAAATCGATCAATCAATCAATTAATTAATCAATCAACCAATCAATCAATTAATCAATCAATCAACCAGTTCTACAAGTCTAGTGTTGATGACTATATCGTTGAACAATCACAACTCAAGTTACGGTTATAAGTAGTAGTGTAATTATAGAATTAATAATGAAATAATTATAAAATAATAATGACCAATCTCACAACGGTTATAAGTAGTAGTGTAATTATAGAATTAATTATAAAATAATTATAAAATAATAACGACCAATAATCTCTAATCGCTATATTCGCCACAGCATCGGTCAGCGGCAACTGGTGTGTCTGGCTCGAGCCCTGCTCCGCAAGTCCAAGATCCTTGTCCTGGATGAGGCCACGGCCGCTGTGGATCTGGAGACCGACGAGCTGATCCAGGCGACCATCAGAGCCCAGTTCAACGAGTGCACGATCCTGACCATAGCGCACAGACTGCAGACGGTGCTGGACTATGACAGGTGAAGACCAACTCCCAGAACTCCCAGAACAACCAGCTGCGGCGGATTTCGCGAACGCAGTTTAGCCGACTACGGGGCTTGGTCGGCTATGGTTACCATGTAAATGATGGGCGATTTTAGCCGACTAATTCCCGTAGCCGACTAAACGATGTTCGTGAAATAGGCTACAGCCTAGTTCATCTCGTCCGCTGGTCCGCCTGGATAGCAGCCTAATAACAGTTATATTCAAATCTATGTTTTTTAAGAGTTTGAGCCGAGCTGCAAGTTCATTAATGGTGACGTGAAATAATACCGTTTTACTTCAACTAAGAGTTGCCTCAAATAAACTGTATTTCATCCTTCTCCGACAGAAATAATACTTCATTGTTCAGGGCCTATTTAATCGCCGTTACGTGGTGAGCTGAAATCAGTGTTCCCACATTTTGATTTTTAGGATTCTGGTTCTCGACAATGGCGCCATTTTGGAGTTTGACACGCCCCGCCATCTGCTGCGTAACAAGAAGTCCGCCTTCCACAGCATGGCGACAGATGCAGGACTCCTCACGGAAGAAACTAAACATGAATAATGCGTCATCACACGTATTTGCTCCTCTGGGTGTGGTGTTGAGGTTGATCACTGGGATCCATCCGTGCTGAGGGATATGTTGTGTTGTTCGCGGCGATTTTGCGTCTTTTGTCGTCATTCTAATGAAAGTTTGAAAGTTTGAAAGCTTGAAACACGGGTTGAATGCGCTACACTTAGGTCGCTAACCGAGGAGGAAACACGGGCGAATATATATGCCATGCTTATCGACAGTGGAAAAAGTGGAAATCAAGTCAATCCCAAATCCCAAGTCAAAAACCTCGATGATTTAGGCTTCAAGAAGATTTATTGAGGACACATGTAAATTTAATGTCCATATTTCCTTGACATGGAATATCGCATGATTTCACCTTGTGATGTAAGGCCAAATAGCCATGGATTTCTTCCATCTTTGTTATTTAATAACATTGGCAGCACACCCGGAAAAAGTGTACGGCAGCGTATCTATTGGCCTCTGACGATAGTCAAGGAACTCGATCTGTATCTGGAATTTACCTTTATCCATATATCATGTCTGCAACGTGCGGTGTTGGTATTGGTTTTAGATAAATATTTTGATAAAATCAAGCTATTCGAATAATTGTTTCCCGCCGAAATCATATCAAGATCTAAAATTTGTTACATGCAACTCGGTGAGCTACACAATAATATGTGACGTAGTGCACATAGCTTCAAAGTTACTGTCAAGTAAAAAGACCAGTGTATACCAGCTATTACATTTTAAGCCACTGTTACAGTATTGCTAAATGTGAATGCTAATCTTTCATTTCAGTGTACTATGCAGATTTTTGTTTAAATTGGCAGCAAACAACTGTTCAAGTAGCTTTAATGAAAATCTAGAAATCGATCTGAACATATCACATCAATAAAAGCTGAATCATTCTTCGTTTGTCGAGACTTAGTATTTGTTGATATCGTATGTTCGAACTTGGCCAGTTGGTCTAATATAATGAATATCAGAATTGAAATGAAGCATATACGTACCGGTAGCCTATATTAGAACCCAAAACGTCATAGTGACGAAAACGTCAGACCACATGGCTTGCCCTATTAGGAGTAAATGTTCAGTTTCACTCTGTTCGTCGATCGTCGTGACGTGAGAGCGCACGATTGGATCTTGGCGCAAGTGGCCCCAAGCAAGCCCGCTTCTCTAGGGGACAACGGTAACAATGTTAAAATCCTTCGACGTTAGTAGGGAATCGACTGTAGCTTTTATTATAATGTGTGCTCGAACAATCATAGTGTTTACGTATTCTATATACCTTGTTCTATCATCTGACATCAATAAAGTGTGTCGACACTAGGTTGTTTCAGTTGTATTTTCACGAAGAAATGTTGGAGCACACAACTGTTCCCGACCAGACGTCCGCCATATTTGTTTTTGGCGGATGCCGGTACCTGCATGTGAATGCGACTTGGTTCCTCCTCTGACTCTCCGTTAGAGGGCCTTGTCAGTCGCTCACTTTGAACAACAGCAGCGCCCTCTTTCACAGCTCATTGACTGTTACAAAGTTTGGGACCCAGGCTACATAGGGTTCAAATGGTGGTGGGATTCGCCAGGTGGCGCTGCATACGCATGGCGGTTGGTAGGGAAAAGTCGCATGCTCCAACATTTGTTCGCGAAAATATGACTGCAACAATTTAGTGTTGACACATTCTTGATGTCAGAAGATAGAACAAGGTATATAGTATACGTAAGCACTATTATTGTACGCGCCCACATTATAATAAAAGCTACAGTCGATTCCCTACTAAAGTCGAAGGATTTCAACATTGTTACTGTTGTGCCCCTAGAGAAGCGGGCTTGCCTGGGGGCACTTAATTGCGCCAAGTTTGGATGGAGTCTTGATGAGCACTTCAGCTCCGCGAGGGCTACAAGTTATTCTCTATTGGCGTGGGCAATGAATGCATGCATGAGTTTCAGTCTCAGCTACAAGTTCTTTCATAAACGATGAAATATGGGGTCAAATCGGCGTCCCTCCACGGCTACCAGAAGCGGATCCAGGGAGGGGGGGGGGGAGACCCGGCCCCCCCTTTTAGGGCCGAAATTTATATAATTTATACCATTTAACATATGAAAACCAAAACCGGCCCCCCTATCCACTATATCTGGATCCGACTCTGAAACCGGCCCCCCCTATTCAGACTTTCTGGATCCGCCTCTGGCTACGCATGCTCATCATGTTAATAAGAGGGAGGGGGCGGGGGGATATAGTCGGACCACAGGCGCTTGAAACACCAGCTCAACACGGGGAATCGTCCTTCGCTAGAATGAGCTGGTGTCCCAAACGCCTGTGGTCTGACTCGTCCCTTACCAGGCCTGTCGCTATGGTCACAGGGTGCCGTTAGGCCTGCGACCATAGAGACAGGCCTGGAAAACTCGTCCCAAGCCCAATGGATAAATAAATTCGACTATAATTGCAATTGTAACCAAATGGCTTCCCATAGTATAATCGCAATGCAACCAACAACATAAAGCGCATTTTAGACCAATTGGCTTTCCATAATAGGGCCAGCCTACCATAACAAGCCGCGATGTCACAGATGGGGCCAGTCGGTGATTGGCATAAATACGCCAAAGAGATCAAAGGCATTCTGCTGGATATCTACGGAGTGCTTTATGACAGCGGGCCGACGGGAAATATAGCTATCCCGGGCTCTATTGAGGCTGTTAGAAGGTGAGAGCTCCAAAGTATTCTGAGCGATAATACATGCGATACGAACAGACTATGAATACGATACGTGTGCGGTTTGGACCTGCCTCGATGTGCGCGACCCTCACCAGATGGCGACACTGTTCGTCTTTGATTCGATTACTCGCCAAGGCAGCACTCCGGAAGAGTTGAAGGGTGGGGGGGGGGCTACATAGGCTACACACATGATTTTGTGGTGATTAAGAGAGAGAAATGTTTGGTTAAAAAAGGCATCCTAAATTGACACTGACACTAAGTGACAGTCATGGCAAAGTATATCACAGTGGGGTGGTGCACCACTAACCCCTGGTACATGCCTTTCTAACAAACGGAGCACGGGTGCATGAGAGCCATGCCACTCACCAGGCCTAAAATTAGAAATCGCGGACCGGTGGCTCAAGTTGAAAGTTCTTACAGAATAAATATGCAGTGCTTACCCGTCAATGTGCTCCACTATGTTGCTGAAGCTTTTATGACTTTTGTCTAACACTCATTTCTTTGGTCGGTAGTATATTTTCTTGTAATCCGGGCAGTTTTTTCTCGCCTCTCGCTTCGTTTTCAATGCTTCGCCATTCGCCTTACATCAGCAAATGCCACCTGGAGTTTATTTATTTCCAGCGAGCAGCGGAGCATGGAAAACGATATGAGAGAGGATATGAATCGCCCAGATTACAAGAATACACTATCGACCAAAGAAATAACTGTCCGACGAAAGTCATAAAAGCTTCAGGAATCTAATGGAGCAACTTGACGGCTAGGCACTGGATATTTATTCTGTTAGGGCCTTTAACTTGAGCCACCAGTCCGTGATTTCTACTTTTAGGCCTGGTGCACGGCATGGCTCTCACCCTTGCTCCGTTTACGTGCGTGGTCAGAGAGGCATGTACCAGGGCTAGTACACCACCATGAGTAGGGGGCTACACAGCGTGTTCAATACAACTTGTATCTTGTATATGCTGTGAGCCACCCTAAAAGCCCCCTCCCACCCCCTCCCTTCACTCATTACTGTGCCTGTGAAGTATATAGAGGTTAATTATTCGACCACTTTCGATATCTAACAGAGTAGATAGTCAAGAGCTGTAATTTTATTTGAATACTTTCGATATCAATTGGAATATATTGTCAAAAGATGCAATTTATCAAAAAAAAATCTTAGTCTTAGATGGGAATATAACAGTATATTTCTGGTCTAGGGATTGAAGTAAAAAAGGGGGCGTATATGTATATATATGTAACTATATACATGTAGAGCCCCCCTCCCGGGTGTAACATAACATAGCATATAATATATAGTCATCTAGTCACGGCCATCCTCCTCCCCACCCCCCTGCATCACCTCTACAAGGCTGTCACCATCCTCCTCCCCACTCCCTTCATCACCTCCACAAGGCTGTCACCATCCTCCTACCCATCCCCCTTCATCACCTCCACAAGGCTGTCACCATCCTCCTCCCCATCGCCCTTCCTCACCTCCACAAGGCTGTCACCATCCTCCTCCCCACCCCCCTTCATCACCGCCACAAGGCTGTCACCATCCTCCTCCCCATGACACTTCAACACCTCCACAAGGCTGTCACCATCCTCCTCCCCATCCCCCTTCATCACCTCCACAAGGCTGTCACCACCCTCCTCCCCACACCCCCCTTCATCACCTCCACAAGGCTGTCACCATCCTCCTCCCCACCCCTCTTCATGACCTCTACAAGGCTGTCACCATCCTCCTCCCCATCCCCCTTCATCACCTCTACAAGGCTGTCACCATCCTCCTCCCCATCCCCCTTCATCACCTCTACAAGGCTGTCACCATCCTCCTCCCCATCCCCCTTCATCACCTCTACAAGGCTGTCACCATCCTCCTCCCCATCCCCCTTCATCACCTCTACAAGGCTGTCACCGTCCTCCTCCCCACCCCCCTTGATCACCGCCACAAAGCTGTCACCATCCTCCTCCCCACCCCCCTTCATCACCTCCACAAGGCTGTCACCATCCTCCTCCCCATCCCCCTTCATCACCCGCACAAGGCTGTCACCATCCTCCTCCACACCCCCCTTCATCACTTCCACAAGGCTGTCCCCATCCTCCTCCCCACCCCCCTTCATCACCTCCACAAGGCTGTCACCATCCTCCTCCCCACCCCCCTTCTTCACCTCCACAAGGCTGTCCCCATCCTCCTCCCCACCCCCCTTCACCACCTCCACAAGGCTGTCACCATCCTCCTCCCCACCCCCCTTCACCACCTCCACAAGGCTGTCACCATCCTCCTCCCCATCCCCCTTCATCACCTCCACAAGGCTGTCACCATCCTCCTCCCCATCCCCCTTCATCACCTCTACAAGGCTGTCACCATCCCCCTCCCCATTCCCTTTCATCACCTCCACAAGGCTGTCACCATCCTCCTCCCCATCCCCCTTCATCACCTCCACAAGGCTGTCACCATCCTCCTCCCCATCCCCCTTCATCACCTCCACAAGGCTGTCACCATCCTCCTCCCCATCCCCCTTCATCACCTCCACAAGGCTGTCACCATCCTCCTCCCCACCCCCCTTCATCACCTCCACAAGGCTGTCACCGTCCTCCTCCCCATTCCCCTTCATCACCTCCACAAGGCTGTCACCATCCTCCTCCCCACCCCCCTTCATCACCTCCACAAGGCTGTCACCATCCTCCTCCCCATCCCCCTTCATCACCTCTACAAGGCTGTCACCATCCTCCTCCCCATCACCCTTCATCACCTCCACAAGGCTGTCACCATCCTCCTCCCCATCCCCCTTCATCACCTCTACAAGGCTGTCACCATCCTCCTCCCCATCCCCCTTCATCACCTCCACAAGGCTGTCACCATCCTCCTCCCCATCCCCCTCCATCCCCTTCACAAGGCTGTCACCATCCTCCTCCCCATCCCCCTTCATCACCTCTACAAGGCTGTCACCATCCTCCTCCCCATCCCCCTTCATCACCCCCACAAGGCTGTCACCATCCTCCTCCCCACCCCCCTTCAGCACCCCCACAAGGCTGTCACCATCCTCCTCCCCACCCCCCTTCATCACCTCTACAAGGCTGTCACCATCCTCCACCCCAGGCCCCTTCATCACCGCCACAAGGCTGTCACCATCCTCCTCCCCATCCCCCTTCATCACCTGCACAAGGCTGTCACCATCCTCCTCCCCATCCCCCTTCATCACCTCTACAAGGCTGTCACCATCCTCCTCCCCATCCCCCTTCATCACCTCTACAAGGCTGTCACCATCCTCCTCCCCATCCCCCTTCATCACCGCCACAAGGCTGTCACCATCCTCCTCCCCACCCCCCTTGATCACCGCCACAAGGCTGTCACCATCCTCCTCCCCATCCCCCTTCATCACCTCTACAAGGCTGTCACCATCCTCCTTCCCATCCCCCTTCATCACCTCTACAAGGCTGTCACCATCCTCCTCCCCATCCCCCTTCATCACCTCTACAAGGCTGTCACCATCCTCCTCCCCATCCCCCTTCATCACCGCCACAAGGCTGTCACTATCCTCCTCCCCATCCCCCTTCATCACCTGCACAAGGCTGTCACCATCCTCCTCCCCATCCCCCTTCATCACCTCTACAAGGCTGTCACCATCCTCCTCCCCATCCCCCTTCATCACCTCTACAAGGCTGTCACCATCCTCCTCCCCATCTCCCTTCATCACCTCTACAAGGCTGTCACCATCCTCCTCCCCATCCCCCTTCATCACCTCTACAAGGCTGTCACCATCCTCCTCCCCATCCCCCTTCATCACCTCTACAAGGCTGTCACCGTCCTCCTCCCCACCCCCCTTGATCACCGCCACAAAGCTGTCACCATCCTCCTCCCCACCCCCCTTCATCACCTCCACAAGGCTGTCACCATCCTCCTCCCCATCCCCCTTCATCACCCCCACAAGGCTGTCACCATCCTCCTCCCCACCCCCCTTCAGCACCCCCACAAGGCTGTCACCATCCTCCTCCCCACCCCCCTTCATCACCTCCACAAGGCTGTCACCATCCTCCTCCCCATCCCCCTTCATCACCTGCACAAGGCTGTCACCATCCTCCTCCCCATCCCCCTTCATCACCTCCACAAGGCTGTCGCCATCCTCCTCCCCATCCCCCTTCATCACCTCCACAAGGCTGTCACCATCCTCCTCCCCATTCCCTTTCATCACCTCCACAAGGCTGTCACCGTCCTCCCCAGCCACCTTCATCACCCCCACAAGGCTGTCATCATCCTCCTCCCCAGCCCCCTTCATCACATCCACAAGGCTGTCACCATCCTCCTCCCCATCCCCCTTCATCACCTCTACAAGGCTGTCACCATCCTCCACCCCAGGCCCCTTCATCACCGCCACAAGGCTGTCACCATCCTCCTCCCCATCCCCCTTCATCACCTGCACAAGGCTGTCACCATCCTCCTCCCCATCCCCCTTCATCACCTCTACAAGGCTGTCACCATCCTCCTCCCCATCCCCCTTCATCACCTCTACAAGGCTGTCACCATCCTCCTCCCCATCCCCCTTCATCACCGCCACAAGGCTGTCACTATCCTCCTCCCCATCCCCCTTCATCACCTGCACAAGGCTGTCACCATCCTCCTCCCCATCCCCCTTCATCACCTCTACAAGGCTGTCACCATCCTCCTCCCCATCCCCCTTCATCACCTGTACAAGGCTGTCACCATCCTCCTCCCCATCCCCCTTCATCACCTCTACAAGGCTGTCACCATCCTCCTCCCCATCCCCCTTCATCACCTCTACAAGGCTGTCACCATCCTCCTCCCCATCCCCCTTCATCACCTCTACAAGGCTGTCACCGTCCTCCTCCCCACCCCCCTTGATCACCGCCACAAAGCTGTCACCATCCTCCTCCCCACCCCCCTTCATCACCTCCACAAGGCTGTCACCATCCTCCTCCCCATCCCCCTTCATCACCCGCACAAGGCTGTCACCATCCTCCTCCCCATCCCCCTTCATCCCCTTCACAAGGCTGTCGCCATCCTCCTCCCTATCCCCCTTCATCCCCTTCACAAGGCTGTCACCATCCTCCTCCCCAGCCCCCTTCATCACCCCCACAAGGCTGTCACCATCCTCCTCCCCATCCCCCCTCATCCCCTTCACAAGGCTGTCACCATCATCCACTCCATCCCCCTTCATCACCTCCACAATGCTCTCACCATCCTCCTCCCCATCCCCCTTCATCACCTCTACAAGGCTGTCACCATCCTCCTCCCCATCCCCCTTCATCACCTCCACAATGCTCTCACCATCCTCCTCCCCATCCCCCTTCATCACCTCCACAAGGCTGTCACCATCTTCCTCCCAATCACCCTTCATCATCTCCACAAGGCTGTCACCATCCTCCTCCCCATCCCCCTTCATCACCCCCACAGGGCTGTCACCATCCTCCTCCCCACCCCCCTTCATCACCTCCACAATGCTCTCACCATCCTCCTCCCCATCCCCCTTCATCACCCCCACAAGGCTGTCACCATCCTCCTCCCCACCCCCCTTCATCACCTCCACAATGCTCTCACCATCCTCCTCCCCATCCCCCTTCATCACCTCTACAAGGCTGTCACCATCCTCCTCCCCATCACCCTTCATCACCCCCACAAGGCTGTCACCATCTTCCTCCCCATCACCCTTCATCACCTCCACAAGGCTCTCACCATCCTCCTCCCCACCCCCCTTCATCACATCCACAAGGCTGTCACCATCCGCCTCCCCAACCCCCTTCATCGCCTCCACAAAGCTGTCACCATCCTTCTCCCCACCCCCCTTCATCACCCCCACAAGGCTGTCACCATCATCCGCCCCATCCCCCTTCATCCCCTTCACAAGGCTGTCACCACCCTCCTCCCCATCCCCCTTCATCCCCTTCACAAGGCTGTCACCATCCTCCTCCCCAGCCCCCTTCATCACCTCTAAAAGGCTGTCACCATCCTCCTCCCCATCCCCCTTCATCACCCCCACAGGGCTGTCACCATCCTCCTCCCCAGCCCCCTTCATCACCTCTACAAGGCTGTCACCATCCTCCTCCCCATCCCCCTTCATCACCTCTACAAGGCTGTCACCATCCTCCTCCCCATCCAGGGGCCTCCCTGGTGTAGTGGTTAGCGCACTAGACCGCAGATCAATAGGTCCTGGGTTCGAATCCGGGCCCGGGCACCTAATCTGGGGCATGTTTCATTCCTTCATCCTTCATCGTCCCGGGAGGTTCCTTGGCCCAATTTAGCCTGTATGTGCACAAAAGTGGCCTAAAACACCAACATTTCATTTCATTCCTCCCCAGCCCCCTTCATCACATCCACAAGGCTGTCACCATCCTCCTCCCCATCCCCCTTCATCACCTCTACAAGGCTGTCACCATCATCCTCCCCAGCCCCCTTCATCACCTCTAAAAGGCTGTCACCATCCTCCTCCCCATCCCCCTTCATCACCTCTACAAGGCTGTCACCATCCTCCTCCCCATCCCCCTTCATCACCTCTACAAGGCTGTCACCATCCCCCTTCATCACCTCTACAAGGCTGTCACCATCCTCCTCCCCATCCCCCTTCATCACCCCCACAAGGCTGTCGCCATCCTCCTCTCCACCCCCCTTCATCACCTCCACAAGACTGTCACCATCCTCCTCCCCACCCCCTTCATCACCGCCACGAGGCTGTCACCATCTTCCTCCCCATCCCCCTTCATCACCCCCACAAGGCTGTCACCATCCTCCTCCCCATCCCCCTTCATCACCCCCACAAGGCTGTCACCATCCTCCTCCCCATCCCCCTTCATCACCCCCACAAGGCTGTCACCATCCTTCTCCCCATCCCCCTTCATCACCCCCACAAGGCTGTCACCATCCTCCTCCCTATCCCCCTTCATCACCCCCACAAGGCTGTCACCATCCTCCTCCCCATCCCCCTTCATCACCCCCACAAGGCTGTCACCATCCTCCTCCCCATCCCCCTTCATCACCCCCACAAGGCTGTCACCATCCTCCTCCCCACCCCCCTTCATCACCTCCACAAGGCTGTCACCATCCTCCTCCCCATCCCCCTTCATCACCCCCACAAGGCTGTCACCATCCTCCTCCTCATCCCCCTTCATCACCCCCACAAGGCTGTCACCATCCTCCTCCCCATCCCCCTTCATCGCCCCCACAAGGCTGTCACCATCCTCCTCCCCGTCCCCCTTCATCACCCCCACAAGGCTGTCACCATCCTCCTCCCCACCTCCCTTCATCACCTCCACAAAGCTATCACCATCCTCCTCCCCATCACCCTTGCCATGCTATTTCTCATCTGCCTATCTGCAATGCCTATTTGCAAAGGTTGTGATTCTCCCACACGTTTAATTACGCTTATATCTTTATATAATTATTACAAAGAAATGCATATATATATATTTATGTTATTCTGTGTCTAAGTAGTTTTTGGACAACTTTGAGATTCAATTTACCTTTACATATTAATCTGTTAATATACGGTAGATATGTGCTACGACATTGCAGGTTACAGGCATCCGGCATCCCCATCAGGCTGTGTAGTAACACATCGAACAAGACAAAGGGTGATTTGGCTGCTATCTTACATGGACTAGGCTTTGAAATCGACGCCGCGCTTGTGTTTCCACCCGCCCCAGCTGTCTGCCAGTATCTCAAAGAGAATGGCTTGAGGCCTTTCCTCGTTGTCGATCCAGGTGTGTATTAATGTGCATTACAAGCTGGATACAATGGATTTTGTTATGTGTGTTTGACGAAATGGCTATCCATAGTACACGGTTGAATAATGCCAGCAACCTTGGCCGGGAGATTTATGCCATCTATCGTTACATAATACCTCCTATGGCATAGAAGAGGCGAGCGGTGATATGAGGCATGCCATACCTAAATGTATACATTCTTTTGGACACCTACGGAATACCTTATGACACTATCACGGTTGCTATGACGACACCGAATGTTGCTTTTGACCACTGTTGTATCTATATATATGTCGAAATGGGCAAAATATATAGCCCGCAGAGGGAACGCTCTTCTACGAATTATACCTGGGGCCTGTTGTAGATGTCTTGCCAGAGTTTGAGAGCGTCTCACAAGAGGATCCTAACTGCGTGGTCCTGGGGGATGCGGTAGAACACTTCAGTTATGCCAACCTCAATAAGGCCTTTCAGATCCTGATTAGCCTTGACAAGCCGGTCTTGATATCCATGGGTGGTGGGTAAGTTCATAACCGTGAATTTCTGGCGCCAAGACGATAGTAGAAAGCGAATATCGCTGGTTTTGTTTTTGTTGTTTTTGATACACTCATTTCTGCCGTTTGTGCATGATGACTGTGTAACTTTAGTTTTGCACGCCTAGTTTCGCATTTTAGTTTATATTTCCTCATGTAATATCAAATGTAACTTGCGGTTGTGATAGTTCTTAAATATGCATTGCGTTTGGTTGCTGCGGTAGAAACTACGAAACAGGAAACAATTTTCACCGAGATTTCCCTTCCGACCAAACTTCAAAATTAAGGGCCCATAGTTTCTTCTGTTGTCTTCAGCTCAATTACTGACCTGATTAAATAAAGGGTAATGGTGCCGAACGATGTATAAATAGATTACATGCTGTATTTCATTCCAGACGTTACTATAGTGATACCGACGGCCTAAAATTAGATGTGGGTTCATATTCGAAAGTCTTGGAGGTAAGTTTGCTCTTTTGGTGAACAATTATCCACAATTGATCAATATAAATAATCCGAACAAGCGTACTTTATTCTGCGTTTATATACTTTGCCTTCGTGTCTTTAAATACAAATGAAAAATGTGAGGGCGCCACCAATTCGAGTCTCCGACCGTTGGGGATCAGCCATGCTCTATTTATTATCCATTTTTGATTATTGATTTTCAGTATGCGTGCGACATCAAAGCTGAGATTATCGGAAAGCCGGCCAAGTCGTTTTTCAACGCAGCGCTGAGTGATATGGGGGTGGCTGCGGAACACGTAAGTCCCCACGTCTTGTGGTGTTTAGTTTCGTACAGGGCGCGTGAAGGTTACACACCAATAGGTCGTGCGTAGGAAAGTATATGCCGTCAAGTAGTGCCTAAAATATGATCGTATATCAGGGTTATATGGTTACTAATTATTTATGTCTTTGCATATATTGTTTTTTTTACTATTGTTTGGCCTGTTCAATTACTCTGTGACGGTTTTAATCATGCATGCGAATGTTACGGGTGCTTGTTTCGGTCGACCTCATCACATGCTGATTGGCGGGGTCTCTCATTTTCGGCGGGTTGCGCTAGGGGGCGGGGGTCTCATAGTATGGGCTGTAGCAAAACAATATCCCACATCAACCTATGTTTGGCTTGTTTTTAAAATAAAGTTGGATACTTGCTCTATACTGGCCCACATAGTCAAACATGGGTACCGATTGTTCTCTGGCATGAGGTTAAAATTTTGGTTTTTTTCGTTTACTTATCATGGGGATGGTTTATATTGGTGTGTAACCTGAATGTGCTGCGTGGAATGACCTGGAGTGGCTCCGTAACACGCCTTGTGGTGTTTAGTTTCGTACTTGGCGCGTTAATGTCATTGAGCGGTCATTACCGGAAATGCGACGACCGTTATCAATCTAGTATTGGAGCTTGTTGGTCTGTAAAGGACACCTGAAGGTCATATCGCGCCAATGAAGAGGATTAAAGGTAACGAGGAGCCATGTCTCGGAGGTACTAACACTAAACTGTTTCGAAGAGGGATATGGGATCTTTATCCTGCAGGAGCACAGATATTCGCTGAGTGGGACGAGGACGCTCAAAACCCAGTCCGATTGATGGTGGGCTTAGCTAGACATCAATGGATTCCGTGGAGGGGGTATTCATGCCCAGTGGCCCGGTAACCAACCTACCATGATTAAGCAGGCTATTTATTACATGTAGTATCTTTCCGGTGAAGTTGTTGCGCGTTAATGGGATATTCTTCTGTCGATTGGTTGTATGACAGGAAGCTTTGAAGACGACGGAAATAGACTGCGTCTTTGCATAATAGGGTCTGGGGTCTTCTGTTTCAGGCCCTCATGATAGGTGATGACATTGTTAGTGATGTGGGCGGTGCGCAGGCCTGTGGCTTACGGGCTGTCCAAGTGAGAACTGGCAAATACAGGTTGGTCGCGTATTGCATATATGGAGCTGCCAAATATATACACATGGAATATAGAAACGCACCACTTGTTATAATTCTTCTATTTTAATAATTTTAATAGTATGGCGCGTATGGTCATATAACGAACACACACGGTAACGTAAGTAAAGACTCAGTCAAAACATCAAGATCATTCAGACTTGCCGAAAAGAAATTTCTAGTAACTTAACCCCACAACCTACAGTTGTTACAGAATCTTATATTGCCTGAATAACAATATATGACAAAAAAAGTGCTGCGTTTGTTTTCTCCGTGAGTATAGTTTGATGAATTCTCGCTTCGAGACCTCGTCATGTTTCATATGCAATGACCGCATTTGCAATAACGCAAAACTACTCTATTTCCACTGAAACAGTACCAGAATGCTTTTGAGAGGTCCATACTTTTAGAACTGGTTTGAATATTGACTAGCTGGTGATTATTGTAATCTGTTCCTGTAATTACAGGCCGCAGTATGAGCCCCACCCGACTGTGAAACCAGATGGCTATGTCGATGATCTTCAGCAGGCTGTAGAATTCTTCCTGCAGAATAAATAACCTGTTTGTTCGTAGAGGCCTTGGTACTGATCAAACAGACAGTGGAGTCCAACAGATCTATTTAATTTCTGGCGGCGAGGATGTAGTTATGCATTGCCACTGCTTTGCATTTGTTCATGTCTTCTCGTGATCATTTTAGCTATTAACCGTTATTCACGTGCCATTCCCATTACCCGGGAAACATGCCCGCCATTGAACAAGCTTGGTTCATCTTCTTGCAGTCAACGCTCAAATGTGTACGCGTGGATTTCAGTTTTAGAGGCATTAGAGTTGAAAAGGGTCCTGTTTGTCGATTTGTTTGTTGTGCTCCAGGCTGTGTGGTTGTTCTGCGTAAGACGATGGCTTTGCAGCTTATGCTTATCATTTCTGGGGTCTGTTTGGGTCATAATGCATTTTGACATATTTAACGCGTAAGCCAACTTACGTGTAAGACAACTGAAGCGTAACATATGTAACGCGTTACAAAATGCTTTGTGACCCAAATGGCCCCTGATAATAATTAAACTATTTTCGTTGCTTTTGCGCTTGGGTAAGCCAATTTGAGACTGCCACAGTCATAACATGGATTTCCATTTGACTTGTTTGGACCTGACTATTGCGAAGTCTCTCAGCCTAACCAGAGGTCGTCGGATGGATTATTCCACCCTCAATTATGGGTTGCCGGAGCCTCACAGAATCGATACCGAAAACCTTGATGTCGCGTATCCAAACATGGGACCTGGGCCCGGAAATTTCCGACTATTTTGCCCTCGAATAGGACATTTGCATGGAGCTGGGGGAATTATTCACTCCGGCGGTTTAGTACTTACGGGCTTTGGACTGTGGGCGTTTCCGTTTGGAGTTGTCCATCTTTCATATGATGATACACAGCTTAACGTAGGCTGAATATTCAGGATTTGATAAAAATATTGTTTACCTACATTGTCTTGCAATTTATGTCTGAAAGTATGTACCGAATAAGACGTGAAGTACTGAAGCTTACAGAAGTAAGACCCGCATACTTTCTATATAGTATCTAAGTTCAGTTGCTAAAAATGTGAATGCTGGTGTGTAAAATGTTACTGACGATAATAAAAAGAAAACCTCACTGATCAATGGGTCAATCGTCGATGTATACAGAGGATGGGGTGATACCTTTTCCGATCGCCGCGATTGGCATCCAGGAATTTTTGAAAATTTGCGATAAGCTGTTGCCAATTTATGTGGATCGTTATGCGTACAACTCCTGGTTCAACGCGAAGACCCTTTGCCTATTTACCGCGATCCGTTCTAGCGGTCTGCCAATTCCTCGATATTCGCGATATCACCATTAAGGCCTTGTTGTTTCTCGCGCCCAGCTTTAAATGGCCTAATCTTGAAAATTTGATATTGCTCTCCTTAATTCTTGGGGAATCGCGATTCAGTGGGGGTATTCCCCCTACCCATATACAGTATTGCCGTTTACCTTAATTAACATAACTGCATCATAAATTGCATTGCCCTTGGTACCTATACCCCGTGCACAAACAGCTCGGTCGCTTGGACTACCTATTAGCATTTCAGCTAGAGTACATTCGACAAAAAACGAAACTCACTTACCACGATCCGAGGGACTAAAAGCTAATCACTATGTGACATTCAAAAAAAATCCCCCCGAACTTTCGTCGCCATGTCATTTTTAGCGGAATATATCGCCGCCACCAGCCACTGAGGCACTTACTGTCACTGTCGGTGTCTTCTATCTGGGATCACCACCCTTCAATCCGGTGACATACTCGGCAGACAGACATCATTGGCTGTAGCGTGGTTATTATATCATGTTTGGTGCAGGAGAGACTCGAGGTAAACCAATCCGACGCTGGCATACTCGTCCAGACAGAAAGGGTGTACCGTGCGGGTCACCCCTGCAATCACTTGCTACAGTTGGGAGGCATTGTCACGCAGCGATAACATCATGTAACCGAAGTAGCGCGTCAAGAAGCCGGTCGCATGCAGTATATGCAATTAGTGTTATTTATTGCGGCGCATATTCCCACTGACCTTCCGAGACTAGTGCCATGTCGGGGTTCCATCGTCCATGTTTGCCGGAAGGCGGGCTCGTTCATCCATTTTGAGAGCGGACTGTTTTAGCACAGCTCACGTATGACTCGCACATGTCGTTTACAATAATCCATTTCGTCGGCTCTATCTAAAATAATAGATGGCCCCGGACGTAAATTTTCCACATGTGCCGCATGAGTGTTTTATGGTTGAAAAAGGAGACATTTCTGGTCGAAAATGTGCGTGTTTTTATAAGAAAATAAGTAGAGAGGACACTTTTGAGCTCTGAAATGAGAATTGTGTCCGTGATCCACTTCCGGTGTACTTTTATGACGTACGCCTACACTGCCTCATGATGTACACTTCCGGTAGACCCTCATGATGTACAGTTCCGGTAGACTCTCCTGATGTACACGTCCGCTAGACCCTCCTGATGTACACTTCCGTTAGACCCTCATGATGTACACTTCCGGTAGACGCTCATTGTGTACTCTTCCGGTTTACCTGCATGACTTAATTACACAATCTTGGGACGGGTGAGTTCCCATATTGTTCTTCCAAATATTCCCGGAAGTTCCGTAAGCAGGTTTATTTATGGAAAGGACATAGAAGGCTATCTCGTTATTCATTTCACGTAAACTTTCACTTAAATGTAAAATTTCATGTCCAGTCAAGTCAAGTCAATGTTCGTTTATTTTCATCAAGTGCATTCATCACGTGCATAACAACAAAATCGCAGTTACAAAACTGGAACTTCCCATAACAAGTGTATCACGACTAGATATATCAAAAACTTTAAATAAAACACATTGTGAAGGTGACCCCAACTAAGGCCATCCTGGGCCGCTATCGTCAGGGCCACCTGAAAATTAGGATCTAAATTTATCATAACATCTAGGTGAAAAAAAGGACAGAATGACACAGAGAACAGAAAAAATATTTTAAAAAATTAAACAGAAAACATATTTTTAATTTGTACAAACATATACATCTATGAAATTTCTGCAATGGATCTGGTTATAATTAGCTCTTACAATAACATTATACTACGAAAGACCAAAATACCAAAAAACACATTTCTTAGTGAAGAATGTGATAACAAATGAGGTAAAAATAACATTATACCAGTAAACAATTTCGGCAAATTATGTATTATGACAAACATGACAGTTTACAACATTGCAATCCAATGAATAATTATCTCTTATATTGTCTTCAATATATTTCGTATAACCTTGCAGACTATGTGTACTAACTTTGGCGAGTGTAGAGCTCGATTCTGAATTTATAATAGTTATGATGCTATGCCTCAGACACTTAGTTGTAAAACCATGATGCGCCCTTGTAGTATGGACTCTTTGCTTTCCCCTTGTATCATGGGAATGAACTTGGGAATTGCATATAATTGGTATATGAAATAATGCGGTAGATTTTTGTTTGTCAATTTGTAGTAAAATTTGAGTTTTTGTAAATGATGAATGTCATTTAACTTTAAAAGACGGAGTTTCTTAAATAGTGGCTCTGTATGTGCATTGAAACCACTTTGAGTTATAATCCTAATAGCTCTTACCGTAACTTTTCTAACCGTGTAGTGTGATAACACCAAGTTAGAAGAGTATGTTGTGGTAGTGTATACTTAAATTTGTTCATGATTGAAATAACTTTGGACACTTTGTTAGCTACATTGTTTGTGTGACTGTGCCACTTCATATTATTTTGTATAGTAAGTCCAAGCATGTTAAATTCATCTAGACATTCAAGGCGAGTGTTATCTATAAAGATACTTGGAATCTCCAATTTTTTACCAGGCATATAGAAAAGCATGAACTTTAACTTTTTAACATTTAATGATAATTTATTTATGTTAAGCCATTACCTTATATGCCTTAATTCATAATTTATTTTGATATTATAGCTTGTATGTGATGACTTAGACACAAATGTAGTTAATGTACTTAGCAAGGTTGTATCGTCAGCATATATAATGAATTTGAACAGATCGCTTGCAAAGGCAATGTCATTAATGTATATTATAAAGAGTAAAGGACCAAGAATAGATCCTTGTGGAACCCCAGTGTTAATTTCAAGCAGTTCTGAACTGGTGTCATCAATGTTTACATATTGTTTACGCTCATGTAGATAGCTCTCCATCAGTTTAAGTGTTATTCCATGCAAACCATAATAACTCAATTTATGTAATAGAATTTCATGATTTATGGTGTCAAAAGCTTTAGAAAGGTCCAAATAATTATTTATAGGAATTTCACCTTGATCCATGTTTTCCAGCGTTCGGTTAATTAACTCTAGTGAGGCCAACTCTGTAGATTGTTTCGGTCTAAAGCCATACTGACTGTTAGTTAATAAATTATTCCTTTGAAAGTGGTCATATATTTGATTAGCTATTATCTTTTCAAAAACTTTTGAAAAAACTGGTAAAATAGATATAGGCCTATAGTTATCAAAGATGTCTTCTTTACCATTTTTAAAGACTGGAATTACCTTTGCAATTTTTAGTTTATCAGGAAAGGTACCTGTTAACAATGATTGATTTATTATTAGCGTAAGAGCAGCACTTATTTCTGGTTTAATCGCTTTTAGTAGTTTAACAGATATATCATCCTGCCCGCAGCTTGTTTTACACTTTAACTTATCTATAACCAATTCAGTTACGTCTGTGGTAATTATGTCAAACTTAAATGCTGTTTGACAGGGTTTGTTTAAATATTTCTTAAAACAGCCATTCGTTGTATGCTGAATTTTTTTTGCCAGATTGGGACCAATATTTGTGCAGAATGTATTAAAGCCATTAGCAATTTCTATCCTATCGGATATTAACTTGCCTCTGAATACAAAGCATTCAGGAAGCTCCTTTTTATTTTTTGAACGGTTTAGTATATTTTTAGTGCACCCCACATTTGTTTAATATCATTCTTACACTTTTCAAACTGTTCATAGAAATATGTTTTTTTTTGCCATTTGAATATTGCGTTTGAGAATTCCATTGTATGTGTGCAGATTAGTTTTTAGTGTATCATATGCTGTTGTATTTGGGGAGGTTCTTAACATTTTTTTATATAGTTTATCGCGAAATGCTATTGATTTAATAATCCCATTTGTTATCCATTTTGACCCTTTATGCTTATGTTTACAAAATTTTATCACCTTCGTTGGCAGGTGTCTCTCTTTAACACATGAAACCTCATGTTCAAAAATATCGTAATTATCATTTGGGTTTGCTACGCAAGATTGCTCGTGTGAGGTTTAAACCCACCAAACATTCAAGAGTATGTTTCGACCACTTTGAGAAAAATTGTTTTGAGTCGACCTGGCTGCTACCTTCACGCACCACTCATCCCCCCACCCCGGGGCCGGCGCGATAGCTCAGTGGGCTGGAGCGCTCGCATTTAGTGCTCTGATCACCTGAGAGCCTAACCCCACGTGGATCGGTGGTTCAAGCCCCGCTGTGGCCATGTCTGTGTGGTCGCAGGATAAAGATCCCATGTCTTTCTTCTTAAAGAGTAGGGAGTTACCCCCGGAGGCGTGGCTCCACTCTCCCTTCCTTCTCCCATTGACGCGATATGACCAAAAGTGGTTAAAGCGTCCTGAATAACCAACCAACCTCCCCCCACCCCTCCCCTGACCCCTATAGATGCCACCCCACCGACCTTAACCCATACGGCCGTTGTGTAGTACGGCAGTCCTGTCCATACACTCTTCAGTGACAGGGAGTTTCTAAGACAGCAGCTGTATCAAGTTACACAAGTTCAAATAAGTATCTTCCAGACATTTTGTCATGATTGTCAATGCCGATAATTTGATATGCCTTTTTAACCAAAATGTTGTCAGTGTCTATTTTAGAGGTCAACTTTAACCAAAAAATTCTCTCTCAGTGACCACAATATCGGGCACTTTATTCTCGCTCTCCAAATCCTCTCTACGGCATGGATGGCACTCCCCCATACGCCCCCACCACTGTAGTAATGTAGTGCCCCTTCCCCCCTGTCCGGGCTGCCGCTTTACCGAACCATGGCCCGCCATTCTACGAGTCAAAATTGGGCACCCTGCCAACAATGACGATGGACCCATGGCTCCTCTCCCACTCGTCCCCCCCCCTCCCCCCTCCCTCCCTTCTAATGCAACACGGCTTCACTGACCATGCGATGCGTCGTCAATGACCTGTATAAAGAATGCCTAATCCATCATCGTCAACCCCCACAGGTTCAAACTGGTCCCTGATTAAATCATCACTGGTTGTAGATTCGGCGTTTACTTCAACTTCTTGGTCCGATTTGCCAGAAGTCATTATAGCTTCCGGTGGTAGCGGTCGTCTAAACCTACAGGTCGCTTCATCGCCGGTGACGTCATCATCTGTGCACTGAGGCGGGTGCCCATGGCAAGTTTGGTGGTGTTGCAAAAGTGCTTGGAACTTCACTATATGATTAAAGAAATATATATTCTGCCAGGCTTTCCCTTTAAGCTTCTCACCCACATTACACGCGACGCCACGACTGGAAACGTGTGTTTTTGCGCTGAGTTCACTTCGCCATTTCTGGTGGTCCTTAAGGTTACTCATACAGCAATATTTTCCTTGAGAAACTTAAAAACAGTTTTTACTTGAAATGATGTATTTATATTTTCAGTATATACATATATATAATAAAAAAAAGGGACATGTTGTTGAGCCTCGTTTGGGGGCCTAATTAGTAAATCTCATGTGGGAAAGTGTGGCGTTCTTGTGTACTACGTCATCAAAATTACATGCACATTACAGCAGTTTTCTACCTTGCCGTATGAGCTTTAATTGCATCCGCTTGACTGAATAAAATGATAATCATTGACTCAATGTTAATGTCTCCAGCCTGTACTGGAAGACCTTGTGCCGAATGCAAAAGCACGAATAAGGATATATGTATTGAATAATACAGATGTACGAATAAGGACATATTTATTAAATAATAGATCAAATCACATATCGCCATACAAGCCTATTTGTACAACATTGCGCAAATTGTGAAAACACCGTCTACTAGATTCGGTCATTTCTATTGTATATTCCCGCGGTTCCGCTATGGGAACATTGGTCTGGGATAGTTAATACCCCAAATACATTGTGTAATCTCCCAGTGGTGTTCAAGGGCGGATCCAGCGGGGGGGGTCCAGGGGGTCCAGGGGGTACCCCCCCACCCCCTTTTTTTTCGGTCGTAAAAAAGATGGTGGATCTCCTGGTCGCAATTTGGTTCAGAGAACCCCCCCCCCCCCGGTCCCAAGTTTGCCCCCCCCCCCTTTTCAAATTCCTGGATCCGCCCCTAGTGTTATTGCGTCATTTGGGTCGTCCATTTCATCACATATCAACTACGTGCTTAATATTAATAATATCGTCACCATTATTCGGCAGCGGTCGTGCGGGCCACGTGCGTGGACCCCGTGCGACTGCGACCGCGGTCCGCTCCTCCAGCTCGTCCAGCCAGTCGTGGACGCTGGCGACGTATTCCTCCAGCCACTCCCTGCTGCTGGCCTGGGTGAAGTAACGGGCCAACAGTGGCTCGACCGCGGTCCGGAACTTATTCAGCAATGCCCTAATAGTCTTGGCTGGGCGTATAACGGTGGTCGCCAGCCTGTAGTGGTCCACTTCCCCGCGGGCCAGCGCGTACTGGTTCAGATATCCCCTCGACCGGCCACGCAGCTGGTCGAAGTAGAGCGAAAATTTGTCCAGCGTTTCCTTGTAGGACAGCATCACTTCGAATAATTCATGACCGGGGAATGTGCATCGGCTGTTTTTGAGGTAGGATTGCGTACGGATAGAATAAAACTCGTTTTCGCACTCCATTCGGAGCGACATCTTGCGGATGATATCCGAATCACGGCCTCCCGTCTTGAACACTTCCAAACACGTGACCAGCGTCGGCATAGCAACCGGCAGAAGTTCGGTCAGGGCGGAGAAATGGTCGTAGCGCGCCCAACCTGTGAATGCAATGGCTCGGACTCGCAGCTTGGGGTACGTACTGTGCAAGAAGTCCAGTATCCGCAGCCAGCTCAGGTGGTTCTGGATATGGATGGCCGGATCCGGAAGGTACTGCCAGCTGCCGGTGGAACCCTTGTAAGAGGACGAGATCCAGATGTCGGTGAAGACCTGGGAGTAGGTGAGCCACGCGCTGGGTCCCACCCGCTGGGTGACGTTGGTCTTGTAGGCCCAGACTACGGGCTGGACGAGGCCCGGCAGACCGCTCTCCTGAAGCAAGGGAAGGGGGTATATGTAAGGCGAGATGACGTGCCATACTATTTATTTGGTCATCTCACAAGAGGATCCTGATTACTGATTTACTGTGGCATGTAGATCATAAAAACACTCCTGGATCGGGGAAAAAGACCGTAAAAAACGTATAGAGCTATTCCGGATCAGAGAAAAGGAACATAAAACACTTATAGATATTCCGGATCAGTGAAAAGGACCATAAAACACTTATAGAGATATTCCGGTTTAGGGAAAAGCATTATAAAACACCTCTATAGATATTACGGATCAGGGAAATGGATCATAACACATTTATAGCAATATTCCGGATCAGGGAAAAGGATCATCAAGCACTGTGTTATTGAGATATTCCGGATCAAGGAAAAGGATCATAAAACACTTGTAGAGATATCCCGGATCAAGGAAAAGGATCATAAAGCACCTACAGAGATATTACGGATCAGGGTAAGGGATCATAAAACATTTATACCGATATTCCGGATCAGGGTAAAGGATCATAAAACACTTATAAAGATATTCCGGTTCAGGGAAAAAGAACATAAGCACCTATATAGATAATACGGATCAGGGAAATAGATCATAAAACATTTATAGCGATATTCCGGATCAGGGTAAAGGATCATAACACATTTATAGAGATAATCCAGATGAAGGAAAAGGATCATAAAACAGTTATAGAGATATTCCAGATCAAGGAAGGATACTAAAACACTTATAGAAATATTCCGGATCAAGGAAAAGGATCAAAAACACTTATAGAGATATTCCAGATCAATGAAGAGGATCATAAAACACTTACAGAGATATTCCGGTTCAGGGAAAAGCATTATAAAACACCTATATAGATATTACGGATCAGGGAAATGGATCATAACACATTTATAGCAATATTCCGGATCAGGGAAAAAGATCATCAAGCACTGTCTTATTGAGATATTCCGGATCAAGGAAAAGGATCATAAAACACTTGTAGAGATATCCCGGATCAAGGAAAAGGATCATAAAGCACCTACAGAGATATTACGGATCAGGGTAAGGGATCATAAAACATTTATACCGATATTCCGGATCAGGGTAAAGGATCATAAAACACTTATAAAGATATTCCGGTTCAGGGAAAAGCATTATAAAACACCTATATAGATATTACGGATCAGGGAAATGGATCATAACACATTTATAGCAATATTCCGGATCAGGGAAAAAGATCATCAAGCACTGTCGTATTGAGATATTCCGGATCAAGGAAAAGGATCATAAAACACTTGTAGAGATATCCCGGATCAAGGAAAAGGATCATAAAGCACCTACAGAGATATTACGGATCAGGGTAAGGGATCATAAAACATTTATACCGATATTCCGGATCAGGGTAAAGGACCATAAAACACTTATAAAGATATTTCGGTTCAGGGAAAAGCATTATAAAACACCTATATAGATATTACGGATCAGGGAAATGGATCATAACACATTTATAGCAATATTCCGGATCAGGGAAAAAGATCATCAAGCACTGTCTTATTGAGATATTCCGGATCAAGGAAAAGGATCATAAAACACTTGTAGAGATATCCCGGATCAAGGAAAAGGATCATAAAGCACCTACAGAGATATTACGGATCAGGGTAAGGGATCATAAAACATTTATACCGATATTCCGGATCAGGGTAAAGGATCATAAAACACTTATAAAGATATTCCGGTTCAGGGGAAAAGAACATAAAGCACCTATATAGATAATACGAATCAGGGAAAAGGATCATAAAACATTTATAGCGATATTCCGGATCAGGGTAAAGGATCATAAAACATTTATAGAGATAATCCAGAAGAAGGAAAAGGATCATAAAACAGTTATAGAGATATTCCAGATCAAGGAAGGATACTAAAACACTTATGGAGATATTCCAGATCAGGGAAAAGGATCATAAAACACGTATAGAGATATTCCGGATCAGAGAAAAGGATCATAAAACACAGTTATAGAGATATTTCGGATCAGGGAAAAGGATCATAAAACACTTATAGAGATATTCCGGATCAGGGAAAAGGATCATAAAACACGTATAGAGATATTCCGGATCAGAGAAAAGGATCATAAAACACAGTTATAGAGATATTTCGGATCAGGGAAAAGGATCATAAAACACTTATAGAGATATTCCGGATCAAGGAAAAAGAACGTATAACACCCATAGAGATATTCCGGATCAGGGAAAAGGTTCATAAAACACTTATGGAGATATTCCGGATCAGGGAAAAGGATCATAAAACACGTATAGAGATATTCCGGATCAGGGAAAAGGATCATAAAACACTTATAGAAATATTCCGGATCAAGGAAAAGGATCAAAAACACTTATCGAGAAATTCCAGATCAATAAAGAGGATCATAAAACACTTATGGAGATATTCCGGATCAGGGAACAGGATCATAAAACACGTATAGAGATATTCCGGATCAGAGAAAAGGATCATAAAACACTTATAGAGATATTTCGGATCAGGGAAAAGAATCATAAAACACTTATAGAGATATTCCGGATCAGGGAAAAGGATCATAAAACACTTATAGAGATATTCCGGATCAGGGAAAATGAACATAGAACACATAGAGATATTCCAGATCAAGGAAAAGGAACGTATAACACCCATAGAGATATTCCGGATCAGGGAAAAGGATCATAAAACACTTATGGAGATATTCCGGATCAGGGAAAAGGATCATAAAACACTTATAGAGATATTCCGGATCAGGGAAAAGGTTCATAAAACACTTATAGAAATATTCCGGATCAGGGAAGAGGATCATAAAACACTTATAAATATATTCCGGATCAGGGAAAAGGAACGTATAACACCCATAGAGATATTCCGGATCAGGGAAAAGGATCATAAAACACTTATAGAAATATGCCGGATCGGGGAACAGGATAACAAAACACTAATAGAATTATTCCGGTTCAGGCAAAAGGATCCTAAGACACATATAGAGATATTCCGGATCGGGGAAAAGGATAATAAAACACTTATAGCTATTCCGGATTAGGGAAAGGAGTGCTCTTCTGGATGAAGGAAAAGTGAAATTTAAACTTTTCACATATGAAGGCTACGATCGAAAGCAAGAATATATTTCTTTCCACATGCCAATAAACAAATACAGTGGCATGAACGGACAAGAAACAAAACGCATTGGCATTGGTTGAGGAGACTCCCATTAGGACTTGTCAGTCGCTAGTATGGGAGCCACAAAAAAGGAACTAACTGGGCGAAGGAACCACCCGAGACAATGAAATTGGGTTGGATAAAACTTGCCACAGATGCAGGTGGCCGAATTCCAACCCATGACTATTTGATCTTCTTCTTTTCGACTGACTTCTACGATACGACTCCCTTTTTAGCCGAAGGGGAAAGGGGGATATTTATCACCGATGGGGATGGACATACTACGACTGATTCGAACCTACGAGTACGTTCTCGATATTGAAGCTTATCGCCTTGTGTTAATATGTGCCTACCTTGAGGTCTTCCACCGACATATCCCTCAGCATATCATCCCACATCAAGACCTGGACGCCCGGCCATCGTGACGTCACGTAGGTTGCCACGGCGCCCACGTGACGCAGAAAGACATCGGCGCGCGACTCCCCGTTCTGCATTATTGTGGCCTTCACTTCCGGTGAGATGCCTATGACGGCCACCTCGTCGGCGCCGATGTGGACGTGCGTGACGTCACTTCCGTGCAGGGCCAGGATTTGATCCAGCATCTCTCGTACAAGGCTCATGGACTCGTTGTGGCGGGCGTTAAGAAAGTTCGGCATGACGTCCATTTCCCGCAGATGGCGGAATCGCCTAAGCTTGAGGACAAACTCCAGATGGCCGAAGGTTTGTATGAGCGGTACGACGTCCAGCGAGAGTGTACGTGCCAGGGCTAATAACGTTCGCACGTCGTCCCGGCTGTACGCATCCCCCGAGCAAGCCGCAGCCAGGCGTCCCTCGTAGGGAAACATGTCCTCGTATTCCAGGAGAATGCCGTCGGCGCCCATCGCCTTCAGCCAGGGCAACAGCTTCTGGAGAAACGCCAGGCGAGGTGGCGCCCCCTTCAGGTCGAGGTGGACATAACGCCGGACCTCCGACGTGTCGACTCTGCGAGAAAGAGGAAATGAATATGAGATTACCGGTTAAATTTGACACAATTAATATATCTCCGGTATTAACCCCCTTAACCTTTGCGATGAAAAACATGCATGGGCTCTCTCTCTTGTGCAAACATAGATACTTGCACAGACGTAGATTTTTGCACATGGGGGATTCGAGCCACGCACCAGCCGCTAGGGCTGGCCCAGCAGAGCACACTCGGCAATAGCTGAACCCGTTACATGCCGGGCACGGCTTAACCCCTGCCCATCTATTTGGAGAAGTGGACGAACAGATCTTTAAACACTTGTTACGAGCTCAAAATAGAAACCAATGTAAGCGCTCGGAAATGTCAAAACGAGTAGAATGAATCATGAATGTGTCATTAGATAAAGGGTTCAAATGGACAAGGTGCGTTACATAATGTGGAATTTCGTGTATATGTAGGCCTTCCACCCGTTTGCGTAGAAACAATAATTACAAAAACACATTTTAGTAAGTGGCAAATATCATTATCTCCTACTAATCAAACAGACCAATGCTTTTAGTGTCACCCTCAGCATTATTGTTGGCCTACTTTTCATGCAAATCATGACCTCTTTACCCCCTTCCCCTCCTCATTTTCTGCTATCAAAAAGCTTTCAAACACCGGCATACTCTCTCATAGAGGAACATGGGGCAAAATGACCTATCGGGGTCAAATGGCCCACCACAATATCGCGCACTTGCGGTTCTGCCACCTGTATGGAAGCGTTTTATGTCTGTTCCTGTTTGTTACGTGATACCTAAACAAATCTACATGGGCGCTGAAGCAGACAGCTGACCTTCGTTACCGAAGTAAAAGATTTTGGGCTGTTGCCATTTATGGTAAACACCGGAAAAAAAGTAGAGCTCAGTGGATACTAGCTTGGGGGAATTTTTTGATAAATTAACCAGTCTAAATTAGTCAATCCCTAAACGTAATTCAGATACGGAATATACTGCGCCGTATTTTTCATACAGCGGTCAAATGTTAAGGTTACTAACAGGGGCAAAATGACCCACGCTGCTTGGGGCAAAATGACCCAGTTGGCTGCTTGACCCACATTCAATTTAATATGTATACTCTAACAGAAACGATTATCTTTAGCAAACTGGATGATATGTCCACTGAATCGGAACATCTTTGATGATCACGAATATGCTTGAAGAAGAACACGATGTGGGTCACAGGGAGCTTGAAGAAGGGAGAGGTGTCCGCTCCTGGGAGCCGGACGCGTTGATTGAGCCAGGCGGCACGCGACATCGTGTCACCAATCGATACATGCGCACTCCCAAAAGCTACTAGACTTCCGATGAATGTATTCTAACTCTGTCCGTTACAGGTGCTTGGGGCTTCCTTACCTGTTTTTTTCCCCACGAGCAGCCTTAATGGGCACGTGACTTCTGCCACGTGGCGCTGCTGGTGGTGATGGTGATGATGACGACATGGCGACACGTGAGTCTCCCAATGGCAACGTGGGGCTGGCGCTGTGTAACCATGCCGCTACCGAGACGCACGTGACCACCACAGTTACTACCGCCGCCGCCGTCACCGCCGCGACCCCTACCGGCCAGACACGTAACTGCACGGGAGACCCTGGCACCTGGCGGGAAACGTGCGCAATAATAAAAACACACAACGATGTGACACAAGGACGTGAATGCTTCGAGAGGAGGGAGATGGGGGACGGGAGGGGGCGGTGGGTGAGTGTGTGGGTGGAGGGACGAGGGACGATTACACAAGGCATGGTGGGAAATAATAAATGAGCCAAATGGGAGGACATCGTTTCATCGTTCACATTTGAGATGCGTTTAAACTCATCACCGTCTGATGTCTTTCATTTGTTCGCCGACCGACGTTCGACATTGATAATCATCATTTCACTGCAATTTCTTCTCGCTCGTCTGCCGGAAGTAACAAACATGAACGATAATACCGAGAAAACAACGATGCGAGCAAAACAAGCGTAGCGTGGCGTGTGGGTGTGTGTGTGGGGGGGGGGGGTGTATGCGGCACTCCTTATTTTGTAGGCACCCCAACGACCAGGTAGACCAACGTTTCTTATTGGATAATATAGCATCCAAACGACATTGTATACAGACAAGAAACTGAGAGTAGCAACGGCTCTTAAAATGTCAGCTAAATTGAACACGTAATTTGTTGCAGTTAACAATGGAGGGCTGTGCTTCATAGAAGGGAAAAATGCTCGGTGGACGTAGGCCCATTAAATGACATCATAGATAAATGCCGATGTAGGCTAGCTAAGAGTTATTTGAATATATGAAAGAAATTAAAGGGAACTATCCCAAAAGCTTTTAGCTGTGGGCTCCAGATTTGCACCGTCCAGCGGTTAATGTGATTCTTTTTTTTATAACTATCAGCGACATTTGAATTCTGCGATTCTTAGAAACCTATCTTGGCGAATGATAGATTTATTAAAGCAACCGCCCCTGGAAAGAGAGATATAGCACGCAATTAGTGTCATAGCCATGAAATACCTCCGTGTGCCAACTGACCCCAAGTAGCCACATTCCCTCCCCCCGTGGCTCGTATTGAGCCCCACAGCTGACACCGTCATGCAGAGAGCGATAATAGGGAGCTATCGCGATGAGACCGAATCCCGGATTTAAAAAAAAAAAAAGGTTTCTTTGAGTGGAGTGAGCTCGACGGCCATCTTAAGCAGTCTTTCACACTCAATAAAGTGTTGGGGCCACGATCTCTTTTACCTGAAAGTTAACTTTGTCTATGGAAGACAACAAAAACAAAAAAGAATCTGTTCCGATAAGAATTTACAGATTTATTCCAAGAAATCACTTCAACCGCGTTCGTCAAAGTAACATAACTGAGGTCCGCCGGGTCTATTTCTTGGAGCATTGCATCGGAGCGTTATTTGAAAATTTCTGTGTGTGAGGGGGGGGGGGGGGGCGGGGGGTGTCCGGACCCCCGGGGCATGCTCTGCTGGAAACGCCAGTGCTTGAAGAGGGAACGAGTGGGGGGAACGGTAGTGACATCTGGCTATTTACTAGGTTAATCAGGGCTCTGGAAAGTAAATTGATATGGTTCCCGATACGATTAAATATATGACTATTATTAAATACTAATAATTCTACATCCTGAATGTCAAACACGAAAGCGAAGAAGCTACAAAGGGAATCATTATATCGCGAGGTTCAAACGAAAGGCCATTACTGGTTAGCGTCTGAAGTCTGATGCATGTTAAGGGTGTTGATGGTAACTCGCATCACACATAATTACTTTCGATAACTCAATAGCCTTCTTGACATGAGACCCTTTCAAGAGGGCTTGGAATGGATACATTTTTTTTTCGTTTCTGTATGTTGTCTTTAACGTTGTGACAAGGGACTCCTAAAAGTCCGTTTAACGTTTTCTAAGAATTTAGGGTGCTTCTGTATAAAATCCGAGGCTTCAGAAAGCATGTAATCACTAGGAAATTATATATCGACAATCCTAGCCGAAGAAATGAAAGTACTTCAGTCAAACGTCACCTTAGAATCACCTTAGAATCCTCTAGTTCTTACGTTAATATGTATATATAATGGCAAAGTATGTCTACTTCGGAAAACAGGATAAAAGCCAGTGCGACCATAAGCTTCAAACATTCTTTCAACTAAAATTATTTTTCCTGGGGACCAGCTCTTGCAGACTCATGCAAGGACCTTTTAAATGGGAAGGGAGGTTCGTTGGTAATTAAACGAACCTGGCTGTTTTTATAGTTTCACACAGGTTGTTCGGCCCGCCGATTTCTACGCCACGCTGTAAATTTTTCCATCATAATATGCATTTCTACGATACGCTGTAAATTTTTCATCATGCTGTACATTTCTACGCTGCGCTGTTATGTTTTCATCATGCTGTACATTTCTTCGCTATACGCACACTCTTCCGCTACGCAGTTCAGTTCGTCATGATTATATCCCTGACGAAGAAAACGATGTTTATTTCGCCTTCGCTCACCCTCGCCAGCCAGGCGGTGCACGCAAAACGACATTGCTCACTGCCACGAGACATGGAAGATGACTCACCTTTAACCTCATATCGACAGCCCGGTCAGCGGTCAGTAGTTAGCACGTGGTGTACGACACAACACCGGGTGCCGTGGGTCATCCCGTGTTGCGACGGCTCAGAATGCGATCCGCAGCGGTCGTGCCGCTGTCACAAAGACTGTCCGGATGTCCGGATGACCATTAAATGGTGATTTAGGGAATCGATCCAGTCACTATAACTCGGAGGGGTCTACTGTCACTCGACACAAGCGGAATCTTTGTGACCACACGTGGTGGCGAGCGAGGCTATTCGTCTCGGTCTGAGCCGTCACACCTGTACACGAAATGTCGGTGGGGGGACACGTGTGTCCCTCTCCTCCCCCTATCTGCCCTCGCCCCTCACCCCTCACCCCTCACCCCTCACCCCTCACCCCCCGATTTCCCTGTCTATGGCGCCTATGGTTGTGAAGGTGGTTAGGTCAAAATACAATGGATGATAGGGGTTGCGGGTTGGCACGAGTTGGGTGGGCACAAATACTGAGGAAAAAAGGTCTTCATATGTCACAGGTCATTTCCTATATGTGCGTAAAGAGGGGCAAAGTTCCGTGTCACCCTAGAGGGAGTGAATTCCATGCATGAGTAACCATGAGCTCTCTTCATGTGCTGGTGTTGTGTGTCCCGTGTAAGATCAAGTGTCTTCATTAGCACAGAACTCCTTCATAGCATTACTCCTATGCTCACTTGCTGATCCTGTATACTGCACTATACTATACTGTACTGTACTGTACTGTACTGTACTGTACTGTGCTGTGCTGTGCTGTACTGTACTGTACTGTACTGTACTGTGCTGCACTATACTATACTATACTATACAATAGTATACTATCCCAGATAACACAAAACGTTCGCACACGTTGGTTTTTGGTTGTAATAACGTCATCTCAAACACCAAAACAAGTTCGGGCAACGTAAAAAAAACCATACATTTTCACGTTATATCAACCAAAACCAAAAAAAAAAAAACGCTGTCATGACGTTAACTTCTTAGCTGGGGTACTATACTATAACTTATGATTGTCCAATATATATATATTTATAATTCCCTTTAATTGATTGGCAAAGTGACCGCATTCATATATAAATATATCATACTAACTCTCCTATTTGGCATCACATCTTCGGGCAGTGACCATGTAAAAAGCTCCCGCAAGGAATTATTTCTTACACTATTGGCCACCTATGAATATCAGATTCTAACTCGCCTATTTGGCATCACATCTTCGGGCAGTGACCATGTACAATGCCCTCGCACGCACTATTTCTGCACACTGTTGGCTGTCTGTGCCTGTCACACACTCACGATGCGTGGAGGGGTCCCCTGTAGGTACGGTCATTGAGCAACATCTTGTTGCCGGCGTCAGGTGACAGGTTCGCGTGATGACCGAAGGGCGGCGCCACCATACGACCTTCATGGTCGTGGTGTACTGTTTGTTCTTCCTTGGCCTGTGTCTAGGAACTAATACCACCGAATGGTTAGAATGTCACACGCCGACCACGCGTGGCCATGGTCAATCCGTGGGTGCCGTTAGAAGGTCAGTCTATACTATCACTATAGGCCTTATGTATGTATATAGTGATGAAACAGACTATGTGGTAATATGCAATGCCTACGAGGGATACAGGGGGATACTGTCCATGTTTAATTTAATTTATGTAAACTGAAAAGGGTATGTATTTGTCTGTGTTGCGTGGTATTTTGTCGCTGGTATGTCACTTGTTAAGGGACTAAACTATATCGTTTAAATGCATTGTTCTGTTAAAATGTTAATAAGTAAAATGATGTGACAATGAACACGGACTAATATGCTTAGGGATCTTTTGCGAAATATATTTTGTGAAGGGATGGGGAGAGGGGCGACGGGGGGGGGGGACCGGGGGAGAGAGGGAGGGGGCACGATTCTCATTTCGGGTTGAACACAGAACATTTAGATCCAATTTGTAAATTTGTAAATTTGCCCAAAATACCATAATTTTCCCCAATAGTTCTTTGCCCAAAATGCCTCTATTTCTCCCCACCCCTCACACACCCTCCAACAGATTTAACCCTGCCTTGTGCTCTCGTTTGCCAGCCATTAGGTTACGAAATTGCGACAGTGTAACCGCCTGGGCGCGGGGAAGACGCTTTATCTCTTCTTCAGACAATCACATGTCCGTCGCACCTGTCACTAGCGTGATGGGGAGTTCATTTCCGGTCACTTCGTGAACTTCTCAATTCTGGCTGTAAACACGAGAACCAAAGATAGCCTTACGCTTGAACAGCTGTCTATCGTGTCACTTTATTCAGACTCAAGGATTATTCTATAAATAAATAATTTTCTTTATTTGTATATGTTAATATTTATACCGTTAAAAGTTGTATATTAATCTTATAAATATAAGTAAAATGTATCATGCGTTCCTTTTGATTATGTTAATACATTTTGCCTTTTAATATATTTTAAGATCCATTATTCCGATTAATCCGATTAAAATATTCAATTCAATCTAATAATGCATTGCCTTTAGTGAATGTCTAGTGTTAATACGCTCTTATTATTCGTGTATAGAAATTCATACTAATAACGTCATAATTTGTGAATAATAAACCACCCTGCGAGGTGAAAAAGGGTATAGATATAGTGAATGGTAAGCTTTTACCCGCCAGCAATGATGCATTTCGTCTTCGCTTCGTCCTTGATTAAAAGACGCAGATACAAAAGGGGCCTGGAACCTGTTGACAGCTTTTTTCGCCCCAAGGGGGCTCCCTATTCGCAGACGCGTTGAGACTGTTTAGTGTCCCGCTTAAAGTCATCTGATGCACAAGGTCACGTTTGCAATATCCTAGCCATCTTAAACCAAGGTGCCTTCGTCGACAAATGCTAAGCCCGTCGTTAAATCTGTTTGAAGATTCTGCCGACTTGCGAAGCTGATTGTCTTGGTTCCGGTTTAGTGGGGATGAAGGAGCCGCCCCTACTATTTAAGAGGAGCGAGAGGACCATCAAACTGATGACACAGGGTCGGGGGCGTCCACAAGCCTACATGCCAATCAATTATTGGACTGCGGATGCGAAGGGGCACGTCACCATATGCATGTATAATGGATACATTTAATGACTTAGACTACAGAATGTTGTTGTCCTTGAAGTCATTTCTCTCGTCAAAGAAAGGCTCAATTATTATGGTTGCTTAACATGATACTTGCTGGTTGCAGCACCCACCTTGACCTTGGCAATATCAACCGTCGCGCACAAATACCAAACCTGGCATTGAATTGACATAATGCTTTCAATGCAAACAAAGGGTTTATTTCTGCCCACCAACATGCTATCAAAGCTCCCCATACTGACGGTTCGGCTTTTTGTCACAAACAAAAGTATTGTCATTTTCACAATTCTTTCAAGAACCAACTTACCACTATTTTAAATTAGTCATAAACGGTCGCATTGTTGTATCATAGAGAATGCGACAACAGCGAATAGTAAAAGGAACGTTTCAGAACCTTTACTTTAACCCAAAACTGACAAGTGTCCGTCTTTGATCCTAGTAAAAGTATAAGCAGCTTTGTATGTTTTGCCTTACGCCAAAGAATATAATGTATTTCCAGATTCAAAATTAATTAAAATAATTGATGGAGTGGGCAAAAGTAAGTTCTAATACCAGGGCTTTGCAGAAAAATGGATCGAATGGGTCAAGTAGGCGGGGTTGCTGACCAGAAAGACAAATTGAGGGACGGGTGGGGTGTAGGGGGCGGCCTCGGGGCAGATGGGCTAGACAATGGGTAACCCTGGGCATGGGTTGCTGGTGGGGGGGGGGGGGTCGTAAAGGTTAATGTATCACGCGGCCAAGTTGGCATCAAAGGCCCTTGCCGAAACGGAAATGAAGAGATCAGCCTAACGACTTGAGCCTCCCCTCTAGACTTCCGCGTGGCATGCGCTTGTCACATGAGGCACCCCCCCCCCCGCTTCCCCCTACTAGATCTCCGCCTCGCGACCACCGCCAGATCAAAGCCTATGGGTCTTTCTTGTCGGACCTGATGATCGCGAGACTGCGTGTCTTGTGTTCCTGTATAAAAACGTATGGTTAAGAAAAAAAATAACACTAATAATACAATATAATTGCGTTGATGAAACCAACATATGTCGTCACGGTTGATGTTCGCATAAAAGCACGTCAGGCTAACTATCGATTGTCAACTACCGCCATGGTCACTGAAATTCTGGCTTACTGAAAATCATCTACCCGTATTGAAAGCACATTGACGAATCTTGAAAGAAAAAGATTAAGATATTGGTCATTAGATAAAGAGAATAGAAAACTATATGAGTGTTACTCGTTTGCAAACACTTTAAAGATGTCGACAGTTGACTCTTCCTGTCACAGTGTCACCGTATGTTTTGATGATATTCGCGGCCAATAGTGCAGGGCTGTGTGAATTGTCTATCAATATTGAGGAGTTGACTATCATCAATAGGCCCATTTGAGAGTTATCTTTCATCAATATTGAAGAGTTAAGTATCAATTTTTGACGAGTTAAGTATCATTTTTAGACGAGTTAAGTATCATTTTTAGACGAGTTAAGTATCACTATTGACGAGTTAGGTAGCAATATTGACGAGTTAAGTAGCAATATTGACGAGTTAAGTATCAATATTGAAGAGTTAAGTATCAAATTATGGACGAGTTTAGTATCACTGTTAGGCAATACATCTATATTAAAACGTCATCTGCCATTGGTAGGTTGCCTACTATCTGACTCTTGCCACAAACCAACAACCAGGCAGACATCCCAATATTAGAGTCACATACGAATATGGACTATGGTCAGATATTGAGGAAATACCTACCCACCCTGGCAATGCACTAATCACGGTTAGTATCCCCAGTATTGCAGTCACTAATCCGTATCGCATCATCAACTTCCTGTCGCCAGCTGAGAATATCCCCCAAGACACATAATTGGAAGGACGCATATATTGATTACATCCGGGTACTGCTTCACCTCCCGAATGCCACGTAAAGGAAGACACACACACTCGCCATGCGAGCCACGTGTGGCGTGGCCACGGTGAACGGCAGTCACGAAGAAAATTGTCGTATTTGATCGTCGCAAGGGCCCAGAGCCTATTACGAGACCATGGCGCCGAGCAGTCATCAGGGGTATTATGCCGCTCATAGAGCCTAGTCATAATCTTCCTTTCATCTGTCGGAACAAGTGGTGACTGTGCCATAGAGACCATGCCAAAGCTTCACCCATGAGATGTGAGAGTGCCATTTGCTGTATTAATCTAGATGCGTATTTCGTTAGCTGCTTGCTTACATCTCGTCATCGTACGTACACCGACCACGGAATGGCATTGCCTTTGCATGCAAACAACCAGAATGTTATGACTGCTTAAAATACGGGTTGGAAATGCTAGCCTGCTTATCTAATAAGGAATCAAGTTATCTGTCGCTGGAGTGTGGAAATTGCAGCTTGAAGGATTGTTTCAAGGCCGATTGCCTGAGTGATTGGTTCAGGATTGATTGCTTCTTGCGTATGACGTCCCTATTTGGGCGGATCTGGGATCCAAGGCGGGCATCCTGCGTCCTCATTGAATAGAGTCAACAAGAGAGGACATCATGGGGTTGGTGGGCGGGTGGTGGTTGTAAGCAAAGGATATTTGCTTCCCTCTCGTCCTCCCTCCCCATCTTGGCCCGCGTGCACCCTATGTTTAGGGTCTCACAGAAGCCACATGGTTATCACCTGGCTTGACAAGACAAGTGTTACAAACATTATTAGATCAATTTGACGTTATGTTAATTAATGTAATAGTCTTAATGGTCAAATAAATAATCAAGAACTACAAGTTTCTATATTAAACCTAGCTAACAATATTGATTAGTTTTATATTATTTATTAAGTCACAGTGATAATTTTTAGATTGTTAGATACCAAACCTGGCATTGAATTGACATAATGCTTTCAATGGAAACAAAGGGTTTATTTCTGCCCACCGACATGCTATCATAGCTTCCCATACTAACGGTTCGGCTTTTTTTCACAAACAAAAGTATTGTCCTTTTCACAATTCTTTCAAGAACCAACTTACCACTATTTTAAATTAGTCATAAACGGTCTCATTGTTGTATCATAGAGAATGCGACAACAGCGAATAGTAAAAGAAACGTTTCAGAACTTTTACGTTAACCAAAAACTGACAAGTGTCCGTCTTTGATCCTAGTAAAAGTATAAGCAGCTTTGTATGTTTTGCCTTAAGTCCAAAAATATGATGTATCTCCAGATTCAAAATTAATTAAAATAATTGATGGACTGGGCAAAAGTAAGTTTTAATACCAGGGCTTTGCAGAAAGGTTGATCGAATGGGTCAAGTCGGCGGGGTTGCTGACCAGAAAGACAAATTGAGGGACGGGTGGGGTGTAGGGGGTGGCGGGGGGCAGATGGGCTAGACAATGGGTAACCCTGGGCGTTGGTTGGTGGGGGGGGGGGGGTCGTAAAGGTTAATGTATCGCGCGGCCAAGTTGGCGTCAAAGGCCCTTGCCGGAACGGAAATGAAGAGATCAGCCTAACGACTTGAGCCTCCCCTCCAGACTTCCGCGTGGCATGCCCTTGTCACATGAGGCACCCCCCCCCCCTTCCCCCTACTAGATCTCCGCCTCGCGTTCACCGCCAGATAAAACCCTATGGGTCTTTATTGTCGGGCCCGCGTCCACCCTATGTTTATGGTCTCACAGAAGCCACATGGTTATCATCTGGCTTGACAAGACAAGTGTTACAAACATTATTAGATCAATTTGAAGTTATGTTAAGTAATGTAATAGTCTTAATGGTCAAATAAATAATCAAGAACTACAAGTTTCTATTATTAAACCTAGCTAACAATATTGATTAGTTTTATATTATTTATTAAGTCACAATGATAATTTTTAGATTGTTAGATTTTGATTATAAAATCACGGTTACGCTATTCAGCAGGTTTATGGTACGCGGGCGTAGCGGGGGAACATAGTGATTTGAAAACATCCGTGTGGCATATAGGTCTTGGTTTATTGCAAAAGGGTAAACCGGCGTAATGTTACGCGAGTTTACGTAACCACATGTAACAATAGTTCCGTTGACTTAACACGCTTTGGTGGCAACATTCCAAGACTGATTTTATGTAGGTCAAATTGGCCTATGTGTTACGTGAGTCTGCGTAACAACCTCACTAAACATTATATACATTGACTAAAATTTAAATAAATTAAATTACATTCCGTAAAGGATTGAGGCAGCGTGACTTAATGAACAAATCTGATTCTCGTGGTCACCTTGGCGTAAATTTGAGGGTGGCATTACGTGCCACAATAACAACTGTTTATCTGACGTTACACCATCACGAATAGATTCAAATCCAAAATTTTAGCAAGTTAGAAAATTGACACCGTTTTGGGGGCATACGCCCGAACTATAGGAGGTGGTGGGGGAAGGCGGAGGGAAATTCTTTCGCCAAAAGATCCCTCGGGGTACCCCCGTCAAAATTACTCACACAAGCCCGATAAGAACACGCTAGAAGAAGATACTAAATCCCTGTTGTGAAGACGCCAAAGAGAGCGTGTCCTGTATGGCCAGTGCTCCTTGCTAGAAAGGTCACGGCGTCCGTGAAAACGCAGGCGGGCATGATTTATGCAGAAATAACCAATGGCCAGCGATACGCCCGGGTCCCATAATTCCTCCTTCAGCGTGTGCCGTTGGCTCGCTTATATATAATGTCACAGTCTGGATGATCGATGGTTAAAAAAACAAACATTTTCGTACTCTTCATGCACCGAAGACTTGAACACAACACGTGTTTGTGGGGGTCACGTGGTCCTCGTAAAAACAGACGATCGTAACAGAGGAGGACGCGCGTGCGCAGGACTAGTCTGCCCTCGATACGACCTTCACCGTCAAGTCACCGGCTAGATGGATAAAGACGGCATGCCTTTTGCCTTTAGGCGGGTATTTAATTGAAGATGTTGGCTGCCTCTAGCTGTTTCCGGTGGGTGAGATGATGGGTGGGTGTGTGTGGTGTGTGTGTGTGTGGGGAGGGGGGGGATGGTGGAGGTCAAATTAGGGGAGGTCAAATACGGTCCTTGCTTACGAAAGCGCCTTAGTGAACCTTGTATTTGTATCATTAGATATTTTTGCTCTTTGTCAACCGTTAATGACGAGGTAAGGATCTCTAACTAAAAATGATTATAGCAGTTGACAGTTGTTATTACTTAGGGCTTATTTGGTAACTTGTTTGCAGATATCTTTTAAAGACTTTCTTGTTAGCGCAGCAATCGGTGAAATCAGACCGTAGAAGTATGCTAGAAGGATCCATATGAACGACACCTGGAGTTTGACGTTTTTGTTTTTTATTGGTTTCCAAGACACCCATTTGACATATGAGCATCGCAAGAATGCAAAACATATTTCCCACTCTTTAAAGTTAACATTTGATTGACTAATGACTATTATATGGGAAAATATGTTAACATTTTAATCACCAATGGATGGTAATTTAACTTTATAAGTTTTCTTGCCTCGCTATTGTACTTGCCACTTTGAGAAAATTAATATGTGTTTTATGATTTTTTACCATGTTTGTTAGTACATAAATCCGAGGTTGTTTTAAGCCGTTTTGTGTTCGTGTGCATAGGCAGGTATTACTTGCTTTGCGTAATTGTGTGTATTTATAACACGGCTGACCGAAGCTCAGGATTGCCCACCAATGTCTCATGTGCACACGACGTCCACCGATTACCTGCTGTTTGCTGCTCGTGAAACAAATAGGATTTATTGAATGCATCGTAGATTAAAGCATTATATTCCGTAATTGTTCTCTTCTCCATGTCAAATAAGTACATTCTGTCTTGAATTTAAATCCTGAAAGCCTGTGGGCTATCCAGAGAGAAGCATTTTGGTGACCGGAGCAGAAGTTGGTGACCGGCTTTATATCCCTGCGCGCCTGTTTGCCGTTCGGTATTTTGTGTGTGATGTCGACCGCGGCTCGCTATCACGTCCGCGCGCGATATAAATAAACTGCGCAGTTTTATGTTAAAATGTTTGTTTTACAGACTCAAAGAGATAGAAAACATATGCATCATAATTTTTTAGATACTTTTAGTCTTGATTCTAAACTGAATAACAAAAAAAACCATAGACTTACATCCACCAAAGCAATTTACTTGTATACGCACTATCATAGGTTACTCATATAGCAATAATCCCATTTTTTTCGCTGCTGACAAAGGGCGAAAATATGTATATAACCTATCCCGGTTACTGAGATATTAATGGCTCATCAGCCGTCCATACGCGACAGATTTGCGGGAATATTGCAGCCAGATACAGATGATGTTGAGTAGATTACCGTGTCTCAAAATTAGGACGCGAGAGGCAGAAGAATGCCAGCAGTGTTGAATATTGTATTAAAGTACATCAACTAATAACCTGTGATCGTTTTGTTTTCTAGTCGCTTACAATAAGCTAGCACGTTCTAGATGCATAATAACCCAGGTAATGTCCAATCAATTGTTCTAATTACGCATCAAACGTAGACTTATTATTTATGTACGCACTTTCATAACATTGACAAGCTGGACATACACACATTACCTCGCGGACGGTGACCAGAACTGATGACAGTCGATCGTTCTCAATAGCCATACATGGATTGGGCTCAATGGTAAATACGCCTACGGCATACCACTGACGAGAAGTAACTGCAGGTAAATTAGTTGCCAACCTCCAGTCAGCTCACTTGCAATTATCGAATAAGTATTGCACAGTTGAGCCTGCAGACAAGGACGAATATAATGGAGTCTGTGACCTTTATTCCCCGTGAACAACACATGCAGGGCGACACGTCATTAGCATATGATAATTCAGCTCTCGCGCCATCAAAGTTTAATGACCGCCCAACGTTGGCGTTAGCGCATCGCCAATGGAGATGGCTTCGGTGGAGGTGATGCGATGTGATCAGCTTATGATATGAAACAAATAGAGGACCAGGGCCAGGGCCAGGAATGGGGGGGGGGATGTTGACACAATGTTGGATGCGCAAGGGGTTCTAATATCCTTTAAGCTCCCCCCCCCCCCACCAACACTCAACCCCTGTCGCCCATTAAGGACTCGACGAAGTAAAGCCGCATTCCTGTGCCTCCCCCCTTACCGACCCCGCCCCCCAATGCCAAACATGTATGTGCCTAAGCCACTTTATTCTGGACGGATGGTATCCGTAGATTATAGCCAAATGTTTATCTAATGCCAAGTTGCATTTGTGTATAATGGCAGGAAATTTTGGCTCAATGCAACTATTGTTTGATAGCCGGGTGCATTTCGCGGAGGCCATAGCATTTCTACTTGAAGCCCCCTCCCTGCCAAGATGACATGTCGCATGTCGATTTTAAAAAGAGCACCATGTCGCATGTCCATTTTAAGAAGAGGTCCATGTCGCATGTCGATTTTAAGAAGAGCACCATGTCGCATGTCGATTTTAAGAAGAGCGCCATGTCGCATGTCCATTTTAAGAAGAGGTCCATGTCGCATGTCGATTTTAAGAAGAGGTCCATGTCGCATGTCGATTTTAAGGCAGCCCCAATGTCGCGTTGTTGATTTAAAAAATTGCATTTGTTTGCATATAAGTAAATGCCATCCAATGCCATCCTCCGGGTTTATATCCGTTTCCGTTTGTGTCTTTGGTTAAATAGGGCAGCTGCCGACATGTCACTGACCGTTGGACCCGCATGTCAGCATCTCCCTTTTAACAAACATGTTTTTTTCATGGCAGAATTTCGTAATTGACGGCCAATCTTGAAAAACCCTATGCGGAAATCGCTAATTATAACTGACATAATAACGTCGAACCCATCTCGGCGACTCGGTACAGGAAATAACGTAACAGCCGGAAGATGACATTGAATGACGTTCGGCCACGTGACTCCATGGCGACTACTTGACCCCACAATGCCACTATGGGTAAATAGCACCTGTAGTATTTAGCAATGTTGACTTTTCATACCGACATTAAAATAAACCCGTGTCTTATATATTATCTTATCTTGGATATTATGCCACCATCTATATATGCTCTATTTCGGATTTGCTGTCTGGGGTTATTTGTCACGCGTTAAAACTAATTGATTAAACTATTGATTATTATTAAACGTTATAATATAGGCCTGAACCTGATTTCAAACTTGAACATTAGGCCTGAACCCATGAGTTAAAAAATAAACATGTGAAAAACTATCCATCAACCTATGAATCGATTTTTTATTTTCACCCACAATAACCAACGCAACTGTCCCTGTTAATTGATTATCCCTCTAACCGAACAGCAAACAGTCAGCCCACTTCATTTTAATGATGGAAGTTCTCTGAGGGTCCGTTATAGTTGCATTTTTGTATAATGGCAGGAAATTTTGGCTCAATGCAACTATTGCTTGATAGCCGGGTGCATTTAGAAGCATTTCTACTTGACGCCCCATCCCTGCCAAGATGAAATGTCGCATGTCGATTTTAAGACCTGAACCTGATTTCAAACTTGAATATTAGGCCTGAACCCATGAGTTAAAAAATGAGCATTAGACATAAACATGTGAAAAACTATCCATCAACCTATGAATCGATTTTTTATTTTCACCCGCAATAACCAAGGCAACTGTCCCTGTTAAGTGCTTATCCCTCTAACCGAACATCAAACAGTCAACCCACTTCATTTTAATGATGGAAGTTCTCTGAGGGTCCGTTATAGTTAGAGCTTATTCGAGGGCTATCTGATCCACAGACACTTCCTCGGCGAAATAATGAAATGACTTTCCATGAGGGTGAGCAACCAGAAACCTGTACCCCCTTCCTCACCTCCCCCCCCCCCCCATCCTATGGCCCGGTCCATCGTCTCCTGTGACCGTCAAGCTGTTGGCAGCGAGACCCGCCCTCCGGCCTGCTGTCTAAGTTCAGAAGCTCTTCCCAGCGACACTGCGCTTTGATATTCATTACTGAGCAAATTAACAGCGTTGGTTTCTCAGTGGAAGAAAAACCAACCTCAAAGAGATCAGCTTTAAATTGAACCAATCAGCCGAAGAAAGGCAACGTAACCTAGCTTTTTGCCCCAGGCGGTGAATGAAAAATATCACTTCCTGGTTTAATTTAATGACCAGACGCTGGTTTATTGCCTGTGTAAAGGTTGATGAGAGCTAGCGTCTTTTCGTACAAATCAACTTTCCCCCGTTTTTTCCCTTGAAATCTTTGATATACCCACAGCGAGTGGCCATTATAGGCGCACCATCCTCGTTACTCAGTTCGTTCGGACACTTTTCATATCATCATACGAAACGGTCAAGAAATACACTTTGAACTATTTTAAACAAGGTAACATAGGACATTAATGGCGGAACAACGGACCGTGGTCACAGTGTTGTCTTAGTCGCTTACAAGGGGAACTTCAAACACGTGCGTTGGTTTATTTTTTAGAATTATTATTTTGCTACATTTCTGGAAAAGAAAGACTTCTAACAGCGAGACACAGACAATCGCACCAACCGTGCCTTTCGTGGAAAGTTAAGTTCTTGCATTGTATTACCATTTGCCTCAAATAGCCACAAATATGTACAAAAATCTCTCTTTTGCGATGTGATCAATCTATGTTATGATTCAGGTCGGCTTAGTGTGATGCAGTGAGTAATGTACCACGCGGTAGTTTCATTATCCGTGTCGGGGTGAGATGGTATGGTTGGCATTCACTTGGCCATAATCCTGAATATTCTTCTAACGTTCAGTGACATCCGGGTCTTTGGCCTCGGGAGCAGCAGAGGCAGGGTCTCGTTCTTGTCTTCGTGTGCCCTTGGCGTGACCGACCAACACAGCTTGAGAGTTCAGGCGGAAACGATAAGGGCGGCCACCGCAGCATTAGGTACGAACTTGTGTCCCCCCCGTCAAGATGACCTCCTTTATCGCAGCGCGCGGGGTACGAAGCATATATGGGAAATTAGGATTAATGCCTGGAAGCAGATTTCTTTAATGCGACTGTTTCGTCGGGAGACAGGTTGGTAAGAGGGGCTTTATGCGGCCACTTCCCTCCTCTTCCGCCCGCAATTTTAGGATAAATTTTCGGGGTGCCACCCCACGACCACCTGTCATCAGTTTCGGGCAGTCCCTCGCTGTCAGGATATAGCGCCGCTATCGATTTATCGATTTTGTTGAATGGACAAGGGGAGAGGTCCTTTATTAGCGGCCATAACTGTTGGTTTTTTGAGGTTGGAACATCAAGGCCAAATGACATTGCCCAGACAGCCATCTGCAATAATCGGTGAGGGGGCGTGTGTGTGGTAGGGGCGGGGGTTAACGGGTGCAGACGGAGACGCCACCGTGGTCTCCATTGGTTCCACAGTCTGCCATGTGATCAGGGAGCCTCCGTGGTCTCCATTGGTACCATAGTCTGCCAAGTGATCAGGGGTCATCCGTGGCCTCCATTGGTACCATAGTCTGCCGTGTGATCAGGGAGCCTCCGTGGTCTCTATTGGTACCATATCTGCCATGTGATCAGGGAGCCTCAGTGGTCTCCATTGGTACCATAGTCTGCCATGTGATCAGGGAGCCTCCGTGGTCTCCATTGATACCATAGTCTGCCATGTGATCAGGGAGTCTCCGTGGTCTCCATTGGTATCATAGTCTGCTATGTGATCAGGGAGCCTCCGTGGTCTCCATTGATACCATAGTCTGCCATGTGATCAGGGAGCCTCCGTGGTCTCCATTGATACCATAGTCTGCCATGTGATCAGGGAGCCTTCGTGGTCTCCATTGGTACCATAGTCTGCCATGTGATCAGGGAGCCTCCTTGGCCTCTATTGGTACCATAGTCTGCCATGTGATCAGGGAGCCACCGTGGTCTCCATTGGTACCATAGTCTGCCATGTGATCAGGGAGCCTCAGTGGTCTTCATTGGTACCACAGTCTGCCATGTGATCAGGGAGCCTCCGTGGTCTCCATTGATACCATAGTCTGCCATGTGATCAGGGAGCCTCCGTGGTCTCCATTGATACCATAGTCTGCCATGTGATCAGGGAGCCCCCGTGGTCTCCATTGGTACCATAGTCTGCCATGTGATCAGGGAGCCTCCTTGGTCTCCATTGGTACCATAGTCTGCCATGTAATCAGGGAGCCTCCGTGGTCTCCATTGATACCATAGTCTGCCATGTGATCAGGGAGCCTCCGTGGTCTCCATTGATACCATAGTCTGCCATGTGATCAGGGAGCCTCCGTGGTCTCCATTGGTACCATAGTCTGCCATGTGATCAGGGAGCCCCCGTGGTCTCCATTGGTACCATAGTCTGCCATGTAATCAGGGAGCCTCCGTGGTCTCCACTGATACCATAGTCTGCCATGTGATCAGGGAGCCTCCGTGGTCTCCATTGATACCATAGTCTGCCATGTGATCAGGGAGCCTCCGTGGTCTCCATTGGTACCATAGTCTGCCATGTGATCAGGGAGCCTCTGTGGCCTCCAATGGTACCATAGTCTGCCATGTGATCAGGGGTCATCCGTGGCCTCCATTGGTACCATAGTCTGCCGTGTGATCAGGAAGCCTCCGTGGCCTTCATTGGTACCATAGTCTGCCATGTGATCAGGGAACCTCCGTGGTCTCCATTGGTACCATAGTCTGCCATGTGATCAGGGAGCCTCCGTGGTCTCCATTGGTACCATAGTCTGCCAAGTGATCAGGGGTCATCCGTGGCCTCCATTGGTACCATAGTCTGCCGTGTGATCAGGAAGCCTCCGTGGCCTTCATTGGTACCATAGTCTGCCATGTGATCAGGGAGCCTCCGTGGTCTCCATTGGTACCATAGTCTGCCATGTGATCAGGGAGCCTCTGTGGTCTCCATTGGTTCCCCAGTCTGCCATGTGACCAGGGAGCCTCCGAACTTGTGACTTGCATGTGTCATTAGAAAGAAGATATATTTGAACAAATGTTTTGAATCCGGTTTGTAATTGGGCGCATTTGCATAATGTCGTAATAATAAGGCGTACGACGTGCGACAATTAGTATGGCTTAAGACCTGCTTTGCGTGTGCATGATCTAAGCAACACAGGGTCAACTTGATAGGCAGGTGGTTTAGAATTTAAAAATAACAGTTAAAAAACACCAAGGCATCTTGAATGAAAATGTTCTCCACAGATGCGTTTGAAAAATAATCCCAGTCCATATTTTAAATAAATAATAGTTTGTAATTACAAACAGTTGTACAGTAATAAACAAGGATTATACGCAGGTTGTACACTTATACCGACCTGGAGACGATGATGTACGTAGCCCGCAGGCCGGTTATCCGGGTCCGCTCGGGTAATTCTCGCGTTGCATCGCGGTACGCCCCTAACAATTAAAGCAATATATTCTGTAATTTTGTTGTATTGTAGCGAAAAACTGATTGTTTACTATAATGACTATTTTAACCCAGGATAATTACCCGCTCGGGTGGAGCGCTAAGTCTCTGATGCAGTGGGAGAGAGAGAGAGTAGCCGCTGTGACGGTCCGGGGAGAGTAAGTCAGGCAGGCAGCCAGCGAGGGACAGATCCAGTCAGCGCTCCGGCCTACCAGTTGCCCAGGGGTTAACATCTGTAACCCGGGGTTAACATCTGTAACCCAGGGGTTAACATCTGTAACCCGGGGTTAAGATCTGTAACCCGGGGTTAACATCGGCAACCCGGGGTTAACATCTGTAACCCGGGTTAAACATCGGCAACCCGGGGTTAACATCGGCAACCCTGGGGTTAACATCTGTAACCCGGGGCTAACATTGCAACCCAGGGGTTAACATTCACCACGATGGATTGATGTATATATATTCCACTACGAAATAAATCCCAGAACTTTAAGATTGGCTTGTCTGCTGCTAAACATTGCATGCGAACATACCACTCGAGCGCTACATTGGTGACAGCGGTGGGATCATTGCATGCTAACATACCACTCGAACGCTACAGTATTACCAACCTCTTCCCCATGTCAAATAAGTACATTTTGTCTCGAATTTAAATCCTGAAAGCCTGCGGGCTATCCAGAGAGAAGCCGATTGGTCACCGGAGCAGAAGTTTGGGGCCGGCTTTATATCACTACGCGCCTGTTCGCTGTTCGGTATTTTGTGTGTGATGTCGATCGCGGCTTGCTATCACGTCCGCGCGCGACATAAATAAACCGTGCAGTTTTATGTTGAAATTGTTGAATTACAGACTCTCAGAGATATAAAACAAATATGCATCATAATTTTGAGATACTTTTAGTCCTGATTCTAAATGTAAAAAATCTAAGATGGCGAATGTAAGTACAGGGCTTTAAGTGCAGGAGAGGAATTGCAATTACAAGGGTTTTGAGGGGTCTGTTGGGGCCTGTATGGGTCTGTAGGGGTCTGTGGAGGTCTGTTGAGGTCTGTTGGGGTCTGTTGGCGTCTGTAGGAGTCTGTTGGGGTCTGTCGGGGTCTGTTGGGGTCTGTCGGGGTATGTTGCGGTCTGTCGGGGTATGTAGAGGTTTGAGTTACGCGCTGATGGCCACTCAATGTTGGCGGCTGTCTGTCGGGGGGGGGGGACGCCGCATTATGTCGTGGCAAAGCTCGAGAGTCAAAAAAGGGGTGGGGGAGCTAGGAAGGAGGGGAGAGGGGTAACAGGAGTGGCAGGGGGTGGTCAGCAGGGGGTGGTCAGTAAGGGGGGACCGGGCACTGACAGTCCAGCCCCAAATGTCATCAAAGAGACTCGGAATGGCCGTGAGGGCTGCGCTACTCCGGGGCTTGCCATCACCCCCGTCCACCCTCCCCCCCTCCCGTCATCCACTCCCTCGTCACCCCGTCCCTCGTCACCCCCTCCCTCCTCACCCTTCTCATCCGCCTCCCTCCTCTTCTCCCTCGTTCCTCCTCACACACCCAGGGGACTACGGATCGCAGTAGGTGAGTGAGGTGAGAGGGAGGGGGGTGGGGGGGAGGGGGTGTCACGTTGCGAGGTGCAAGGAAGCCGTCACGAAGGGGCGCACGGTGGCAGCACCACAGCAAGGGCGGGTGCTCCCAGCTCTCAGGGGGTGATGGCCGGCGTAGCCTACTTGGCTCCAGTTGCTTCCCATGGTGGGTGGGTGTGGGGGCTGCTGGCTGACCATGGATATATAAACTCCTGTCCCAGAGCTCTCTCTCTCTCTCTGTCTCGCTTGATTCTCTCTTATACCCAAGATCGCATGCCATTCACACAACATGCCAAACAGCTACAGCAGTCACTGAGCCATTGTTATCAGCCTCTAACACGTCAGGTTGTTAGAGACAATTGTCAATTTTCCGCACCGCCCTCTAAACCGATTTACTACTTAGAGAAAAATAGCCCCAAAATAAATAAAAATCGGATTTTCCCGTAACGGACAACTGCTGCCAGCTGGCGGAACGCGACGGAACTAACGGTCTCACAGCCATCCGGATGGAGCGGGGAGTTCCCCGACCGCGGTTGGCTTGGGTTGCCATGGTGGCCCTCCTGGTCTTGATGGGCATCCCCAGGCGGGTGACCGGACAGCGGAAGCAACTGACCCTAGGCCTGGTTTCCCCTCCTCAGGGCAAGCTGGGCTTTGAGCGTGTGGCGGCGGCCACCACCATGGCTATCGACAAGGCACATGAGGACGGCTACATCACCGACGTTGACGTCAGGTAGGGAATTCAACCGCCGTGTTTTTAGTGCTATTTAATGCATCGCAATTTAATGTGACGCGACGATATATATATATATATATATATATATATATTGAGACTTTTTGTGTCACCGCACATAGTGCATTTGTATTGGATCCCATATAGATCTATATGTGAGGACGGTTGACTCGAGGTAGTCATTAAGATGTGTAAATATTGGTGAGGTCAAGTTAATCGTGGTTACAGTAGCATTATTAATAGTTGTGAATAATCCATGTCTGCATCAGTAATAGTGATTGTTCGAAGTTAAACCGTGTTAAGCCTTATGGTGATGACGTAGCTGGTCTGCGGTACCTATACAGTAATAATGACATCAGCGCATGAACTTTCATAATGCTCGTGACAATTAATAATTAACGTTGAGAAACATTCCGCCCATTGCCATCATATGTAGGGTTCACGCCATGGCGCCGGCATGGGCATGGACATGGTTGGTTGGTTGTATATTCAGGACGCTTTAACCACTTTTTGTCATATCGCGTCAATGGGAGAAGAAAGGGAGAGTGGAGCCATGTCCCCGAGGGTAACCCCCTACTCTTTGTGAGGCATTGGCATGGGTCAGCGTTGACATCAAAACCACCACCAAGGGGAAAGTTTTGAACAGCACAAGACTTTTTGATGTATAACTCGCGGTGTAAAATGCTGTTTCAAAAAAATACTTACCTTTTTGCAATGGAAAACTTTACTCTTACTCCCGGCGCTTTTCTGAAGTGGAACGATGACAATATAGGCACTAACATGTGGAAAGTAAGCTATTTGCTGGAGTTTAGTTTGCGTATGCCGCCATGCTTGTTTCCTACAAAAACAATACTCAATATATGTGATATATTTGTGATATTGAAAACCTTCACCTTGCGGTGGTTTTGATGTCAGAGCTAGGGTATGGCTATGTCTAACCCCATATCATTGTGCTGAGTAATGACTTGGCAACATTCGGTCCTTCGTGTGCGCAAAAGCACGTAAATTTAAAAAAAGTCTAAAAAAAAAATACAAAAGTCTGTGCAAATAAATCCTGATTCTACATATACTTAAACACAAAGTGAAGTTTGTAATGGCAGTCATAGCTAGGACATTGCATGAGAACAGCGAAAACCCTCATAATGAAGTAGACTGTGTTACGCCATCAGAGCGCGTCAGACCAACGGTTCGGGGCGTACCGTAAGGAACCACTACTTTTGTAGTCGGTGATATGATAAAATAAAGGCAAATTTGTGATCATCTCTATTTAGCTAAGAGGAATACGACTGCCATATCTTAAAATATACGACGTTCTTTGCAACGATAGCGAAGGCGAATCATTAGATCACGCCAAGAGTGGCATGCTTTCGTGATGTGACATCCGATTATAGACGACCTTTTTCGCGTGTCTGGCAACAGTTTAGGCACGCTAAGTTTCGCTGGGATTTGAACTCGCTGGTACAGAGGAGTGAGTTGATTTCACCTAAGACACGGTCAGCCATGTTGAACCATGCCTGCAGCAATCTTATCGGCATCAAACATGTTAAGACTCCAAAGACGAAGATGAAGAAGTGCAAGTGTATTGTTTGCCTACGCCTACTTTTCAAACTTCTTTTGGTGTCTTCTTCCTTGTCACGTGACCACGTCAATGTCCCTGGCGTCCCCTTTCGTGTCGCGTGCTCAGGAATGGTGTCTCCTTTGGTGTCACGGCCTTAGGGATTTGTCCATGGCATCTCCTATCGTGTCACGTGCGTAGGAATATGTTCGGGTGTGGGCGCTACAGAATATATCGATTGGGGTGAAAGCGGCGGCGATTGGGATGGGTGGCTATTGCGGGTGAAACATGGGGTATGAGGTTACACCGATTTCCCGGCAGATGGCGTTCCGCTTACGCTATTAATAGTCCCCATGCCAAATTTATTGGAAGTATTATTTATTCAGAAGTAACTTTCACACGCGCAAATTGAAAATGAATCTAATCAAAGATATAATCGCAGTTTGGCATCAAAAACACCACTGTTTAGCATGTCCTGTGGTACTAGGACCGTACCAAATGAATTCATTCGATTGTGAATAATTAGAAGCCATGCGTGTTACTTTCGAACTATGTTTTTCGAGTTCGATCAAGGTGAAAGGGGTGAAGCGCTTTGAACTTTGCCCCCCGGTTATTTAGAGATATCTTGCCACTTAGCTCTTCGATTATAATCGTACGACAAAGGAATGTCTATATTTTTCAATTTATGCACCAAAAATACAAAATGTAACCTAAGCAACCATTGAAAGCATTTGTGACCTCAGCACTATTGAGGTCAAGCGTGAGGTGGGCGGTTGCGTGGGGCAGAGGTGATGCGAAGAACGAGCTCCCCCCGCAGAGTGAGTGGTACACAAGCATTACATCCGGTGCATATATAACACACTAAAACGCCACGAAACAAGCAGTAGCGAAAGCGTTGCTGTCAGGGAACGAACGGACATGCAACAATATTGATGAAAAAGGTGGTGAGGAGGCCGGTCACTTGCCCCCCCCCCCCCCCCCCCACCCACCTTCCTGTACCACCGCTGAATGCAGCCATAGGCTACTAGTCGAATGCCTGGTGTCTTGACCGAAAACTGCAAATGATCAGCTGCCACCCAACATTGCGAGCCAGCTCAACGGGGTTCGGCCCAAGCTCGTCGCTCAGAGGTAAAACATGCGTAGCGTAAAAATATAATGACGTATGGCAGATCCTGCCAAGGAGCAAAAAAAGGCGAAAACAAATACCACGGCCGCACCCGACTGAGCGGGACAGACGACACCATTGCCAGTGGCGGGAAAACGCCACGTCTCAGCTACGCCAGTCCTGGTAGTAGTAGCGAAAGCGGAACCCTGTCACGATGAGAGAGAGGGATAGATTCAATTGTCTTTTATCAACCAAAATAATAACTCGATCATACATAAATACCTTCATAAAACTTATCAGGCTAGGAGACCCACGCTAAGACATATTGTCGCTGCAGCTGCAGGCAACGGAGTTCTTTAAATAACGGTTCAGTATGTGCATTATATTTACTTAGTGTTATTATTCGTAGGGCTTTTTTTTTTGCAAGTGAAGCAATCTTTGACCTTCATCTCCCCAGACTAGAATCCCATATGTTAAGTGAGGTAAGATAAGCGAATTATATAAAACTTGCAATACATGTTGCGGTACTGTTTGTTTTAGTCTAGACATAATGCCAAGGGCCTTGGAGATCTTTGAAATTTTATCCACATGACTGTGCCATTTCAGATGTGTATGTATGGTAATGCCAAGAACATTAAATTCGTCGACACATTCAAGTACCGCATTATCAATTTTAATGGTAGGAGGCACAATCCGTCGTTGTGCGGTATGGAAAATAATAAATTTCGACGTCTGTACGTGCAACACAAGTTTATTAGCAGACAACCATTCATGTATTTTAGCCAATTCAGCATTAAAAACAGAGGATGAGGAGTCGCTTGTTGAGGGAGATAAGGAGAAAAAAAAGTGGTACCGTCTGCATATATTATGAATTTAAAAAAGTCACTAGCACACTTTATGCCATTAATATAAATGATAAAGAGCAATGCCCAAGGATAGATCCCTATGGAACGCCAGTTGTGATATCACAAGGATCAGATGTTACATCATCAAGACCGAAAAACTGTTTTCGTTCAGAAAGGTAATTCTTGAATAGGTCGACTCCAATTACTACATAATAACATAGTTTATTCATGAGAATACCATGGTCTATAGTATCGAACGTTTTTGATAGGTCCAGGTAAATTTTTACAGGGGATTCATTCCTGTCCATGGAGCTTATTGTGCGGTCCACCACTTCAAGAATAGCGAGTTCAGTGGGGTGCTTAGTTCGAAAGGCGTACTGACTGGCTGCGCATAGTTTATTTACTTCAAAATAATTATAAAGTTGAGCGGCGACAATCTTTTCGAATACCTTTGATATTGCTGGTAAGAGAGATATAGGGCAGGAGTTGTTAAGATAATTTATGTCACCCTTTTTATAAACTGGCAGCACCTTTGTTACTTTTAATTTTTTAGGAAAGATACCTGTCGACACAGTTTGGTTAGTCAATAAAGTAAGGGGTTCCACTATCTCATTCTTAATTTTCTTAAGAAGGTTAACAGAGTTTGAGACAAGGCCACAACTACTTTTAGGTTTTAAATTTAGGTTTTAAGAACTTCTGTAACGGTCCACTCAGATACAAGAGAACATTTAAACTCAGCATTCGTTTTTGATTTCATATAGTCATAAAACTTGATTGACGTTGGCGAGTGCAATTTTTTAACTAGATTTGGACCCGCTTGTAAAAAGAACGAGTTAATTTTTTCGCAAGATGCTGAACTTTACATGATGCCGCAAAATTGCAAGCGCTTTACATTGTTGAAGAACCATAAACAGAAACTGAATACTGAAACCAACATAATTAGGAGTAATAGAAACCGTACATGTGAGTCGCTCATGGAAGCAGGGCGAAAATTCGTCATGGAATCCAATGGAACCGATCATTATCCTACACGGGAAGGTTGCAACGTTAAATACCTGATTTCTATTGTCTTGGTTAAGGTGAAATAAATGAACAGACGTAATTTACATATTTATAGACGTGTCCCTCAAGGCACAGTGGAAAGGGATCATTTTCAGAAGTCTATAATCTGGGGCCAAACGTGCACATTAACATAATTACTCGGTCGGTAGTAATGTCAGCATTTGGCTAGATATCTGATGTGACAAAAGCGGTCACAAGTAGCTCAAGTCAGACTAAGACTCGGCTTATACGACATACTGGACCAAGTACGCATATAGACGCAGATAGAGAGATGGATTAGAGAGAGAGGGAGAGGGGTGGAAGAGAGAGAGGGAGAGGGGTGGAAGAGAGAGAGGGAGAGGGGCGACAGAACGGCGGAATCGCCTGGCGGATAAATTCCGGGGTGGGGGTGGGGGGGGGTGACAGCTAGCAATTATGGTGTTCAAGCTCTCAGAAATGTGATGTAATAAATTGGTGTTTTAGGGCTGCATGGGGCATCGGGCTGAGTCTTCTGGGATGATGAATGACGAATAAACGAAATACGCCGCACATTCATGCCCGTATTTTAATCTAGGAGCTGATGATTGATTTTGAGCCTAGTTAGTGTGGTAACCCTTAAACCACAGATCTATCATGATACATTTAACAGTGCATCACATATAATTGGAAGAGGTCTTTCGCCGTTCCGTACCTTGCGATAATTATAACTTCTCTGAAAAACAAACCCTGTTACAAAATGTTGCCTCTAATACACATGCAGTTTGGCAGATTCGGTGGTTATGTCGCCCAAAAACTCCCGCCAAAAAAAAACCTGGCTAGCGTTATAGCTTAGCCTCCCTCTTTCCGTCCGGTGTCATTTGGCGAAGTGGCAGTTTTGCTCCAGCACCTTGGGCCTCACCTGTTACCCACCCCACCCGCCACCTGCTCCCAGCTAGGGTATATGTGGAGGCGAAACCGGAAGCAATTAGGCAACGTTTTGCACCCACTCTCCCCCAACAAATGGTCATCCATCCCCTTTTGTGAGTTTTGGAACCTGCCAACCCCTCCTGGCCTCCTGGCCTCGGCTTTGGAGTTTAATAATAGCTGTTATTTTTCTCCGCCGCTTTCCGTTTGTCAGTTTTGGAGCGTTGGATACATCTGAGTCACGCTGAGTAACTTGTGTCCCCCACACCTCCGTAATAATCATCTTCCTACGTCACTATGGTGACTATGAGGGTGATATATAATGCTCCCAACCCATTCGAATTGCGTGAGGTGGAGGGGGGGGGGCACTATTATACAAATTTAGTGAGGGGTGGGTGGGGGGGGGGGGGGGCGGGGGGACATCCCCGGGTGCCTTGATGCCTAAGAGAGCGGACATTTGTGAAGAAAACGATACCCCTAGAGAGGGGATATTAGAAAACTTGCGACCGGAGAGGAGAGGGAGACTCTATATACCTTCCGAGCAGATTTTGTTGGTAAAAGGCCCCAACCTAGCGGAATTTGGCTCTAAGACGCCTCGACCGAGTAGATTTTGGCTGTGAAAAGGAGGGGCTTTACCGCGGAACCCCCGTCAACCCATCAATGTATTAGGTACCCCCCCCCCCCCCCTCGCCCCCTCCGGGGTCGCGCGCCAATGGGAAGTTCAAACTTACCTTAAAGGAAACATAATCTCAACGGGTGGAATTTCGTTATGGCTCAGCGGCGCTAACGTTGGCGGTCGCCCCATGTCGTTACGTCATACAGCACATTGATTTATGCCAGGTATTTATGCCATGTGATCCGTCTGGAACCTACCTGTCTACAACAAAGAAATGCTGGCTCAAGGTACTGGAACCAGCCTTGACGCACGATTGGTTGGTTGCATATTCAGGACACTTTTACCACTTTTGGTCATATCGCGTCAATGAGAGAAGGAAGGGAGAGTGGAGCCCTGTCACCGGGGGTAACCACCTACTCTTTGCGAAGAAGGACATGGGATCTTTATCCTGCGACCACACGGACATGGCCACAGCGTGGCTCGAACCACCGACGCACGTGCCGTTAGGCTCCCAGGTGGCCAAAGCACAGAAGGCGAGCGCTCTCATCCAGTGAGCTACCGGGCCGAAATTAAGAACACATATTTTGAACCATCTGATGATAGCAACTAATACTGCACCCTTGTAGTTTTTAACAGTCCTCATAATCTCCTATATAGGATCTGAAATAACCTGTGAGCTTGATATTTGTAAAGAACACATATACCTGGACGGAAATACGGTAAACCTTTTCCTATTCCCTTTATCACCTAGCGAGACGTCGTCCAGAGCAACCATTAGTGTGACGTCTCAAAAGGTGTTCTGGCCCGCGAATCGCCGTGAGCGAGTTAGTGAGTGCATTTCTTTCAACCAGGTTCTGGTATACCCAGTTTGTGACAGTGCTCTTCCTGAAATTACGGAATATATTACTTTAAGAACATACGTTTTGAACCACTTTCTCCCGAATATCCCGTGCTATTTTGATCGGGATACAATCGGCATACCGTATAAATGAAGGCACGCTCGCCTGACCCGGGCGAAGTAATGGTGGAAGAGATGCACCGATGCGCAAACTGTGCGTATTCGGTTTACCTATACCGGGGCTACCACAGGGACATTCACCCAGTGTCTATATCACTCACAAGGGCGGCCACGGGCGGGAGTAGCACCGAGTAATGTACAGAACCCTTATGCAATAAAAATAAGGGTTATAATTTTTGTATTATTTTTCGAGTCTCAATTTTTATTATTGAAGGCTTTTTATGACATTTCCTAGCTTGAGTGGTTTACCACAGCGCGTTCGGGATTTTCCGGTAGTTTGACATGCGTGACGCCAGAGAGTACGAAATCACAGGCGATAACGCAGAAGGTCGTACAAAATTGCATAGCGAATGTCTCTTGTATATGTTTGAATGCGATACATCATCATTTGACGGTGAAATTTCCAGTGATTCGGAGGGCGACAGTGCCAATGCAGACGCAAGCTGAAGCGCGAGGCCAAATATACCGATCCAGGATGTCAATTATTCACTGACGTCACTGTTGCTTTCATCCATTCATGTAATGAAAAATGGTCTTCCACGTGCGTTATGTCGTACAAACAAGTCGGACAAACAAAGGAGCATGTCACGTTCTTGTCGGACAAACAAAGCAGCATGTCACTTTCTTGTCAGTTTCAGAGATGAGTACTGCTCACTTGCTTGGAGCTTGGATCGGTCTATACCATAAGACAGCCAGATTCTCAAAAATACACCGGTCCACACGCCGACACTAAGCCCCACCCACCCTGGAGTCTTTTTTCCTTAATCGTGAGCATGAAATTGACAATCATAGTTGATTTGTTTGTCCGACTTTGCTTGTCCGTGGTGCAAACCCACAACCCGTTGATCTTCCCGTCAGCTTACCTACCAACTGAGCTCGGGAGGCTCTCTCACCCGTTATGAAAGCGTTCGGGTGGAGTGTCATCCTGGCCATTGTCACTGGGCCGGTATGGCGGCTTTCATGGTGGATTACTGGCGTAAACTTGGCCTGCTTAACCATGGGATGCGCAGGGTGCTTTCACCAGCCAGATAACCTCATTAATCAACTCAATTAGTAGAGTGCTTCGCGGCCAAGGACGCCCGGGTAATATCAAGAATGGTGCCGGAATGTGTTCTCGCCAAGATCTCGTAGATCTCGCCAATCAGCATGGTGGGACAGCTGGACACCACCCTATGCTGATTAATAAGTTAATGCCCTCCCTCCTTTGATATGGTCTTCCTGTCTAAGATTTCTTATCTGAGAATCCTCAGGAGCTCAGTTGGCAGCCAACTGTACTACAGACCCGGGTTAGCTACACAATTCTCGGCGTCGGAGCACAGACTGTTTCACTATTCGGCTACAACATGGCTTACCAATCTCGGGATATTACCGTTTATTCCTTTGCTTGAACATCTGATCATCAAACATTTTTTTTTGAACAAAAACGAATGTTCCCTTTTTTAATTTTATGTTTCACAAAACGAATAAGGTTTCGGCAATTACTTTGGACTTCACTATTTTGAAATGGCAAAAATTTAATAGCCATCAAGAATCGTTGCACTTTTTGAAAAGAACAGAACGAAAATTGGTAAAATGCTTTGTAATTTCGTAGATTGACGTAGATATAATGTAAATAGACACTATGCTGCTTTTAATAGTCTTCAACCAAAAGGTTCAAGAGACACGTTTTATCAACACAATTTATTCAGGGGATCATCTTTCGTTTTTATCTGTGTGGTATTAATCTCAACATTGGCAGTTTATTTAAGTATATATTATATATATAGTAATGTTCGAGACGTCCTTTTAGCCATATTCTCGTTTGGTGTAAGTTGTTCAAGAGCGGAAAAAATTCGGAAATCATAGTTCATTTTATTCCACTGTGAGGCGCTACTGTGCAGTCCGGGTATTGGTAACATATCAAATGATAACATTCTATAGACAAGTAAACATTTTATTTTGGATTGTAATTTAGACTTGCTTAGACTATACTTTAGACTTTTAGACTTGTAATTTAGACTTTGTTAAACCCGAAACTCATCAGTTGTGTCTATGCAGAAAGATTAAAGATAAAACATATGCCCCAGAACGCTTTACGCCAGTCATGTTTTAACGCTTTACGCCAGTCATGTTTTTTTGCAGAATGGCGGATATTTGCGAAGTAATGGAAGTTTAGGTAATGCACCATAAAGCTTCATTCAAGTGCTCGTCTCGTGACCTTCAATGTATCACTAATGGCAGTCATTGTATCACATCCGGATATGCTGACTTGATGGTCTATCCTTATATATATACAGGTAATTATGAGCTAATGTTATATTGGACGTTAGCCAACGAAAGAAGGATATACATTTACACAGGCACTACATACATACATATACCGCTCCCCATGGCGGATGTCCAGCCTTTCACGCTACCCGCTCGGTCGCCGCGTGTTGCCAAGGCTTCTCTTGGTTTGTTCGCAGGCATCCGGGAACGCGATGGGGAATCCGGAAGTGAATCCGACCAGTGGGTAGTCGCCCCATTAGCGCGTCTCTTCCTGTCGGAGCGCTTCGGTAACTGGTGAGCAGGCCGCCCGGTAATTGCTCCGGTCACGTGAGGTGGTGGACAGTCTCTTCTTCACATCCTTAGATCGATGGAACGGGCCAACATTGAGAGGGTGAGCCATGTGTTCGGGACTAACCGCCTGCTCTTTTGCGAAGATAGGCATGATATCCTTATGCTGCCCAAGCAGGTGCACCCGTGGGATTCGAACCACGCACTTGCCGCATGAGGCCCAGCAGAGCAAACTCGATCAGAGCCCAACGCGGTGCTTACACCACCCCATACGGTCACCGATCAACTGCATCTCGGATTTGTGTTTTACCTTACTTCATAGTTAGCTTTACGGTTTATACGATGTATGCATTGACTACGCCACACAGCCCTTGAACAATGACTTTCTGTATCCAATATGTTTACAAAAGTAGACGTTAGCAACCCACTTCACAGACAGGTGAGCGAACGCAATATAGCGGGGACAAGTGACCACAGTTGGCCAGAATCAATTCTGATATTGATCAACTTGTTATTTAAAACTCTGGCCTTTGGCCTGGAGTCCCCCTTCTCACGGCCAAACTCTGCTATTATAATTTAGACCACAATTATTGTCATGACTGTCAGCACCATCGTCATTCATGACAATTCTAGACGTCACATTCTTCCAAAATACTATATACTTCCGGCGGTTGGTAATTTGTTTATGTATCTCCGCGCTTAGTTTCCTAGAGGATATGCTTAGTTTGCTTTTGTAGATTAATATAAATGCTTGTGATTTATATATTTTGTTGCACTGTGATCCTGCAATGCAGAAATGAATACCAGAAGCTAAAAAAACGAGCATCTTCCCAGCATTTCTCTCGGCATATGGCTGCCTTTATAAATGGTTGCCTTTTCACTGACTAATCCAGCGTTACCACATTCTCGTTCCATCTGGTCATTGTCCTGGCCTGTCCGCTGTGGCGTGTCCTCCATGTCCTCCTCTTCATCTCTTTCCATTGGCCGAGTTCCGCGATATTTAATTTGAGGAAATGAAATCCGTTTCGTAGCCGCGATCTTATGAAGAGTACATTCCGTTGTTTGGCTGGATAATTCCTGACGCAAGTGATTTTTTTTTTGTCGTCTGATATCTGACCTGCTACTAAAGCCTGAAGTTTTTATAATCTTGCGATGGTTATCGGCGTTTGTGTCTGTTGCAAGTCTGCTCACCGTCTGACTCGATCCGTCTCCAGGCATGGAACCAGGCATGAGCCTGTAGGGCAGGGCACCAGGCTTATAGCAAACCGCCTTCCATCTATATATTCATTGGGCAGAAGTCGCATAATTCGCATTTTTTTCTCCACTCTCTCGCCTTTGATCTGTTCGAAGCTCACCGATTTCAACACGCTTATCGTATAATAACAAATATTAATGTGATATTGGTTTTTTTCTTACTGTTCGACGCCTGAATGTATGCAAAGCTGGTTCCAAACGCCCACTCGCCATGTGGAGCTCCCTTTCATCCGCGCGGGCACCGCTGTGGTGAGTTCGGGTATCAAGCATTTATTCGCTAGGTGGCGCTACGCAAGCTCCGCTTATACCGCTGCTGCCGGCCGGGGGCAAATTTCAAGATTCTAAAAAAACTGTCAAATCAGCTGTAATTCCTTGCAACATTATAATTTTCAATAATTCAACATAAAACTAACGAGTTTTGCGTAATTAGTACAGCAAAAAACAGCTTGTACCCTGTCGAAACGTGTATAATTGTGATTGGGCTCTTTCTTTTCATCACCGGATACCATATGTTATTAGGCTTGGACTGGGTCCCCGGCACTAATTTGAGAAATGTGCTGCGCATTTGTCCTGGTGAGTGCGTGTGCGAATGCATTGAGGCAGTAAGCGACAAGAGAGATATAATGGAGCCCTAGCGGAGTGAGTTTAAAGCAGAGTGTTCGGGTTTATGCGAGCGGAGTAGTTTGAGCACGCGGGAACGCATAACTGAACGCGTAGGGTCTATGTGAGCCTATAGCGCGGTCACGTGGTAAATTTTACTCCCGGACCTGACTTCCTACCCAGAAGAGGATCACGATGATTTCCAACACCGCGACCAGGACCCACAATAGGCTAAATATATATATAACGTCATCTTTCAAAAAATCTGAAAATAATATTATAACAATGAGAATAAAATAAGGAACACACATCAAATCCGAAGATTTATTTTTTGCTATGTTTCGGTCTTCATTATTTGTGCAGTTCACACAAATTACAATATTCACGCTGAACACAGATTTTGCGTTCTGGGTATCTTGATCTAAAAACGGGCGGAAAGTATGAGTGCGCATTCTCACACCTACAATTCGACAGATTCCTTAAGTAGAGATAAATCAGTCAGATTTTTCGATAAAAAATCATTTTCATTAACCCGAACTAATAAAGACGAGCTTTTAGCGAACCTCAATGCAGCAACTTACTCAGTATATCATTTTATTCTTGAAACAGCGATTGCTGAGAGGGAACACTTGACAGTGTTCACCTGATACCATGGGTTATTATGTATATGCTGGGATCCGGGCACTGCTTTATAGAATTCCACGGCGCATTTTCCAATCTTTTTGCGGAGCGCCGCCTTGGTGGGCGAAAGTTTGAATGTCGAAGTAACCGAAAATAGAGATGTAAGAGAGCCCCTAGAGGAGCGAGTCGAAGGCAGAGAGTGATATGTGCCGTGTCATTGCAAAGGATGGTTGCCGTTTTGCGCCAATTTTGGGCGCAGAAAGTTTACAAGCGACGGATACTGACCTCAGCAGGATTTCAACCCACAATGTATTCGTCTGCAGTCCATCCAGCACGCCACCAGACGGCCGCCGTGGCTCCTGGGTGTCATTGAAAACACGTCCTCTCGTGTTGCGAACTCGGTCACAACGTGGCGCTTCACCAGCTTGTATTAAAAACCCAGACTGGGCAATGGAAACCCATTTGTATCATAATAATAAAAAGATGAAAAGGTCAGCTTTGGCGCTACAGCCATATATTCTCCGCGAAATGTTACTTTTTTTTTTATACCAATGGCTTGCCTTACATCTATCTTAACCATACGCCTGGCTCCCTAAGCTCCCACTCACTCCCAAGAAGTATTTGATTTCTTTGATTTTGCGCATATATAGGGTAAGTTGTCACAAAAATCTGTTTCTAAAGCGGATCAAAATGTGGTTTCGCCCTCTCTAAAGCGGATCACATTGTTATTTCGCCCTCTACACAAGCGAATGAATCTTAATGTGGTTTCGCCCTCTCTAAAGCGGATCACATTGTTATTTCGCCCTCTACACAAGCGAATGAATCTTAATGTGGTTTCGCCCTCTCTAAAGCGGATCACATTGTTATTTCGCCCTCTACACAAGAGAATGAATCTTAATGCGGTTTCGTTCTCTCTAAAGCGCATCAGCGTGTGGTTTTGCCCTCTCTAAAGCGGATCAGAGTGTGGTTTGGCCCTCTCTAAAGCGGATCAGAGTGTCGTTTCACCCTCTCTAAGCGCACCAGAGTGTGGTTTCACCCTGTCTAAAGCGCATCAGGGCGTGGTTTCGCCCTCTCTACAGCGGATCAGAGTGTGCTTTCACCCTGTCTAAAGCGCATCAGGGTGTGGTTTTGCCCTCTCTACAGCGGATCAGAGAGTGATTTCACCCTGTCTAAAGCGCATCAGGGTGTGGTTTTGCCCTCTCTACAGCGGATCAGAGTGTGATTTAACCCTGTCTAAAGCGCATCAGGGCGTGGTTTCGCCCTCTCTACAGCGGATCAGAGTGTGATTTCACCCAGTCTAAAGCGCATCAGGGTGTGGTTTTGCCCTCTCTAAAGCTGATCACAGTGTGGTTTCGCTCTCTCTAAAGCGCATCAGAGTTTGGTTTCGCTCTCTCTAAAGCGCATCAGAGTGGTTTCGCACTCTCGGAAGCGGAAGTACAGCTGCCATCCCCTGAGGCGACGTTGACTACTCTCAGACCACACAGGGTTTTCAGGGAAATACTTAGCGAGTCTAGGACGTTTTACCTGTCGTGTTAATAAGGTTGTTACGTTGCAAAATGTCCGCCCGTTGCAAAATGTCCGCCAGGCAAATATCGTTGCATTATGTCCGCCCAAAAACCAATTCGTCGTTGCAAAATGTCCGCCCGGAAAATATCGTTGCATTATGTCCGCCCAAAACTCAATTCGTCGTTGCAAAATGTCCGCCCGGAAAATATCGTTGCATTATGTCCGCCCAAAACTCAATTCGTCGTTGCAAAATGTCCGCCCGGCAAATATCGTTGCATTATGTCCGCCCAAAACTCAATTCGTCGTTGCAAAATGTCCCCCCGTATGTCGGTTGGTTCCGTTTTTTCAAAACTAAAATGTAAGGTTTTAAAGTCTAATCTTGGTGTGTTCTGTTATTATCTGAATTTCATATGTCGGTCTGAGTTGTTATGACGCATGTTTCCGACATATCGCAATTTGTCTGTTTGTCTACAGGTGTGTGTGTGTGTGTGTGCGTCTGCGTGTCACCGACATGGCTCGGTCAAGTTCATTAGCGGGGTATGTAGGTCAAAGCTCAAGGTCACAATATTTTTATTCTGTCCTTAATCATTGGCAGATGAGGCCAATAATTCTGAGAAAAGGTTACTGTGGGGACTGCTCAAACCTGCTTGTGTGAGTGACCATTGACGGGGAGGAAAGAGAGGGGTGTGACGTTGGGTTGTGTCGATCTGGGCATGTGTCTCCGGGATAAGAACGGTCAATCTGGATACAAGGGGTCAAATCTGGATCTGAGGGGTCACATCTGCGTCTGAGGGTCAAATCTCGATATAAAGAGTCAATCTGGATCTGAAAGGTCAATCTGGATTTGATGGTTCAATCTGGATTTAAGAGGTCAAATCTGGATCTGAAAGGTCAATCCGGATCTGAGGAGTCAATCGGGATTTGATGGTTTAATCTGGATTTAAGAGGTCAAATCTGGATCCGAAGGGTCAATTTGGATCTGAGGGGGTATAAAATAGACCTAAGAGGTCAAAGCTGGATCTGAAGGGTCAATTTGGATCTGAGGGGTATAATATGGACCTAAGAGGTAAAATCTGGATCTAAAGGGTCAATCTGGATCTCATAGGTTAAATCCGGATATGTGGGGTCAAACCTGAATCTGAGGGGTCAAATCTGGATTTCAGAGGTCACATCTGGATCTGGGGCGTCAAATCTGGACCTTAGGGGTCAATCTCGATCTGAGGGGTCAATCTCGATCTGAGGGGTCAATCTAGATCTGATGGGTCAATCCGGATCTGAAGGGTCACATCTGGATCTGAAGGGTCAAAATCTGGACTTAAGAGGTCACATCTATATCTGAAGGGTCAACTCTGGATTTGAGATGTCAAATCTGGATCTGCGGGTTCAATCTGGATCTGAAGGGTCAAATCTGGATCTGAGAGGTCAAATCTGGATCTGCGGGTTCAATCTGGATCTGAAGGGTCAAATCTGGATCTGAGAGGTCAAATCTGGATCTGAGGGTCAAGTCTGGATCTGAGGGGTCAATCTAGATCTGATGGTTCAATCTGGATTTAAGAGGTCAAATCTGGATCAGAAGGGTCAATTTGGATCTAAGGGGTAAAAAAATATGGATCTAAGAGGTCAAATCCGGGTCTAAGGGCACAAATATGGATCAGAAGGGTCAATCCTAATCGAATTGTGAAGAATCCGCTCTGGATCTAAGGTGTAAATCGGGCTTCTATGAATCAGTTCGGATCCTGGGGATCCAATTGGGATCCTAGAGGTCTATTGGAGATGATCATAGTCAAATACTGATACGATGAATTAAATCAGGACCTTACAGGTCAATACAGCGTGGTTGACTCCTATATGCTTCCCGTTGCGTCATCATGGTAGTTATGGTAAGCCGTTCGCCGAAAAGCGATTCCACGTTGTGACATGCGTCGATTTGTTCTTCCCGAATGGAATGTTGGTGTTTTAGGCCACTTTTGTGCACATACAGGCTAAATTGGGCCAAGGAACCTCCCGAGACGATGAAGGATGAAGGAATGAAACATGCCCCAGATTAGGTGCCCGAGCCCGGATTCGAACCCAGGACCTATTGATCTGCGGTCTAGTGCGCTAACCACTACACCAGGGAGGCCCCCTTGTTCTTCCCGATGCATGGGCCGTGATAAATATGGCCCTTCATTTTGACTATGCAAAAGTCAGATTTAGTAAAACATGCCATCTGTAAACTATGACAATATATCGTGATATCTCGACCCCGACGCTAAGTCTTGGGCATGCTTCAACCATTATTCATGGCATCGAGGGGCTTCTTGGCCCGGTCCAGCCATCGTGTGATTGCCTACAAAGCAATATATGATTGTCTATGTCGATTGTTTGGGTAGGTGCCCTAGGCAGCATAACAGAGTCAATAAGTATTGGTGAATCGAGAAATTGACGATGGCCTATTTTGATCGAGCCGGCTGAATAGATCGATCCATACACTAAGCGACGCTTACACGTAGTGATATTCGTGAGCATGAAATGGATAATCTTTGCTAACGGTAGGCACAAATGGAAAGTATTTACTTCAGATACTGACAAGAAAGTAACATGCTGCAGGGGCGGATCCAGGAATTTGAAAAAAAGGGTGGGGGGAGGATCCATTGGAACTTGCGACCGGGGGGGAGGGGGGGGGGACTCTGAAAATGTACGTTCATGGAGCGGGTTGCCGGAAAAAAATACCCCGTACGAGCTGACTTTAGCGGTAAAGCGCCCCGACAGAGCGGATTTTGGTGGTAAAACGCCCCGATCGAGCGGATTTTGGTCGTAAAACGCCCCGACCGAGCGGATTTTGTAGTAAAACGCCCCGACAGAGCGGATTTTGGTGGTAAAACGCCCCGACCGAGCGGATTTAGGATGTGAAAGGGGGGGCGGGGGGTTTTACCGCAGACCCCCTCCCCCCAACCCATTCAATTCAATTCAATTCAATTCAATATCATTTATTTGAGCAAGATCGAATGCATGCAATCGTCAAATCATGCAATCGTCAAATTTTACTCTGGAGACTCCTATTAAGACCACGAAGGTCGCTAGCATAGGAGCCACAAAAAAAAAAAAAAAAAAAAAAAAAAAAACGTGAAACAAAAATCATCGCATAATCATAATGGAACAAGTATGGGGCAACTTAAATAAGGTTATATTACACTTATATGTACCCCCCCCCCCCCCCGCCGCCGGGTCTCGGCATATTTTATGCTGAAGTTCACATCTGTCCCTCCTTCACTATTGCTATTATTAGAATTACAATTTAATAATAGCAAACCAACAGAAGTCTTTATTATAACTTAATGATGAAAACTGCAAAAGTCATCAAATGTTGAAATTTTTAGAACAAGGAGGTGGGGAGCGGGGTACGTGGGGACACGGGGATGGAGAGAGAGAAAGAGAAATTGGAGCGGGGTGTCGCCGCAATGCCGCCATTATGCTGAGAGTCGCCCGAGTAGGGCTTACCCCATCACCCCCCCCCCCTTACCAATGGCTCGCGACTCGCGTACCGTTAGGCTCTCAGTCCCAGAGCGCTCATGTCAAGCGCGCTACTTAAAGTCCATCTCTTATGTCCTATGCTACTTTGCATATATTTGATCCATTCGCACTATATTAACGAAATTCCATACGCACTGAATTTATTCGCCATGAATATTAACAATATTAGCCATTTTATCACATACCTACGCAAAAAAGTAGAAGATAGACAGGGGCGATTTTTTCATTGATTCGTGACGTCACAAGATGAACCGGTTTTGTTGCGCAATATGGTAAACGCGTCTTTGAGCATGGCGTCTATAGGATGGTCAGCGTCCTTCCGCATCGATCGGGATGCAGCGATACGCGCACGATTATTTGGAATTAATGATAGTGAGGGTGAGAAAGAAGAAGTGGAGGATTCAGGCAACCGGAGCATGTATTCTGCCGCCGTACGTATCGTTTCGAGCCACCTCGAATGAAGACAGATTGCTAAGCCTTCGGGACTGTAAACGTTGAGAGCCTCGAAACGCCCTACGCAAAACAGTATTTTCGGAAAAAGTGCGAATATACCATGAATTATATGATGAGATCTAGATCAAAAACCTGCAAATATGCCTTGTAATCATATAAAGTATTAATTCGGCGACCAGCACATTAGTGATAAGCTACTTAGTTGTTTGTCCCAACCAGACACCATAACGTTTGGGTGTCCACAAGTATTACTATAAAGAGTACGCGATGAAGAGTATTATAAGATGTGCGCTGGGTGTGTTTTTTCTCCCTTCTGTCAAATTCTGATGAGCATGAACAACTTCTTTTAGTACATACATTTCATTTAACCCTGGATCTAGATTCTATGTCTACGATTCGACGGACATCCCCGCGACGGCCCGTCCACTACCGTAGCCTAGCCCACCCTTTTCATTTTTGGGAAGATACGTAGGCTGGCAACACACTGGCAGTGGCAGTGGCCACTGCAGCTGTTTTCTGTTTTCTGTCAGTGTCAGTGTCACGAATGTTGCGCTACCCAACATTCACACACCTCTAATGTAATTGATCTAGGTCTATCTACATCTACATGTGGCAAATATTCATCATGAGTTAATGTTAACCGAAATAAACATCTGAGCTTCCCTGTCGCACGTAGGCTACATTCAAACACCGCGGGCAGTCGAAGCGAGCGAGGCGCACTTAAACCGGTTCATCTTGTGACGTCACAAATCTCTACTCTGGGTGGGGGTTTGAAAATGGATCGTTCGCTGCTTGAGTTTATTTTGGTGACTTTAGATATTAATATTTATGGCATAAGAGACATTGTAAAATAATTGCATCTGATAAATTGCTTTAGTAACCACTGAGAAATGTATATTTGAAAGTGGTTTCGAAACAAATACCCCCCCAAGAGATGGACTTTAAGATACTGAGCTAAATGGGCGGCTCATGATATAGTAAGAAATGATAGGTATATAGAGCTGATCATGCGACAAAGACATCCTGCAGTGGGCGGACATAATGCAACGACGAATTGAGTTTTGGGCGGACATAATGCAACGATATTTGCCGGGCGGACATTTTGCAACGACGAATTGAGTTTTGGGCGGACATAATGCAACGATATTTTCCGGGCGGACATTTTGCAACGACGAGTTGAGTTTTGGGCGGACATAATGCAACGATATTTTCCGGGCGGACATTTTGCAACGACGAATTGGTTTTGGGGCGGACATAATGCAACGATATTTGCCTGGCGGACATTTTGCAACGGGCGGACATTTTGCAACGTAACAAAGGTAACTCGATGCCACAGTCGCGTGCGTCTACGTTGCCCGTTCGTGATTCTTCCATTTGTATCAGTGCCACCCAATCTGGGACGAGAATGACGGATGCGCTCACCGCCCGCCGCCCAACCCAGCGGCGAATGGTTAACTCGCCTGGCACGCACAGCATATCAACACTACATCAACATCCCTATAGTCCAGTGTAAGTTTATGCCCCCAGCACCCCCCCCCCCCCGCCCCCACGGACTCGGCCCCACCTAGTCCAATAATGAGATATTTTCTCTCACTTTCAAGTTTTTAACTGCGTGCAGTCAGATATGAACCGGTTATCACGCTAAGATCGTACTCAGATTCGTCACTTCTCGCCATCGCTGTCGCCATTACCATCACATCACCACCATCACCATCACCATCACCACCGTCACGACCACCACCAGCTACACCAGCTACACCATCACCTTCATGTTACCACTATCATCACTATTTTTAACGTTATCTTCCAGCCCCAAGCCCGGCCTCTTAAACTTAGCCCCTCGCCCAAACCCAGCCCCCAACCCACCCCTTTCCCCCTTTGCACTGTTCCAGTATGTCGTGGGCAGGAAGAGACAAAAACAGCCAACCCATGTAACGTCCGAACACAAAACTTAGACGGTAACTCGACACATGTCAGACACGCAGCGCCTGGAAAACTGCCAGATCAATTAGAGATCGTATTAATAAGACCGTTGCCATTGTGAGCCAGTTTTAGTGTCGGAGGAGGACGCACGGATCTACGAGCAGGCGGTGGAAGAGCAGGGCCCGACCACTGGAGGTCTGAGGCTATCACAGTCGGCAGATCGGATGTTGTAATACGGACACTCTTATTAAGAGGCAAAGGGCTAAAGCACAACATGACGTCATCACCTTCGTTTTGTTGTGGTCATTTTCTTCGCATTGCCAGGTGTCTGGAAGGGGGGTGTCCAGTGTCCAGTGTCGATTTTTCAAAATCATCAAGTCGAATGTCACTTTTTCACGACGTTCCGTGTCGTTTTTTTCACCAATCTGTGTCGATGTCGCTTTTGCAGATCCTTTGTGTCGGAATTTGGGGGCCAATGTCGAATGTCGATTTTTTTTTAAATATGCCAGTGTCACGTGTGGCCATTAACCCCTTTGCAGACCTCTGTTGCCCTTGGAGCGTTGTCTCTGCCCTTGGGATTCCCAACGCACATGTATATATATACATGGCGAACAGCAGGGACGCGCGGTCCATGACCTTCACAAGGTGACCGGGACGTGACGTTTCAAAAGTCATCTGATTCACAATTCCGCTTCAGCAGTAACTGGATCAATATGTTGACGTCCTTTTCTCTTCTTCCATGCCATGCCGACCCATTCTCTTCCCATTCCACAAGGCATTTTATCCCATCCATAACCACCACCACCACCTCCACCCACCCCTACCCCTTACCTCATCCATCACCAAACAGCTAACCTTCACGTGACCGTGGGCGATAATTGGCCTTGGCGTGAGAGGGTCCAACACGCGCGTTCCCATGGACACCCAGGAACGTTAGGTGAGACCTCCGTTCAAGGACCAAAACGTCAAACATGCCGCAGGAAAAAAGTAATTACGGCCCCATATTTCTCCATTGAGCGATCTCAGTGTCCGTACCGTTATTACCGTGCTAATAATGTCCCGCGGAGGTTGTCACGTGGTCCTCGCAGACCGGATGTTGGATGTGTCAGTTATGTCTCCAGGAGTAGCGCTGGCTTTCAGCAATCGCGGAAACTTTTGAAGCATAATATCTTGCCTTTCATGCCGATAATATTGTTTTTCCCATTGCGATGTTCTTGGCGACATTTGCTGACGTGCCTTATCTAATAAACCGCTAACACCGCTGACAGAATTGAAATGTTGGTGTTGGTGTTGCAACTAAGCCGCCTTTGTGGGCGTGAAGGCGAAATTGTGGCAAGAAATCCCCTTCCACCCACAACCTTTTCAACTAGAGAGCAGCCAGCGTACCAACTGAAATAGTGAGACTCCCCTCTTGTGATAGACACTAACATACGGGCAACTGCATTCGGTGTAGGAGGGACATCTATTCTTGGTATTCCTATGCAACAGAAATGAGGCGCATTATTTCTTAGGGACGGAACATTTGATATTCAAGGGGAGGGGGGGGCTGGTTTTTTTTGGGATGTTTTTGGGTAAAGGTCAACAACAAATTTGTTGGTTTGAGGGCCAAACTGAAATTAGTGGGCATGGGTCTGATTTATTTTTCTAGGGGTTAGTGTGTTGGCTTAATTTCTGAAGGAATCTGCAAAATGTATTCAGGACTGAGGACCCTTTTTTTCGGTAACAGGCAATCAAGGTTTTGTTCAAACAAAATTCAGAGCGAAAAGAACCCATAGCCCTCTATGGATAATTAAACGGTCCTTCGTTATTGAGGCCATGTGCGTGTGACCCTTATCAGCTGCCTCGGCGCCCAGACCTTTCATTATCATTAGGGGCCGGCCCGGTAGCTCAGTGGGCTAGCGCGCTCGCCTTGAGTGCTCTGGCCATCTGAGACCCTAACGGGACGTGGATCGGTGGTTCGCGCCTCGCTGTGGCCATGTCTGTGTGGTCGCAGGATAAAGATCTCATGTCCTTCTTCGCAAAGAGTACGAGGTTACCCCCGGGGACATGTCTCCACTCTCCCTTCCTCCTCCTATTGACACGATGTGACCAGAAGTGGTTAAAGCGTCCTGAATATACAACCAACCAACTACAACCATCGACACCCTTAAATCTGTAGATGCAATTGGGTAATTAATTCTGCTGCCTTTGTTTTGCCTCCAGATTTATTTGGCGCAATGGTAATTGTGACCCAAAAAAGGCGCTCGGCGTCACAGTCGACTTGAAGAACGTTCAGAAGGTGCAAGGTTACGTCGGCCTTCCCTGCTCCCTCGGTAAGTACCTCATGCATAGTGATACCCCACTCGGCCTACCCTGCTCTATCGGTAAGTGCCTCATGCATAGTGATACTCCACTCGGCCTTCCCTGCTCCATCGGTAAGTGCCTCATGCCTAGCGATACACCACTCGGCCTGCCATGCTCCATCGGTAAGTGCCTCATGCATAGTGAAACCCCACTCGGCCTGCCATGCTCCATCGGTAAGTGCCTCATGCATAGTGATACCCCACTCGGCCTTCCCAGCTCCATCGGTAAGTGCCTCATGCATAGTGATACCCGACTCGGTCTCCCATGCTCCATCGGTAAGTGCCTCATGCATAGTGATACCCCACTCGGCCTTCCCCGCTCCATCGGTAAGTACCTCATGCATAGTGATACCCCACTCGGCCTTCCCTGCTCCATCGGTAAGTGCCTCATGCATAGTGATACCCCACTCGGCCTGCCATGCTCCATCGGTAAGTGCCTCATGCATAGTGATACCCCACTCGGCCTTCCCTGCTCCATCGGTAAGTGCCTCATGCATAGTGATACCCCACTCGGCCTTCCCTGCTCCATTGGTAAGTGCCTCATGCATAGTGATACCCCACTCGGCCTTCCCTGCTCCATCGGTAAGTGCCTCATGCATAGTGATACCCCACTCGGCCTTCCCTGCTCCATCGGTAAGTGCCTCATGCATAGTGATACCCCACTCGGCCTTCCCTGCTCCATCGGTAAGTGCCTCATGCATAGTGATACCCCACTCGGCCTGCCATGCTCCATCGGTAAGTGCCTCATGCATAGTGATACCCCACTCGGCCTTCCCTGCTCCATCGGTAAGTGCCTCATGCATAGTGATACCCCACTCGGCCTTCCCTGCTCCATTGGTAAGTGCCTCATGCATAGTGATACCCCACTCGGCCTTCCCTGCTCCATCGGTAAGTGCCTCATGCATAGTGATACCCCACTCGGCCTTCCCTGCTCCATCGGTAAGTGCCTCATGCATAGTGATACCCCACTCGGCCTTCCCTGCTCCATCGGTAAGTGCCTCATCCATAGTGATACCCCACTCGGCCTTCCCTGCTCCATTGGTAAGTGCCTCATGCATAGTGATACCCCACTCGGCCTTCCCTGCTCCATCGGTAAGTGCCTCATGCATAGTGATACCCCACTCGGCCTTCCCTGCTCCATCGGTAAGTGCCTCATGCATAGTGATACCCCACTCGGCCTTCCCTGCTCCATCGGTAAGTGCCTCATGCATAGTGATACTCCACTCGGCCCGCCATGCTCCATCAGTAAGTGCCTCATGCATAGTGATACCCCACTCGGCCTTCCCAGCTCCATCGGTAAGTGCCTCATGCGTAGTGATACCCCACTCGGCCTGCCATGCTCCATCGGTAAGTGCCTCATGCATAGTGATACCCTACTCGGCCTTCCCGGCTCCATCGCTAAGTACCTCGTGCATAGTGATACCCGACTCGGCCTTCCCTGCTCCATCAGTAAGTGCCTCATGCATAGTGATACCCCACTCGGCCTGCCATGCTCCATCGGTAAGTGCCTCATGCATAGTGATACCCCACTCGGCCTTCCCAGCTCCATCAGTAAGTGCCTCATGCATAGTGATACCCGACTCGGCCTCCCATGCTCCATCGGTAAGTGCCTCATGCATAGTGATACCCCACTCGGCCTTCCCCGCTCCATCGGTAAGTACCTCATGCATAGTGATACCCCACTCGGCCTTCCCTGCTCCATCGGTAAGTGCCTCATGCATAGTGATACCCCACTCGGCCTTCCCTGCTCCATCGGTAAGTGCCTCATCCATAGTGATACCCCACTCGGCCTTCCCTGCTCCATTGGTAAGTACCTCATGCATAGTGATACCCCACTCGGCCTTCCCTGCTCCATCGGTATGTACCTCATGCATAGTGATACCCCACTCGGCCTTCCCTGCTCCATCGGTAAGTGCCTCATGCATAGTGATACACCACTCGGCCTGCCATGCTCCATCGGTAAGTGCCTCATGCATAGTGATACCCCACTCGGCCTGCCATGCTCCATCGGTAAGTGCCTCATGCATGGTGATACCCCACTCGGCCTTCCCAGCTCCATCAGTAAGTGCCTCATGCATAGTGATACCCGACTCGGCCTCCCATGCTCCATCGGTAAGTGCCTCATGCATAGTGATACCCCACTCGGCCTTCCCCGCTCCATCGGTAAGTACCTCATGCATAGTGATACCCCACTCGGCCTTCCCTGCTCCATCGGTAAGTGCCTCATGCATAGTGATACCCCACTCGGCCTTCCCTGCTCCATCGGTAAGTGCCTCATCCATAGTGATACCCCACTCGGCCTTCCCTGCTCCATTGGTAAGTGCCTCATGCATAGTGATACCCCACTCGGCCTTCCCTGCTCCATCGGTAAGTGCCTCATGCATAGTGATACCCCACTCGGCCTGCCATGCTCCATCGGTAAGTGCCTCATGCATAGTGATACCCCACTCGGCCTTCCCTGCTCCATCGGTAAGTGCCTCATGCATAGTGATACCCCACTCGGCCTTCCCTGCTCCATTGGTAAGTGCCTCATGCATAGTGATACCCCACTCGGCCTTCCCTGCTCCATCGGTAAGTGCCTCATGCATAGTGATACCCCACTCGGCCTTCCCTGCTCCATCGGTAAGTGCCTCATGCATAGTGATACCCCACTCGGCCTTCCCTGCTCCATCGGTAAGTGCCTCATCCATAGTGATACCCCACTCGGCCTTCCCTGCTCCATTGGTAAGTGCCTCATGCATAGTGATACCCCACTCGGCCTTCCCTGCTCCATCGGTAAGTGCCTCATGCATAGTGATACCCCACTCGGCCTTCCCTGCTCCATCGGTAAGTGCCTCATGCATAGTGATACCCCACTCGGCCTTCCCTGCTCCATCGGTAAGTGCCTGATGCATAGTGATACTCCACTCGGCCCGCCATGCTCCATCGGTAAGTGCCTCATGCATAGTGATACCCCACTCGGCCTTCCCAGCTCCATCGGTAAGTGCCTCATGCGTAGTGATACCCCACTCGGCCTGCCATGCTCCATCGGTAAGTGCCTCATGCATAGTGATACCCTACTCGGCCTTCCCTGCTCCATCGCTAAGTACCTCGTGCATAGTGATACCCGACTCGGCCTTCCCTGCTCCATCAGTAAGTGCCTCATGCATAGTGATACCCCACTCGGCCTGCCATGCTCCATCGGTAAGTGCCTCATGCATAGTGATACCCCACTCGGCCTTCCCAGCTCCATCAGTAAGTGCCTCATGCATAGTGATACCCGACTCGGCCTCCCATGCTCCATCGGTAAGTACCTCATGCATAGTGATACCCCACTCGGCCTTCCCTGCTCCATCGGTAAGTGCCTCATGCATAGTGATACCCCACTCGGCCTTCCCTGCTCCATTGGTAAGTGCCTCATGCATAGTGATACCCCACTCGGCCTTCCCTGCTTCATCGGTAAGTGCCTCATGCATAGTGATACCCCACTCGGCCTTCCCTGCTCCATTGGTAAGTGCCTCATGCATAGTGATACACCACTCGGCCTGCCATGCTCCATCGGTAAGTGCCTCATGCATAGTGATACCCCATTCGGCCTGCCATGCTCCATCGGTAAGTGCCTCATGCATGGTGATACCCCACTCGGCCTTCCCAGCTCCATCAGTAAGTGCCTCATGCATAGTGATACCCGACTCGGCCTCCCAAGCTCCATCGGTAAGTGCCTCATGCATAGTGATACCCCACTCGGCCTTCCCCGCTCCATCGGTAAGTACCTCATGCATAGTGATACCCCACTCGGCCTTCCCTGCTCCATCGGTAAGTGCCTCATGCATAGTGATACCCCACTCGGCCTTCCCTGCTCCATCGGTAAGTGCCTCATCCATAGTGATACCCCACTCGGCCTTCCCTGCTCCATTGGTAAGTGCCTCATGCATAGTGATACCCTACTCGGCCTTCCCTGCTCCATCGCTAAGTACCTCATGCATAGTGATACCCCACTCGGCCTTCCCTGCTCCATCGGTAAGTGCCTCATGCATAGTGATACCCCACTCGGCCTTCCCTGCTCCATCGGTAAGTGCCTCATGCATAGTGATACCACACTCGGCCTTCCCTGCTCCATCGGTAAGTGCCTCATGCATAGTGATACCCCACTCGGCCTTCCCTGCTCCATCGGTAAGTGCCTCATGCATAGTGATACCCCACTCGGCCTTCCCTGGTCCATCTGTAAGTACCTCGTGCATAGTGATACCCCACTCGGCCTGCCATGCTCCATCGGTAAGTGCCTCATGCATAGTGATACCCCACTCGGCCTTCCCTGCTCCATCGGTAAGTGTCTCATGCATAGTGATACCCCACTCGGCCTTCCCTGCTCCATCGGTAAGTGCCTCATGCATAGTGATACCCACTCGGCCTTCCCTGCTTCATCGGTAAGTGCCTCATGCATAGTGATACTCCACTCGGCCTTCCCTGCTCCATCGGTAAGTGCCTCATGCATAGTAATACCCCACTCGGCCTTCCCTGCTCCATCGGTAAGTGCCTCATGCATAGTGATACCCCACTCGGCCTTCCCTGGTCCAATGTAAGTACCTCATGCATAGTGATACCCCACTCGGCCTGCCATGCTCCATCGGTAAGTGCCTCATGCATAGTGATACCCCACTCGGCCTTCCCTGCTCCATCGGTAGGTGCCTCATGCATAGTGATACCCCACTCGGCCTTCCCTGCTCCATCGGTAAGTGCCTCATGCATAGTGATACCCCACTCGGCCTTCCCTGCTCCATCGGTAAGTGCCTCATGCATAGTGATACCCCACTCGGCCTTCCCTGCTCCATCGGTAAGTGCCTCATGCATAGTGATACTCTACTCGGCCTTCCCTGCTCCATCGGTAAGTGCCTCATGCATAGTGATACCCCACTCGGCCTTCCCTGCTCCATCTGTAAGTACTCATGCATAGTGATACTGCACTCGGCCTTCCCTGCTCCATCGGTAAGTACCTCATGCATAGTGATACCCGACTCGGCCTTCCATGCTCCATCGGTAAGTACCTCATGCATAGTGATACCCCACTCGGCCTTCCCTGCTCCATCGGTAAGTGCCTCATGCATAGTGATATCCCACTCGGCCTTCCCTGCTCCATCAGTAAGTGCCTCAGGCATAGTGATACCCCACTCGGCCTGCCATGCTCCATCGGTAAGTGCCTCATGCATAGTGATACCCCACTCGGCCTTCCCTGCTCCATCTGTAAGTACCTCATGCATAGTGATACTGCACTCGGCCTTCCCTGCTCCATCGGTAAGTACCTCATGCATAGTGATACTGCACTCGGCCTTCCATGCTCCATCGGTAAGTACCTCATGCATAGTGATACCCCACTCGGCCTTCCCTGCTCCATCGGTAAGTGCCTCATGCATAGTGATACCCCACTCGGCCTTCCCTGCTCCATCAGTAAGTGCCTCAGGCATAGTGATACCCCACTCGGCCTTCCATGCTCCATCGGTAAGTACCTCATGCATAGTGATACCCCACTCGGCCTTCCCTGCTCCATCGGTAAGTGCCTCATGCATAGTGATACCCCACTCGGCCTTCCCTGCTCCATCAGTAAGTGCCTCAGGCATAGTGATACCCCACTCGGCCTTCCATGCTCCATCGGTAAGTGCCTCATGCATGGTGATACCCCTCTCGGCCTTCCCTGCTCCATCTGTAAGTACCTCATGCATAGTGATACTCCACTCGGCCTTCCCTGCTCCATCGGTAAGTACCTCATGCATAGTGATACCCGACTCGGCCTTCCCTGCTCCATCGGTAAGTACCTCATGCATAGTGATACTCCACTCGGCCTTCCCTGCTCCATCGGTAAGTACCTCATGCATAGTGATACCCGACTCGGCCTTCCCTGCTCCATCGGTAAGTGCCTCAGGCATAGTGATACCCCACTCGGCCTTCCCTGCTCCATCGGTAAGTGCCTCAGGCATAGTGATACTCCACTCGGCCTTCCCTGCTCCATCGGTAAGTACCTCATGCATAGTGATACTCCACTCGGCCTTCCCTGCTCCATCGGTAAGTACCTCATGCATGGTGATACCCCTCTCGGCCTTCCCTGACCCATCGATAAGTGCCTCATGCATAGTGATACCTCTCTCGGTCTTCCCTGCTCCATCGCTAAGTACCTCATGCATAGTGATACCCCACTCGGCCTTCCCTGCTCCATCAGTAAGTGCCTCAGGCATAGTGATACGCCACTCGGCCTTCCATGCTCCATCGGTAAGTGCCTCATGCATAGTGATACCCCACTCGGCCTTCCCTGCTCCATCAGTAAGTGCCTCAGGCATAGTGATACGCCACTCGGCCTTCCATGCTCCATCTGTAAGTACCTCATGCATAGTGATACCCCACTCGGCCTGCCATGCTCCATCGGTAAGTGCCTCATGCATAGTGATACCCCACTCGGCCTTCCCTGCTCCATCGGTAAGTGCCTCATGCATAGTGATACCCCACTCGGCCTTCCCTGCTCCATCTGTAAGTACCTCATGCATAGTGATACTCCACTCGGCCTTCCCTGCTCCATCGGTAAGTACCTCATGCATACTGATACCCGACTCGGCCTTCCCTGCTCCATCGGTAAGTGCCTCATGCATAGTGATACCCCACTCGGCCTTCCCTGCTCCATCTGTAAGTACCTCATGCATAGTGATACTCCACTCGGCCTTCTCTGCTCCATCGGTAAGTACCTCATGCATAGTGATACCCGACTCGGCCTTCCCTGCTCCATCGGTAAGTACCTCATGCATAGTGATACCCCACTCGGCCTTCCCTGCTCCATCGGTAAGTGCCTCATGCATAGTGATACCCCACTCGGCCTTCCCTGCTCCATCAGTAAGTGCCTCAAGCATAGTGATACGCCACTCGGCCTTCCATGCTCCATCGGTAAGTGCCTCATGCATAGTGATACCCCACTCGGCCTTCCCTGACCCATCGGTAAGTGCCTCATGCATAGTGATACCCCACTCGGCCTGCCATGCTCCATCGGTAAGTGCCTCATGCATAGTGATACCCCACTCGGCCTGCCATGCTCCATCGGTAAGTGCCTCATGCATAGTGATACCCCTCTCGGCCTTCCATGCTCCATCGGTAAGTACCTCATGCATAGTGATACCCCACTCGGCCTTCCCTGCTCCATCGCTAAGTACCTCATGCATAGTGATACCCCACTCGGCCTTCCCTGCTCCATCAGTAAGTGCCTCATGCATAGTGATACCCCACTCGGCCTTCCCTGCTCCATCGGTAAGTGCCTCATGCATAGTGATACTCCACTCGGCCTTCCCTGCTCCATCGCTAAGTACCTCATGCATAGTGATGCCCCACTCGGCCTTCCCTGCTCCATCAGTAAGTGCCTCATGCATAGTGATACCCCACTCGGCCTTCCCTGACCCATCGATAAGTGCCTCATGCATAGTGATACCCCTCTCGGCCTTCCATGCTCCATCGCTAAGTGCCTCATGCATAGTGATGCCCCACTCGGCCTTCCCTGCTCCATCGCTAAGTGCCTCATGCATAGTGATGCCCCACTCGGCCTTCCCTGCTCCATCGCTAAGTGCCTCATGCATAGTGATACCCCTCTCGGCCTTCCCTGCTCCATCGCTAAGTGCCTCATGCATAGCGATACCCCACTCGGCCTTCCCTGCTCCATCGGTAAGTGCCTCATGCATAGTGATGCCCCACTCGGCCTTCCCTGCTCCATCGCTAAGTACCTCATGCATAGTGATACCCCTCTCGGCCTTCCCTGCTCCATCGCTAAGTGCCTCATGCATAGTGATGCCCCACTCGGCCTTCCCTGACCCATCGGTAAGTGCCTCATGCATGGAGATACCCCTCTCGGCCTTCCCTGACCCATCGATAAGTGCCTCATGCATAGTGATACCTCTCTCGGTCTTCCCTGCTCCATCGGTAAGTGCCTCATGCATAGTGATGCCCCACTCGGCCTTCCCTGCTCCATCGCTAAGTACCTCATGCATAGTGATACCCCTCTCGGCCTTCCCTGCTCCATCGGTAAGTGCCTCATGCATAGTGATGCCCCACTCGGCCTTCCCTGCTCCATCGATAAGTGCCTCATGCATAGTGATACCCCACTCGGCCTTCCATGCTCCATCGGTAAGTACCTCATGCATAGTGATACCCCACTCGGCCTTCCCTGCTCCATCAGTAAGTGCCTCAAGCATAGTGATACGCCACTCGGCCTTCCATGCTCCATCGGTAAGTGCCTCATGCATAGTGATACCCCTCTCGGCCTTCCCTGACCCATCGATAAGTGCCTCATGCATGGAGATACCCCTCTCGGCCTTCCCTGCTCCATCGCTAAGTACCTCATGCATAGTGATACCCCACTCGGCCTTCCCTGCTCCATCAGTAAGTGCCTCAGGCATAGTGATACCCCACTCGGCCTTCCCTGGTCCATCGGTAAGTGCCTCATGCATGGAGATACCCCTCTCGGCCTTCCCTGACCCATCGATAAGTGCCTCATGCATAGTGATACCTCTCTCGGTCTTCCCTGCTCCATCGCTAAGTACCTCATGCATAGTGATGCCCCACTCGGCCTTCCCTGCTCCATCGGTAAGTGCCTCATGCATAGTGATACCCCTCTCGGCCTTCCCTGCTCCATCGCTAAGTACCTCATGCATAGTGATACCCCACTCGGCCTTCCCTGCTCCATCAGTAAGTGCCTCAGGCATAGTGATACCCCACTCGGCCTTCCCTGGTCCATCGGTAAGTGCCTCATGCATGGAGATACCCCACTCGGCCTTCCCTGACCCATCGATAAGTACCTCATGCATAGTGATACGCCACTCGGCCTTCCCTGACCCATCGGTAAGTGCCTCATGCATAGTGATACCTCTCTCGGTCTTCCCTGCTCCATCGCTAAGTACCTCATGCATAGTGATACCCCACTCGGCCTTCCCTGGTCCATCTGTAAGTACCTCATGCATAGTGATGCCCCACTCGGCCTTCCCTGCTCCATCGGTAAGTACCTCATGCATAGTGATACCCCACTCGGCCTTCCCTGGTCCATCGGTAAGTGCCTCATCCATAGTGATACCCCACTCGGCCTTCCCTGCTCTATCGCTAAGTGCCTCAAGCATAGTGATACCCCACTCGGCCTTGTATGCTCCATCCATAGTCCGGGGATATTTTCTTGGCTCAATGTACACTAATATGTCATTCAAATTGTCGCAAAGGCCTCCGTGGTCCAGTGATAGAATAGTCGACTGCAGATCAATACGGTCCGGGTTTAAAACCCCGTTTGCGCAATCTAATCTGAGGCATATATTTATATATATAATCATGCATTTGTTCCCGAAAATTATTTGACCCAATTTAACCATCATGTGCACAAAAAGTTTATCTAGTGAACATACAGCGTTTTGAAGCTAATTTCCGGGACGTAAGCATAGTCATGGTGAATAAACCGTACCACAAATAGACGAGATCACGGGCCGAGATGGCGAGATCTAATCTAACCCAGACGAGATGACAGAGTGATGTCATGGGTCGTTTGTATATTTACACAGTGGTTCCGTTGAGCTCAATCATACACCACCTGTTTGTCCATCGGCCCGCGGGGTCTGCGCTTTAACATGGAGGCCCTCACCGGAAATTGTATGGACCCGATCATCTTTACTTTTTGGTTGCTGGGGTATTCTGTCTGGACCACCCTAGCTGCGGCTTTGCTACTTTCACAACCCATCCTCGATTTCGTTTCGTGGAATCAAAAAGAAAACAAACGCTGGCGAGTCTGAGTAATAATTAAGAGAGATATAGCTTGATGACTTTAATTATGCTCCCGCCATTGATTTTTTCCCTTGTTTGACATGGTTGTATTATTTTTTGTTTGCATTGCGCAGAATATTTCCGTGGTGTATAGCCTATACAAGAACCAGAACGATACATCGTGCGTACCGGAAGTGTAATGCATGTCACTCTGGGAATGAAGCCGTCATTACGATAGACAGAGATAATCAGGTTAAAACATTCTGGTCTAATGACGCTACTCAGCGAAGGTATGACAAATCGGCGGTCGTTCGGCATTAAATTTTGAACCTTATTGGCCCTAATACGGCATAACTCCGAACATCAGTCACTCATTTCTAGAAGCATTTAAAAAAATTGTTAATATAGATCAGGCATATATATATATAGCTTATATGTACGCTAAAGTCTGTCTATATGTCATCCGGTTGTGGTGGAGCTATCAATCATTATTGTAGTGATTACATCGCCATTAGCGGCGTTAGTCTTGAGAGTTATGAAGCGCTGCATACGTAATGGGCTTAGCTATAGTGAATCTGTTCCGGACAAGACACCTCTCAATTTATTGCTAATGGCGGTGGTGGCTTTTTGGAATGTGGGATGGCGGCAGATTTACAATGTTAGTGGGCCCCATACGAAACTAGATGTCGTTGCCGAGAGAGCTTTACCTGAAAAAGCCATACTGATTCATATTTATCGCAGCAGTCCACGTATCTTGTTTGCAGTAAAGGTTATTCAAGAATAAAAGCAAACATCATTGATCAGGTTAGGCAAGACCAGTATGAGCCGTGTTGGAAGAAGGCAAGACCAGTATGAGCAGTGTTAGAAGAAGGCAAAACCAGTATGAGCAGTGTTAGAAGAAGGCAAAACCAGTATGAGCAGTGTTAGAAGAAGGCAAAACCAGTATGAGCAGTGTTAGAAGAAGGCAAGACCAGTATGAGCAGTGTTAGATAAAGGCAAGACCAGTATGAGCAGTGTTAGAAGAATGCAAGACCAGTATGAGCAGTGTTAGAAGAAGGCAAAACCAGTATGAGCAGTGTTAGAAGAAGGCAAGACCAGTATGAGCAGTGCTAGATAAAGGCAAGACCAGTATGAGCAGTGTTAGAAGAAGGCAAGACCAGTATAAGCAGTGTTAGATAAAGGCAAGACCATTATGAGCAGTGTTGGAAGAAGGCAAGACCAGTATGAGCAGTGTTGGAAGAAGGCAAGACCAGTATGAGCAGTGTTAGATAAAGGCAAGACCAGTATGAGCAGTGTTGGAAGAAGGCAAGACCAGTATGAGCAATGTTGGAAGAAGGCAAGACCAGTATGAGCAGTGTTAGATAAAGGCAAGACCAGTATGAGCAGTGTTGGAAGAAGGCAAAACCAGTATGAGCAGTGTTAGAAGAAGGCAAAACCAGTATGAGCAGTGTTAGAAGAAAGCAAGACCAATATGAGCAGTGTTAGATAAAGGCAAGACCAGCATGAGCAGTGTTAGAAGAAGGCAAGACCAGTATAAGCAGTGTTAGATAAAGGCAAGACCAGTATGAGCAGTGTTGGAAGAAGGCAAGACCAGTATGAGCAGTGTTGGAAGAAGGCAAGACCAGTATGAACAGTGTTGGAAGAAGGCAAGGCCAGTATGAGCAGTGTTAGAAGAAGGCAAGACCAGTATGAGCAGTGTTAGAAGAAGGCAAAACCAGTATGAGCAGTGTTAGAAGAAGGCAAAACCAGTATGAGCAGTGTTAGAAGAAGGCAAGACCAGGATGAGCAGTGTTAGAAGAAGGCAAGACCAGTATGAGCAGTGTTAGATAAAGGCAAGACCAGTATGAGCAATGTTAGAAGAAGGCAAGACCAGTATGAGCAGTGTTAGAAGAAGGCAAAACCAGCATGAGCAGTGTTAGAAGAAGGCAAGACCAGTATGAGCAGTGTTAGATAAAGGCAAGACCAGTATGAGCAGTGTTAGAAGAAGGCAAGACCAGTATAAGCAGTGTTAGATAAAGGCAAGACCAGTATGAGCAGTGTTGGAAGAAGGCAAGACCAGTATGAACAGCGTTGGAAGAAGGCAAGGCCAGTATGAGCAGTGTTAGAAGAAGGCAAAACCAGTATGAGCAGTGGTAGAAGAAGGCAAAACCAGTATGAGCAGTGTTAGAAGAAGGTAAAACCAGTATGAGCAGTGTTAGAAGAAGGCAAGACCAGTATGATCAGTGTTAGATAAAGGCAAGACCAGTATGAGCAGTGTTAGAAGAAGGCAAGACCAGTATAAGCAGTGTTAGATAAAGGCAAGACCAGTATGAGCAGTGTTGGAAGAAGGCAAGACCAGTATGAGCAGTGTTGGAAGAAGGCAAGACCAGTAGGAGCAGTGTTAGAAGAAGGCAAAACCAGTATGAGCAGTGTTGGAAGAAGGCAAAACCAGTATGAGCAGTGTTAGATAAAGGCACGACCAGTATGAGCGGTGTTAGAAGAAGGCAAGACCAGCATGAGCAGTGTTAGATAAAGGCACGACCAGTATGAGCGGTGTTAGAAGAAGGCAAGACCAGTATGAGCAGTGTTAGATAAAGGCAAGACCAGTATGAGCGGTGTTAGAAGAAGGCAAGACCAGTATGAGCAGTGTTAGATAAAGGCACGACCAGTATGAGCGGTGTTAGAAGAAGGCAAGACCAGTATGAACAATGTTAGATAAACGCAAGACCAGTATGGGCAGTGTTAGATAAAGGCACGACCAGTATCAGCAGTGTCAGATAAAGGCACGACCAGTATGAGCAGTGTTAGATAAAGGCAAGACCAGTATGAGCGGTGTTAGAAGAAGGCAAGACCAGTATGAACAATGTTAGATAAACGCAAGACCAGTATGAGCAGTGTTAAATAAACGCAAGACCAGTATGAGCAGTGTTAGATAAAGGCAAAACCAGTATGAGCAGTGTTAGAAGAAGGCAAAACCAGTATGAGCAGTGTTAGAAGAAGGCAAAACCAGTATGAGCAGTGTTAGAAGAAGGCAAGACCAGTATGAGCAGTGTTAGAAGAAGGCAAAACCAGTATGAGCAGTGTTAGAAGAAGGCAAAACCAGTATGAGCAGTGTTAGAAGAAGGCAAAACCAGTATGAGCAGTGTTAGAAGAAGGCAAGACCAGTATGAGCAGTGTTGGATAAAGGCAAGACCAGTATGAGCAGTGTTAGAAGAAGGCAAGACCAGTATAAGCAGTGTTAGATAAAGGCAAGACCAGTATGAGCAGTGTTGGAAGAAGGCAAGACCAGTATGAGCAGTGTTGGAAGAAGGCAAGACCAGTATGAACAGTGTTGGAAGAAGGCAAGGCCAGTATGAGCAGTGTTAGAAGAAGGCAAAACCAGTATGAGCAGTGTTAGAAGAAGGCAAGACCAGTATGAGCAGTGTTAGATAAAGGCAAGACCAGTATGAGCAGTGTTAGAAGAAGGCAAGACCAGCATAAGCAGTGTTAGATAAAGGCAAGACCAGTATGAGCAGTGTTGGAAGAAGGCAAGACCAGTATGAGCAGTGTTGGAAGAAGGCAAGACCAGTAGGAGCAGTGTTAGAAGAAGGCAAAACCAGTATGAGCAGTGTTGGAAGAAGGCAAAACCAGTATGAGCAGTGTTAGATAAAGGCAAGACCAGTATGAGCAGTGTTAGAAGAAGGCAAGACCAGTATGAGCAGTGTTAGATAAAGGCACGACCAGTATGAGCGGTGTTAGAAGAAGGCAAGACCAGTATGAGCAGTGTTAGATAAAGGCACGACCAGTATGAGCGGTGTTAGAAGAAGGCAAGACCAGTATGAGCAGTGTTAGATAAAGGCAGGACCAGTATAAACGGTGTTAGAAGAAAGCAAGACCAGTATGAGCAGTGTTAGATAAAGGCACGACCAGTATGAGCGGTGTTAGAAGAAGGCAAGACCAGTATGAACAATGATAGATAAACGCAAGACCAGTATGGGCAGTGTTAGATAAAGGCACGACCAGTACCAGCAGTGTCAGATAAAGGCACGACCAGTATGAGCAGTGTTAGATAAAGGCACGACCAGTATGAGCGGTGTTAGAAGAAGGCAGGACCAGTATGAACAATGTTAGATAAACGCAAGACCAGTATGAGCAGTGTTAAATAAACGCAAGACCAGTATGAGCAGTGTTAGATAAAGGCACGACCATTATGAGCAGTGTTAGATAAAGGCACGACCAGTATGAGCGGTGTTAGAAGAAGGCAAGACCAGTATGAACACTGTTAGACAAACGCAAGACTAGTATGAGCAGTGTTAGATAAAGGCAAGACCAGTATGAGCAGTGTTAGAAGAAGGCAAAACCAGTATGAGCAGTGTTAGATAAAGGCAAGACCAGTATGAGCAGTGTTGGATAAAGGCAAGACCAGTATGAGCAGTGTTAGATAAAGGCAAGACCAGTATGAGCAGTGTTAGATAAAGGCAAGACCAGTATGAGCAGTGTTAGAAGAAGGCAAGACCGGTATAAGCAGTGTTAGATAAAGGCAAGACCAGTATGAGCAGTGTTGGAAGAAGGCAAGACCAGTAAGAGCAGTGTTGGAAGAAGGCAAGACCAGTATGAGCAGTGTTAGAAGAAGGCAAAACCAGTATGAGCAGTGTTAGAAGAAGGCAAAACCAGTATGAGCAGTGTTAGAAGAAGGCAAGACCAGGATGAGCAGTGTTAGAAGAAGGCAAGACCAGTATGAGCAGTGTTAGATAAAGGCAAGACCAGTATGAGCAATGTTAGAAGAAGGCAAGACCAGTATGAGCAGTGTTAGAAGAAGGCAAAACCAGCATGAGCAGTGTTAGAAGAAGGCAAGACCAGTATGAGCAGTGTTAGATAAAGGCAAGACCAGTATGAGCAGTGTTAGAAGAAGGCAAGACCAGTATAAGCAGTGTTAGATAAAGGCAAGACCAGTATGAGCAGTGTTGGAAGAAGGCAAGACCAGTATGAACAGCGTTGGAAGAAGGCAAGGCCAGTATGAGCAGTGTTAGAAGAAGGCAAAACCAGTATGAGCAGTGGTAGAAGAAGGCAAAACCAGTATGAGCAGTGTTAGAAGAAGGTAAACCAGTATGAGCAGTGTTAGAAGAAGGCAAGACCAGTATGAGCAGTGTTAGATAAAGGCAAGACCAGTATGAGCAGTGTTAGAAGAAGGCAAGACCAGTATAAGCAGTGTTAGATAAAGGCAAGACCAGTATGAGCAGTGTTGGAAGAAGGCAAGACCAGTATGAGCAGTGTTGGAAGAAGGCAAGACCAGTAGGAGCAGTGTTAGAAGAAGGCAAAACCAGTATGAGCAGTGTTGGAAGAAGGCAAAACCAGTATGAGCAGTGTTAGATAAAGGCACGACCAGTATGAGCGGTGTTAGAAGAAGGCAAGACCAGTATGAGCAGTGTTAGATAAAGGCACGACCAGTATGAGCGGTGTTAGAAGAAGGCAAGACCAGTATGAGCAGTGTTAGATAAAGGCAAGACCAGTATGAGCGGTGTTAGAAGAAGGCAAGACCAGTATGAGCAGTGTTAGATAAAGGCACGACCAGTATGAGCGGTGTTAGAAGAAGGCAAGACCAGTATGAACAATGTTAGATAAACGCAAGACCAGTATGGGCAGTGTTAGATAAAGGCACGACCAGTATCAGCAGTGTCAGATAAAGGCACGACCAGTATGAGCAGTGTTAGATAAAGGCAAGACCAGTATGAGCGGTGTTAGAAGAAGGCAAGACCAGTATGAACAATGTTAGATAAACGCAAGACCAGTATGAGCAGTGTTAAATAAACGCAAGACCAGTATGAGCAGTGTTAGATAAAGGCAAAACCAGTATGAGCAGTGTTAGAAGAAGGCAAAACCAGTATGAGCAGTGATAGAAGAAGGCAAAACCAGTATGAGCAGTGTTAGAAGAAGGCAAGACCAGTATGAGCAGTGTTAGAAGAAGGCAAAACCAGTATGAGCAGTGTTAGAAGAAGGCAAAACCAGTATGAGCAGTGTTAGAAGAAGGCAAAACCAGTATGAGCAGTGTTAGAAGAAGGCAAGACCAGTATGAGCAGTGTTGGATAAAGGCAAGACCAGTATGAGCAGTGTTAGAAGAAGGCAAGACCAGTATAAGCAGTGTTAGATAAAGGCAAGACCAGTATGAGCAGTGTTGGAAGAAGGCAAGACCAGTATGAGCAGTGTTGGAAGAAGGCAAGACCAGTATGAACAGTGTTGGAAGAAGGCAAGGCCAGTATGAGCAGTGTTAGAAGAAGGCAAAACCAGTATGAGCAGTGTTAGAAGAAGGCAAGACCAGTATGAGCAGTGTTAGATAAAGGCAAGACCAGTATGAGCAGTGTTAGAAGAAGGCAAGACCAGCATAAGCAGTGTTAGATAAAGGCAAGACCAGTATGAGCAGTGTTGGAAGAAGGCAAGACCAGTATGAGCAGTGTTGGAAGAAGGCAAGACCAGTAGGAGCAGTGTTAGAAGAAGGCAAAACCAGTATGAGCAGTGTTGGAAGAAGGCAAAACCAGTATGAGCAGTGTTAGATAAAGGCAAGACCAGTATGAGCAGTGTTAGAAGAAGGCAAGACCAGTATGAGCAGTGTTAGATAAAGGCACGACCAGTATGAGCGGTGTTAGAAGAAGGCAAGACCAGTATGAGCAGTGTTAGATAAAGGCACGACCAGTATGAGCGGTGTTAGAAGAAGGCAAGACCAGTATGAGCAGTGTTAGATAAAGGCAAGACCAGTATGAGCGGTGTTAGAAGAAAGCAAGACCAGTATGAGCAGTGTTAGATAAAGGCACGACCAGTATGAGCGGTGTTAGAAGAAGGCAAGACCAGTATGAACAATGATAGATAAACGCAAGACCAGTATGGGCAGTGTTAGATAAAGGCACGACCAGTACCAGCAGTGTCAGATAAAGGCGCGACCAGTATGAGCAGTGTTAGATAAAGGCACGACCAGTATGAGCGGTGTTAGAAGAAGGCAGGACCAGTATGAACAATGTTAGATAAACGCAAGACCAGTATGAGCAGTGTTAAATAAACGCAAGACCAGTATGAGCAGTGTTAGATAAAGGCACGACCATTATGAGCAGTGTTAGATAAAGGCACGACCAGTATGAGCGGTGTTAGAAGAAGGCAAGACCAGTATGAACAATGTTAGACAAACGCAAGACTAGTATGAGCAGTGTTAGATAAAGGCAAGACCAGTATGAGCAGTGTTAGAAGAAGGCAAAACCAGTATGAGCAGTGTCAGATAAAGGCAAGACCAGTATGAGCAGTGTTGGATAAAGGCAAGACCAGTATGAGCAGTGTTAGATAAAGGCAAAACCAGTATGAGCAGTGTTAGATAAAGGCAAGACCAGTATGAGCAGTGTTAGAAGAAGGCAAGACCGGTATAAGCAGTGTTAGATAAAGGCAAGACCAGTATGAGCAGTGTTGGAAGAAGGCAAGACCAGTAAGAGCAGTGTTGGAAGAAGGCAAGACCAGTATGAGCAGTGTTAGAAGAAGGCAAAACCAGCATGAGCAGTGTTAGAAGAAGGCAAAACCAGTATGAGCAGTGTTAGATAAAGGCACGACCAGTATGAGCAGTGTTAGATAAAGGCAAGACCAGTATGAGCGGTGTTAGAAGAAGGCAAGACCAGTATGAGCAGTGTTAGATAAAGGCACGACCAGTATGAGCGGTGTTAGAAGAAGGCAAGACCAGTATGAACAATGTTAGATAAACGCAAGACCAGTATGGGCAGTGTTAGATAAAGGCACGACCAGTATCAGCAGTGTCAGATAAAGGCACGACCAGTATGAGCAGTGTTAGATAAAGGCACGACCAGTATGAGCGGTGTTAGAAGAAGGCAAGACCAGTATGAACAATGTTAGATAAACGCAAGACCAGTATGAGCAGTGTTTAATAAACGCAAGACCAGTATGAGCAGTGTTAGATAAAGGCACGACCATTATGAGCAGTGTTAGATACAGGCACGACCAGTATGAGCGGTGTTAGAAGAAGGCAAGACCAGTATGAACAATGTTAGACAAACGCAAGACCAGTATGAGCAGTGTTAGATAAAGGCAAGACCAGTATGAGCAGTGTTAGAAGAAGGCAAGACCAGTATGAGCAGTGTTAGATAAAGGCAAGACCAGTATCAGCAGTGTTGGATAAAGGCAAGACCAGTATGAGCAGTGTTAGATAAAGGCAAGACCAGTATGAGCAGTGTTAGATAAAGGCAAGACCAGTATGAGCAGTGTTAGAAGAAGGCAAGACCAGTATAAGCAGTGTTAGATAAAGGCAAGACCAGTATGAGCAGTGTTGGAAGAAGGCAAGACCAGTATGAGCAGTGTTGGAAGAAGGCAAGACCAGTATGAGCAGTGTTAGAAGAAGGCAAACCCAGTATGAGCAGTGTTAGAAGAAGGCAAAACCAGTATGAGCAGTGCTAGAAGAAGGCAAAACCAGTATGAGCTGTGTTAGAAGAAGGCAAGACCAGTATGAGCAGTGTTAGAAGAAGGCAAGACCAGTATGAGCAGTGTTAGATAAAGGCAAGACCAGTATGAGCAGTGTTAGAAGAAGGCAAGACCAGTATAAGCAGTGTTAGATAAAGGCAAGACCAGTATGAGCAGTGTTGGAAGAAGGCAAGACCAGTATGAGCAGTGTTAGATAAAGGCACGACCAGTATGAGCGGTGTTAGAAGAAGGCAAGGCCAGTATGAACAATGTTAGATAAACGCAAGACCAGTATGGGCAGTGTTAGATAAAGGCACGACCAGTATCAGCAGTGTCAGATAAAGGCACGACCAGTATGAGCAGTGTTAGATAAAGGCACGACCAGTATGAGCCGTGTTAGAAGAAGGCAAGACCAGTATGAACAATGTTAGATAAACGCAAGACCAGTATGAGCAGTGTTAAATAAACGCAAGACCAGTATGAGCAGTGTTAGATAAAGGCACGACCATTATGAGCAGTGTTAGATAAAGGCACGACCAGTATGAGCGGTGTTAGAAGAAGGCAAGACCAGTATGAGCAGTGTTGGATAAAGGCAAGACCAGTATGAGCAGTGTTAGAAGAAGGCAAGACCAGTATGAGCAGTGTTAGATAAAGGCAAGACCAGTATGAGCAGTGTTGGATAAAGGCAAGACCAGTATGAGCAGTGTTAGATAAAGGCAAGACCAGTATGAGCAGTGTTAGATAAAGGCAAGACCAGTATGAGCAGTGTTAGAAGAAGGCAAGACCAGTATAAGCAGTGTTAGATAAAGGCAAGACCAGTATGAGCAGTGTTGGAAGAAGGCAAGACCAGTATGAGCAGTGTTGGAAGAAGGCAAGACCAGTATGAGCAGTGTTAGAAGAAGGCAAAACCAGCATGAGCAGTGTTAGAAGAAGGCAAAACCAGTATGAGCAGTGTTAGATAAAGGCACGACCAGTATGAGCAGTGTTAGATAAAGGCAAGACCAGTATGAGCGGTGTTAGAAGAAGGCAAGACCAGTATGAGCAGTGTTAGATAAAGGCAAGACCAGTATGAGCGGTGTTAGAAGAAGGCAAGACCAGTATGAACAATGTTAGATAAACGCAAGACCAGTATGGGCAGTGTTAGATAAAGGCACGACCAGTATCAGCAGTGTCAGATAAAGGCACGACCAGTATGAGCAGTGTTAGATAAAGTCACGACCAGTATGAGCGGTGTTAGAAGAAGGCAAGACCAGTATGAGCAGTGTTAGATAAACGCAAGACCAGTATGAGCAGTGTTAAATAAACGCAAGACCAGTATGAGCAGTGTTAGATAAAGGCACGACCATTATGAGCAGTGTTAGATAAAGGCACGACCAGTATGAGCGGTGTTAGAAGAAGGCAAGACCAGTATGAACAATGTTAGACAAACGCAAGACCAGTATGAGCAGTGTTAGATAAAGGCAAGACCAGTATGAGCAGTATTAGAAGAAGGCAAGACCAGTATGAGCAGTGTTAGATTTAGGCAAGACCAGTATGAGCAGTGTTGGAAGAAGGCAAGACCAGTATGAGCAGTGTTGGAAGAAGGCAAGACCAGTATGAGCAGTGTTAGAAGAAGGCAAAACCAGTATGAGCAGTGTTAGAAGAAGGCAAAACCAGTATGAGCAGTGCTAGAAGAAGGCAAAACCAGTATGAGCAGTGTTAGAAGAAGGCAAGACCAGTATGAGCAGTGTTAGATGAAGGCAAGACCAGTATGAGCAGTGTTAGATAAAGGCAAGACCAGTATGAGCAGTGTTAGAAGAAGGCAAGACCAGTATAAGCAGTGTTAGATAAAGGCAAGACCAGTATGAGCAGTGTTGGAAGAAGGCAAGACCAGTATGAGCAGTGTTGGAAGAAGGCAAGACCAGTATGAACAGTGTTGGAAGAAGGCAAGACCAGTATGAGCAGTGTTAGAAGAAGGTCAAACCAGTGTGAGCAGTGTTAGAAGAAGGCAAGACCAGTATGAGCAGTGTTAGATAAAGGCAAGATCAGTATGAGCAGTGTTAGAAGAAGGCAAGACCAGTATAAGCAGTGTTAGATAAAGGCAAGACCAGTTTGAGCAGTGTTGGAAGAAGGCAAGACCAGTATGAGCAGTGTTGGAAGAAGGCAAGACCAGTATGAACAGTGTTGGAAGAAGGCAAGGCCAGTATGAGCAGTGTTAGAAGAAGGTAAAACCAGTGTGAGCAGTGTTAGAAGAAGGCAAGACCAGTATGAGCAGTGTTAGATAAAGGCAAGACCATTATGAGCAGTGTTAGAAGAAGGCAAGACCAGTATAAGCAGTGTTAGATAAAGGCAAGATCAGTATGAGCAGTGTTGGAAGAAGGCAAGACCAGTAGGAGCAGTGTTAGAAGAAGGCAAAACCAGTATGAGCAGTGTTGGAAGAAGGCAAAACCAGTATGAGCAGGGTTAGATAAAGGCAAGACCAGTATGAGCGGTGTTAGAAGAAGGCAAGACCAGTATGAGCAGTGTTAGATAAAGGCACGACCAGTATGAGCAGTGTTAGATATGGGCAAGATCAGTATGAGCAGTGTTAGATAAAGGCAAGACCGGTAGGAGCAGTGTTAGAAAAAGGCAAGACCAGTATGAACAGTGTTAGATAAAGGCACGACCAGTGTGAGCAGTGTTAGATAAAGGCAAGACCAGTAGGAGCGGTGTTAGGAGAAGGCAAGACCAGTATGAGCAGTGTTAGAAGAAGGCAAGTCCAGTATGAGCAGTGTTAGAAGAAGGCAAGACCAGTATGAGCAGTGTTAGAAGAAGGCAAGACCAGTATAAGCAGTGTTAGATAAAGGCAAGACCAGTATGAGCAGTGTTGGAAGAAGGCAAGACCAGTAGGAGCAGTGTTAGAAGAAGGCAAAACCAGTATGAGGAGTGTTGAAAGAAGGCATAACCAGTATGAGCAGGGTTAGATAAAGGCAAGACCAGTATGAGCGGTGTTAGAAGAAGGCAAGACCTGTGTGAGCAGTGTTAGATAAAGGCACGACCAGTATGAGCAGTGTTAGATAAAGGCAAGATCAGTATGAGCAGTGTTAGATAAAGGCAAGACCAGTAGGAGCAGTGTTAGAAAAAGGCAAGACCAGTATGAACAGTGTTAGATAAAGGCACGACCAGTGTGAGCAGTGTTAGATAAATGCAAGACCAGTAGGAGCGGTGTTAGGAGAAGGCGAGGCCAGTATGAGCAGTGTTAGAAAAAGGCACGACCAGTATGAGCAGTGTTAGAAGAAGGCAAGACCAGTATGAGCAGTGTTAGATAAAGGCACGACCAGTATGAGCGGTGTTAGAAGAAGGCAAGACCAGTATGAGCAGTGTTAGATAAAGGCACGACCAGTATGAGCGGTGTTAGAAGAAGGCAAGACCAGTATGAGCAGTGTTAGATAAAGGCAAGACCAGTATGAGCGGTGTTAGAAGAAGGCAAGACCAGTATGAACAATGTTAGATAAACGCAAGACCAGTATGAGCAGTGTTAGATAAAGGCACGACCAGTATGAGCAGTGTCAGATAAAGGCACGACCACTATGAGCAGTGTTAGATAAAGGCACGACCAGTATGAGCGGTGTTAGAAGAAGGCAAGACCAGTATGAACAATGTTAGATAAACGCAAGACCAGTATGAGCAGTGTTAGATAAACGCAAGACCGGTATGAGCAGTGTTAGATAAAGGCACGACCAGTATGAGCAGTGTTAGATAAAGGCACGACCAGTATGAGCGGTGTTAGAAGAAGGCAAGACCAGTATGAACAATGTTAGACAAACGCAAGACCAGTATGAGCAGTGTTAGATAAAGGCAAGACCAATATGAGCAGTGTTATAAGAAGGCAAGACCATTATGAGCAGTGTTAGATAAAGGCAAGACCAGTATGAGCAGTGTTAGATAAAGGCAAGACCAGTATGAGCAGTGTTAGATAAAGCCAAGACCAGTATGAGCAGTGTTAGATAAAGGCAAGACCAGTATGAGCAGTGTCAGATAAAGGCAAGACCAGTATGAGTAGTGTTAGATAAAGGCAAGACCAGTATGAGCAGTGTTAGAAAAAGGCAAGACCAGTATGAGCGGTGTTAGATAAAGGCAAGACCAGTATGAGCAGTGTCAGATAAAGGCAAGACCAGTATGAGCAGTGTTAGATAAAGGCAAGACCATTATGAGCAGTGTTAGAAGAAGGCAAGACCAGTATGAGCAGTGTTAGATAAAGGCAAGACCAGTATGAGAAGTGTTAGATAAAGGCAAGACCAGTATGAGCAGTGTTAGATAAAGGCAAGACCAGTATGAGCAGTGTTAGATAAAGGCAAGACCAGTATGAGCAGTGTTAGATAAAGGCAAGACCAGTATCAGCAGTGTTAGATAAAGGCAAGACCAGTATGAGCAGTGTTAGAAAAAGGCAAGATCAGTATGAGCAGTGTTAGATAAAGGCAAGACGAGTAGGAGCAGTGTTAGAAAAAGGCAAGACCAGTATGAGCAGTGTCAGATAAAGGCACGACCAGTATGAACAGTGTCAGATAAAGGCAAGACCAGTATGAGCAGTGTCAGATAAAGGCACGACCAGTATGAACAGTGTCAGATAAAGGCAAGACCAGTATGATTGCGTCTGGTCGCTTCACTTCAGTCTTGGTGTTGCATCTGGTAGCTTCGTTTCAGTCTGGTCGTTGCATCTGGTAACGTCATTTCAGTCTGGGGATTGTGTCAAGGAGCTTCATTTCAGTCTAGAGATTGTGTCAGGGAGCTTCATTTCAGTCTGGGGATTGTGTCAGGGAGCTTCATTTCATCTGGAGATTGTGTCAGGGAGCTTCATTTCAGTCTTGGGATTGTGTCAGGGAGCTTCATTTCAGTCTAGCGATTGTGTCAGGGAGCTTCATTTCAGTCTTGGGATTGTGTCAGGGAGCTTCATTTCAGTCTGGAGATTGTGTCAGGGAGCTTCATTTCAGTCTGGAGATTGTGTCAGGGAGCTTTATTTCAGTCTGGGGATTGTGTCAGGGAGCTTCATTTCAGTCTGGGGATTATGTCAAGGAGCTTCATTTAAGTCTGGGGATTGTGTCAGGGAGCTTCATTTCAGTCTGGAGATTGTGTCAGGGAGCTTCATTTCAGTCTGGGGATTGTGTCAGGGAGCTTCATTTCAGTCTGGGGATTGTGTCAGAGGGCTTCATTTCAGTCTGGGGATTGTATCAGAGAGCTTCATTTCAGTCTAGAGATTGTGTCAGGGAGCTTCATTTCAGTCTGGGGATTGTGTCAGGGAGCTTCATTTCAGTCTGGGGATTGTGTCAGGGGGCATCATTTTAGTCTGGGGATTGTGTCAGGGGGCTTCATTTCAGTCTGGGGATTGTGTCAGTGGGCTTCATTTCATTCTGGGAATTGTCTCAGGGGGCTTCATTTCAGTCTGGGGATTGTATCAGAGAGCTTCATTTCAGTCTAGAGATTGTGTCAGGAAACTTCATTTCAGTCTGGGGATTGTGTCAGGGAGCTTCATTTCAGTCTGGGGATTGTGTCAGGGGGCTCATTTCAGTCTAGAGATTGTGTCAGGGAGCTTCATTTCAGTCTGGGGATTGTATCAGAGAGCTTCATTTCAGTCTAGAGATTGTGTCAGGGAGCTTCATTTCAGTCTGGGGATTGTGTCAGGGAGCTTCATTTCAGTCTGGGGATTGTGTCAGGGGGCTCATTTCAGTCTAGAGATTGTGTCAGGGAGCTTCATTTCAGTCTGGGGATTGTGTCAGGGGGCTTCATTTCAGCCTGGGGATTGTATCAGAGAGCTTCATTTCAGTCTGGGGATTGTGTCAGGGGGCTCATTTCAGTCTGGGGATTGTGTCAGGGGGCTTCATTTCAGCCTGGGGATTGTATCAGAGAGCTTCATTTCAGTCTGGGGATTGTATCAGAGAGCTTCATTTCAGTCTAGAGATTGTGTCAGGGAGCTTCATTTCAGTCTGGGGATTGTGTCAGGGAGCTTCATTTCAGTCTGGGGATTGTGTCAGGGAGCTTCATTTCAGTCTGGGGATTGTGTCAGGGGGCTCATTTCAGTCTAGAGATTGTGTCAGGGAGCTTCATTTCAGTCTGGGGATTGTGTCAGGGGGCTTCATTTCAGCCTGGGGATTGTATCAGAGAGCTTCATTTCAGTCTGGGGATTGTGTCAGGGGGCTCATTTCAGTCTGGGGATTGTGTCAGGGGGCTTCATTTCAGCCTGGGGATTGTATCAGAGAGCTTCATTTCAGTCTGGGGATTGTGTCAGGGAGCTTCATTTCAGTCTGGGGATTGTGTCAGGGAGCTTCATTTTAGTCTGGGGATTGTGTCAGGGGGCATCATTTCAGTCTAGGGATTGTGTCAGGGGGCTCATTTCAGTCTGGGGATTGTGTCAGGGAGCTTCATTTCAGTCTGGGGATTGTGTCAGGGAGCTTCATTTCAGTCTGGGGATTGTGTCAGGGAGCTTGATTTCACTCTGAGGATTGTGTCAGTGAGCTTGATTTCAGTCTGGGGATTGTGTCAGTGAGCTTGATTTCAGTCTGGGGATTGTGTCAGTGAGCTTCATTTCAGTCTGGGGATTGTATCAGGGAGCTTCATTTCAGTCTGGGGATTGTGTCAGGGAGCTTGATTTTAGTCTAGGGATTGTGTCAGTGAGCTTGATTTCACTCTGAGGATTGTGACAGTGAGCTTGATTTCAGTCTAGGGATTGTGTCAAGGAGCTTCATTTCAGTCTGGAGATTGTGTCAGGGAGCTTCATTTCAGTCTGGAGATTGTGTCAGTGAGCTTGATTTCACTCTGAGGATTGTGTCAGTGAGCTTGATTTCAGTCTAGGGATTGTGTCAGGGAGCTTGATTTCAGTCGGAGGATTGTGTCAAGGAGCTTAAGTTAAAACTGTGGAATGCGTCACATGGCGTCATTTCATTCTGATTATGACGTCACGCTTCATTTCAGTCTCGTGATTATGTCACGTAGCTTCATGTCCTCGTGGTAACCTATTCACAGCCATCGATTTCCTGATGTTAACCTACTCACGTACTAATTTCCTGATTTAAACCTAACCTATTCACACGCGATGTCATGATGTGAACCTATTTATCCGCATATTTCATGATGTTAACCTATTCATCCACCGATTTCTTGTTGTTAACCTATTCACCTCCGATCTCCTCATGTTATATGTTCTGCTAAATTCTTTACCGAACGATTTTCTGACGCTAACCTATTTACCCGCCTATTTCCTGACGTTAACCTATTTACCCGCCTATTTCCTGACGTTAACCTATTTACCCGCCTATTTCCTGACGTTAACCTATTTTCCCAACCTATTTCCCGATGTTAACCAATTCACGCCCACTGAGCTGCAGTTCAATCGGTGTTTGATTCGAACCTTGGTACCTATATCTGGGGCAACCTTCAACCAAACCCATTTCTAAGTCCCCGGGGGAGTTTCTTCGCTCAATTTAGCCTTCATGTCCACATAGTCGGCTTAAAACAGCAACACTTCGTATAGGTTCACACGTATTTGTGTTTCGCGTTCTCTTCAGCGTCGATCAACGCAGGAAAGCTGATCGCGTATTGGAACTTGCCCCACCTGTCCTACTCATCCGTGGACCCCATCCTGGCCGACAAGGTCATGTACAACACTCTAGTCCGAGTCATCAGCCCTTTCAATAGGATGGGAGCCGCCGCGTTGGAGTTGTTCAAATACTACCACGTAAGCTTATCTGTCTTGTGATATAACGTAAGCTTATCTGTCTTGTGATATAACGTAAGCTTATCTGTATTGTGATATAACGTAAGTTTGTATTGTGATACAACGTGAATGTATCTGTCTTGTGATACAACGTAAGTTTATCTGTCTTGTGATACAACGTAACTTTATCTGTCTTGTGATACAACGTAACTTTATCTGTCTTGTGGTACAACGTAAGTTTATCTGTATTGTGATATAACGTAAGTTTGTATTGTGATACAACGTAACTTTATCTGTCTTGTGATACAGCGTACGTTTTTCTGTATTGTGATATAACATAAGTTTATCTATATTGTGACATAACGTAAGCTTATCTCTCTTGTGATACAACATAAGTTGTATTGTGATAAAACGTAAGTTTATCAGTATTGTGATACAACGTAGGTTTATCAATATTGTGATACAACGTAAGTTTATCTGTATTGGGACAAAACGTGAGTTTATCTCCCTTATAATATATATCTGTATTGTGACACATATAACTACTGTAAGTTTATCAACTACGGCCTAAGAAGGGATTGGGATGAGCTATGTGACGCAACGTAAGTGTATCATTTACGTCACCACATTTCAACCCTGAAACTGACGAAGAGAAGACAACATTTATTATATATAAGACCTTGTTAACATTCTGTGGATCTGTTCTTGTAGCAATATAGGTAGTTCTCGTGACCATGATGGTTCTGCACGTGGTACGAGTTGACATAGGGCATAGCTTTACTGGTTGCTGTGGGTGACGCTGATGGATGGGTCTGTGGTACGAAATGACACATGGTATTCCTCGCTTCAGTGGGCGCGAGTTGTCGTCGTGACGATGCTGGATCCGGACGACTATTGCGACTACATCGGACGGGCTCTGGAGAAGACCTTCTCCGGTGGGAACATCACCATAAGTCAGTGGATTAAGCCCGACTTCAACCCGAACATCGAGCAGATGAGAGCCATGCTGCAAGAAATTAAAGTGAGAAGCAGAAGTAAGTTCCCCACCCAATTATTATTATTAATTAAATCTCCACTCTATTGTCATTGTAAATCGCATTGTATTTATTATCATTCCAAGTAACTTTCTAGAGTAGTTTAGCTGTCACAAAACGTCCCTGATCATTTTTTTTCGACAAAGGTACACTGCCACGAGAATGCTATTATTGAAATATCTACCTGCACATGTATGGTGGTTGGCATCCATCAGTCTGCGTAAGGCCATGGATTTGCAGCTTTATTTTGGTTTCAAGAATAAGATTTGCTTCGCGGCCTTTGCTCTCATGACTGAAAAGGCCTATCTGTGACCCACGGAGCTTACCGCAGCCGTCGCATCGGTGAAATGTATGGGGCGGGGCAAGGGGTATTTTCTTTCTTCGTGAACGGGCTTTTCATTTCACCGTGAACTGGGAAGGAGGAAAATAATTCTTCGTGAACTGGGGATGAGGTATTAGCCGACCGTCGTGATCAAGGATTTTCATTAATCGTGAACTGGGAATTTGTATACTAGATAACAGTGAATCGGGAAATCGAGAAATTTGTATCATGTATCCGTCAGTTCAGTGGTGGGGAGTTGTCGGCTTAATGCTTCGTGACCTGGGAATAAAGAAATTTATTCTTCGTGATCTGGGAACAAGACCCTCCCTTGTCCCCCCCCCCCCCACTCCCCCCGATTTGTATGGGTGGGGGGAGGGGGCTGGGGGGCGGGGGCTGATATTAAGCCAGCTATATGTCTCACTACAGTCGTGGTGGTATGTGCCATGAGTGACTACCTGAGGGACTTCATGTTGACGGCCCAAGAGGAGCAAATGACGGGAGGAGATTACGTCTTCATCTCGCCCACGTTACTGCCGCCAGAGCACCTGGACCGCCCGTGGGTGAGGGGGGACGGCAGGGATAACGAGGCTCGTCAGGCCTACGGACCGCTGCTCCAGGTAGGGTCCTCACTCCAAAGCACGCCGGTAGATGGCGACGCATGTCGTATCGAAAATAATTTCGGTCTGTCTGTGTGTATGTGGTCGCTGCTACAGGTAGGGTTATCACTCTAAAGCTCCCCGGTAGATGGCCGTACATCTCGCATCGAGAACGATCTCCGGCTGTCTGTGTGTATGACACCGCTACTCTAAGTAGGGTCCTCACTCCAAAGTTTCCCGGTAGATGGCGGCACATCTCACATTAAAAGCAGTCTCCGTATGTCTGTGTGTACGTGGCCACTGCTACATGTACGGTCTGTGTGTAGGTGGCCACTGCTACAGATACGGTCTGTGTGTAGGTGGCCACTGCTACAGGTACGGTCTGTGTGTAGGTGGCCACTGCTACATGTACGGTCTGTGTGTAGGTGGCCACTGCTACAGGTACGGTCTGTGTGTAGGTGGCCACTGCTACAGGTACGGTCTGTGTGTTGGTGGCCACTGCTACAGGTACGGTCTGTGTGTAGGTGGCCACTGCTACATGTACGGTCTGTGTATAGGTGGCCACTGATACATGTACGGTCTGTGTGTAGGTGGCCACTGCTACATGTACGGTCTGTGTATAGGTGGCCACTGCTACAGGTACGGTCTGTGTGTAGGTGGCCACTGATACAGGTACGGTCTGTGTGTAGGTGGCCACTGCTACATGTACGGTCTGTGTGTAGGTGGCCACTGCTACATGTACGGTCTGTGTGTAGGTGGCCACTGCTACAGGTACGGTCTGTGTGTAGGTGGCCACTGCTACATGTACGGTCTGTGTGTAGGTGGCCACTGCTACATGTACGGTCTGTGTGTAGGTGGCCACTGCTACATGTACGGTCTGTGTGTAGGTGGCCACTGCTACAGGTACGGTCTGTGTGTAGGTGGCCACTGCTACAGGTACGGTCTGTGTGTAGGTGGTCACTGCTACAGGTACGGTCTGTGCGTAGGTGGCCACTGCTACAGGTACGGTCTGTGTGTAGGTGACCACTGCTACAGGTACGGTCTGTGTCTAGGTGACCACTGCTACAGGTACGGTCTGTGTGTAGGTGGCCACTGCTACAGGTACGGTCTGTGTGTACGTGGCCACTGCTACAGGTACGGTCTGTGTGTAGGTGGCCACTGCTACAGGTACGGTCTGTGTGTAGGTGGCCACTGCTACAGGTACGGTCTGTGTGTAGGTGGCCACTGCTACATGTACGGTCTGTGTGTAGATGGCCACTGCTACAGGTACGGTCTGTGTGTAGGTGGCCACTGCTACAGGTACGGTCTGTGTGTAGGTGACCACTGCTACAGGTACGGTCTGTGTGTAGGTGGCCACTGCTACAGGTACGGTCTGTGTGTAGGTGGCCACTGCTACAGGTACGGTCTGTGTGTAGGTGGCCACTGCTACAGGTACGGTCTGTGTGTAGGTGGCCACTGCTACAGGTACGGTCTGTGTGTAGGTGACCACTGCTACAGGTACGGTCTGTGTGTAGGTGGCCACTGCTACAGGTACGGTCTGTGTGTACGTGGCCACTGCTACAGGTACGGTCTGTGTGTAGGTGGCCGCTGCTACAGGTACGGTCTGTGTATAGATGGCCACTGCTACAGGTACGGTCTGTGTGTAGGTGGCCACTGCTACAGGTACGGTCTGTGTATAGGTGGCCACTGCTACAGGTACGGTCTGTGTGTAGATGGCCACTGCTACAGGTACGGTCTGTGTGTACGTGGCCTCTGCTACATGTACGGTCTGTGTGTATGTGGCCACTGCTACAGGTACGGTCTGTGTGTAGGTGGCCACTGCTACAGGTACGGTCTGTGTGTAGGTGGCCACTGCTACAGGTACGGTCTGTGTATAAATGGCCACTGCTACAGGTACGGTCTGTGTGTAGGTGGCCACTGCTACAGGTACGGTCTGTGTGTAGGTGGCCACTGCTACAGGTACGGTCTGTGTGTAGGTGGCCGCTGCTACAGGTACGGTCTGTGTATAAATGGCCACTGCTACAGGTACGGTCTGTGTGTAGGTGGCCACTGCTACAGGTACGGTCTGTGTGTAGGTGGCCACTGCTACAGGTACGGTCTGTGTGTAGATGGCCACTGCTACAGGTACGGTCTGTGTGTAGGTGGCCACTGCTACATGTACGGTCTGTGTATATGTGACCACTGCTACAGGTACGGTTTGTGTGTAGGTGGCCATTGCTACAGGTACGGTCTGTGTGTAGGTGGCCACTGCTACAGGTACGGTCTGTGTGTAGATGGCCACTGCTACATGTACGGTCTGTGTATAGGTGGTCACTGCTACAGGTACGGTCTGTGTGTAGGTGGCCACTGCTACATGTGCGGTCTGTGTGTAGGTGGCCACTGCTACAGGTACGGTCTGTGTCTAGGTGGTCACTGCTACAGGTACGGTCTGTGTGTAGGTGGCCACTGCTACATGTACGGTCTGTGTCTAGGTGGTCACTGCTACATGTACGGTCTGTGTGTACGTGGCCACTGCTACAGGTACGGTCTGTGTGTAGGTGGCCACTGCTACATGTACGGTCTGTGTCTAGGTGGTCACTGCTACATGTACGGTCTGTGTGTCATTGACCACAGAAATATCCCGCAAAGTTGCAGATTGATTCTACCCTATGCACGTTTTGATCCCCTCCCGTGGTTTTGTCATCCGCCCTCTTGTCACATTCCCGGCCCACGATGCGGTATTTGGTGTCTCACTGGACCTGATGGCATTGTTGCACTGGTGTATCGTTTAGTTAACCACGGCTTTCTATCTATTGACAAAGACAACAAATCTAATGTACTTGCCCATGGCAGAAGCGAGACGAAGCAACCCGCAATCAATATGTCATGATAGAAGTTTTTTTCAAATGGCAGCCGGGAGACCATCTGGCATCACGCATAATAACCACGCTACCATCATCTCACGCGGGGATGTTTTAAGTCACCTTGCTCCCATGTTTGACAGGACGTGGTAACGTCAGTCCTGCTGCGGCAGGATTGGGATATCCATATAATTATATTGATATTTCTATATATACGGTTTAAACATCATTTATTTGGGGGTGGGGAATACCCCCCTCTGAATCGCGAATCCCCAAGAATTAGGAAGAGTAATATCGAATCTCCAACATGAGGACCGCTCCAGATCGGGCGCGGAAAAAACACACACCGCGTTATATCGCGAATATGGAGGGATTCACCGACTGCTATGAAGTATGGCGGTAAATAGGGAATGGGTCGTCACGTTGAACCAGGAATTTTAGGGATAACGATCCCCCAAAATTGCCAACGGCTAATCGCAAATCTCCAAGAATTCCTGGGTGCCAATCAAGGAGATCGGGAAAGGTATTCCCTCGATCCCTCTTATATTTCTGGAGGTTTGCAATAGCGAATTCACATGTTAATGCTCACTTCATATATTCTATTTATATGTATATATATATTAATTACTCTTCTAATTGGGGGCCGGCCCGGTAGGTCAGTGGTTTAGAGCGCTCGCATTGAGTGCTCTGGCCACCTGAGAGCCTAATGGCACGTGGATCGATGGTTCGAGCAACCTTGGCAGTGTTCTATTAATGTACTTTTTTATAAATGGGTTGTTGGGCATTTGTAAATCATAACTTTCATGTAGCCACCATTCTTATGCATTATGGTTATGTTAGGATATATCTTACTACACACAATTATTATATTGCTTTTTTATCCGTGTAGCGTGTTTTATATCATTGTAAAGGTGAGCCTGTTGGGACCCGATTGCCAGATTTTGGGTGATAAAAATCTCAAGAGTTTAGTGTCATACAATGGGGCGGTTGGCATTTGAAAATAATGATATGGAGACATTTGGCCATCGGTTGTTGACGATTTCTGACGGGTCTGTTTGCAATTAGGCCTCCCAGGGTTAGCTTGTAATATCTTATTTATTTACAGCGGCATCCTCGCCAAAAAAATGCCCAGCCCCTGCAATACCATTACAAGGTAGAGTAGCTAGGGGCCTTTCCAAAACACTCATTTATTGTTGTCGCGAAAAGGCAGCGGCTTATGGAACGGCTTGGTGCACTTTCCCCTCTGCCTGTAGCTGCCTTAACTCCGGGTCATCATCTTGGCAATTTTAGCATTACTAGGTAGCAAAGCCTGTCCTGGCATTCGTGTTTGAGCGAACCTAATGAGGTAAAAATAAACATTGCTATGGAACAAAAAAACTAGGATCTCAAAGGGTAATGGTGTTGGCAAAAATAATGAATATGATGTGGCGAAGTCTCTTAGGCTTATTTACAGATCAGATTAGTTTAATTTAATATTGAGGCTCGCAGATGGAAAGGGCCAAGGTAAAGAGGAAATACTACATTAAGAAAAGAGTACCCATGTATTTTTCCTCTGTCCATTATGTGCGTATCATTATGTATAACGCATAATTCCTAATGATATGGAAATATTTCGTCTTTGGCAAAGTAAGATTATTATAAAAAAAGTGGAGCCGGTCGTTCTGTTGAACAGTAAAATAACATAAAATCAGAATAACGATGATTAATAACCCAGAAGAGAGGTTCATAGAATATCGTAGAGGTCTCCAGTGTCCACCTGATAAAATTCTCAGTGTCGAATGTCGATTTTCACGACGTTTCGTGTCGCCTTTTGGCGTTCAGTGTCTTTTTTTTTCTTAAATGCCACTATCTGTGTCGATGTCGCTTTTTCATATCTTCAGTGTCTGAATTTGAGGATCAATGTCGATTTTTCCAATGTGCCTGTGTCGCGTGTCGCCATTCACCCCTTTCAGACCCCTTCGGGTCTTTCCAGTCTTTCATTCCGTGTATCTAGTATTTAGTGAGAACGAAAGTGACGAACCACCTTGCTCGAGAGGCAGGGCACTCGACTGCAGCCCAATCGTTCTTTTGGTTCTTGTGTTAAATTTAGCCTCATTGTGCACAAAATGGCTTCCACCTTGCAAATATGCTACCTTAAATGTTGGGGTTCTTTCAAGTACAGTTCAGGCCACTCGGAGATTTGGTCGCTGAGTAACGGTTTTCCATATACATGGTCGCTCCAATTCCGGGACTGCTGTATTCTTCTGTATGAAGTAAATAAAGCAAAGGACTCAGGGACTGTGACTGCACAAATAACCCTGGTGGGATGGCCCAAACTACCCTTCAGAATGTCGAGTTGCAAAGATATCGATTCATTTGGGCAACCTTAACTCTATTTGAAGCTGGGCCAGCTCCAAGCGCTTCGTCTACCTTCCCTTATTTCAGGTGTCTTTTCGCTGTGAGAAGAGCAGACCTTATCGATCTGCAACCGATTACTTGATCTTTTACGAGCACTTAAGTTCACCCGTACTTTTGACCATGTGTTTATGTTCCTCTAATGAAAGTCGTTATAGGGAATTAGACATAATTCGCAACATGGACGACAGGAAAAAACTGGAGGGGGCATGTTTGATTCGCTCGATGAGATGCACTGCTGAGAGATGTTATATTAAGTAGATTATATATATGTAATATTTTGATGAGAATACTGATACGAAGCACAACATGTGTTTGAACACACAACATTTGAACAAACGTTAGAATTTATGAAATGAAATTATGAATTATGAATGATTAATCTCATTCATACGCATTTGAGTAACCAATCATTCATAAGTTAAAAAAAATGTATACACCAAATATATCAATGTATGTGAACCACTACTCATAACATAGGTGATCCATCCCATCCTCGACATGGTTTATCACATATGTCGATAAAAGCGGTATACACTTAATTCAATCTTCTGGTCAATTGCATCACCGCGTCGTCCTGTGACAGGCGAGAAAGGAAGAGCACCAATAAACGCCTTCCGATATACCACTCGAAGCCGGTTCTGTTTGATGCGACGTCGTATCATACGTCATATGCGACAAGTCGTATCGTCTAAATCGGTCTTTATAAACCAACTCATTGCACAACTCAGCATTCGTCCAGTGCGAAATCGATAAGGGTCATTTTTGCTTCTCAAATTAGAGTCATCGACATGTCTCACATGGCAGGCTCATGCTAATTTGATTATAAATCTGCCTCAAAGAGCAGTTATTGTCGATGCAGATTTCTATCGCTGTCGGCAAGCAGGCAGATCAATCAAACCTCTAGAGTTCTAAAGGCTGGAGACCCATTTGAAGGCAAGACTTCTTTTCGTTGGCGAATTAGGGGACACAAGTGCAGCCCGTCATTTCTTTGACACCAATGCTTGCGAAAGGCTGTAAAATTGTCGTGTCGCCGCCACGTGTCATTTCCGGTTGAAAGTCAGTTACAACCAGGCCTGGTACAGCCTATGAAAGGCCACCTGATGTCATGGAATCCATCAAAGGAATCCATTTTTGTCATACCGGTGTGGGTGGCTGAAGCGATGACGGCATCAATTTCATAGTATTTATATTAATTGTCATTTATTTAATACATACTTATTATATTAACCGCCATATTTATGTCGAGAGGACATTTATATCATGCATTAATAGTCATCATTTTTGTCGGTTTCTGTTATTAATTTCATATTTCTTCTTGTTCCCCCCAATACGTAAATTTACCCCGGTTTTGTCACGACTTTGCCATTTTGGTGATATCAATGTAATCAGGAAAATGTTTGAATGTGGTTGATTTCTCGCTAAAGATGGCGCTGGGGTTCATATCAAGTCCCGAAGCCACGGCTTTCATGGATGAGATTCCCTACAGGATGGCGGAGGAGCCCTGGAATTACAACAAGACTCTGGAATCTGGACAGAAGGTAAACCGTGCTTCCTTCCTTTATTGCCAGACTGGCTGGTTGGCTGGCTGGTTGACCGGCTGGGTGGCTGACTGGCTGGCTGATTGGTTCGTTGGCTCGCTGGCTGGCTGCCTGGCTGGCTGGCTGGCTGGCTGGCTGATTGGTTCGTTGGCTCGCTGGCTGGCTGCCTGGCTGGCTGACTGGCTGGCTGATTGGTTCGTTGGCTCGCTGGCTGGCTGCGTGGCTGGCTGGTGGGCTGGCTGACAAGGTGGCTGGCTGGTGGGCTGGCTGACTGGTTGACCGGCTGGCTGGCTGGCTGGGTGGCTGGGTGGTTGACCAGCTGGCTGGCTGACTGGCTGGCTGACTGGTTGACCGGCTGGGTGGCTGGCTGGCTGGCTGGTTGACCGGCTGGCTGGCTGGCTTGTTGACCGGCTGGGTAGCTGGCTGGCTGGCATGTTGACCGGCTGGCCGGCTGACTGCCTGCAGTCTGATGAGCTGACGACCACACTAAAGACGATTTTATCGCCCCCGCCTCTGATGAAAAAGAAGATGGCCACAATTTCAGGCCGCCATAGTCGTCCATCAGGCCCCTTATGCGTTGGTCGGTAGAGGGATTTCTGTGCCTTTCCCTCCAGCAATCACAGTGTAGACACAAAGGCCAGCGATAAGGCCCAAGCTCACGATTAGAAAAAAGCTAAGTATATGGTATTGTTTTGCGAAACTGATGATTCAGCGTTTAGCGGCATGAGGCGGCTGAGTTGTAGGTTTGTCCTGTGGGTTGGATGGTCAGTATAATGCCCCCCAGCGCTCCGGAGAAGCGTGAGGTAATAATCAGAGTGTACATTTAATTCTGCGGGAATTTGGTGTATTAATTCACCTTAAAGCTGATTTTCGCGGAAACGTTGTCTCTTGTTTTTTTATTGTTGCGGCTATGGATATAAGGGTGAACGGTGGATGGGGGTTTGTGAGTAGGGGTTGGGGTTGGGGGGGGGTGTCATAGTAGAGCCGGATCCATCGACAGTTAGATAGGTTTGAAGCTGCCTACGGGTGACATGTAATTTTATAAAACAACTATCACCACCCAACGCAAGTACCCGGTACTTGCGTGAGTGATGGCTGTTCCAACTGCACCAGAACTCGTTAACTAGTTCTAAAGTTTTCTAACAAACTTGATTCAATGTCGATTTTCTTTCCAGGGATCGCCTTTCGCTCTCTTTTTGTTCGACACGGTGTACCTGTACGCCCTTGCCGCGGATGAGGCGTACCGATTGGGCGGTACGCCACTCAACGGTACGCTCATGTTCGAGCTGGCAAAGCGCCAGACCTTTGAAGGTACGTCTCATCTCATTCTCATCTCATTCCATTCTTGTCCGTCGCAACGTTCTTGTCGGTAGTGTGCCCGTATTTGCCAAGCTTTCTCTATTCAGGGCCACGTGACCCTAATGAGTGTATGATTGTATGATTGTATTGTAAGGTCGCATTGAACTCCCCGCCGTATCTCCCTTTCCTCACCTCTATCTCTTCCGTTTCCCACAGTTTTATTTATTATGATTATTTTATGTTGATTCTCTTCCTAATTTGCTGCCTCTATTTCCATCTGTTTTTTCTCTCATTTGTGTCTCTGCTTTGTGCTTTTTTTGCCGTCCCATCCTTGCCATTTGGTTATCTTAGTGGCCCATCACATTGTCCCTAGTTTGACTTCTCCCTATTCCGTATTCTGTTTCCTATGTTTGACTCTTCTGTGTTGTGCCTGTCTTCTCTACTTTTTGTTGTGCTTGTCTTCTTTGCTATTTGTGTTGCTCCACTTCTTTACTCTTTGTGTCTCTTCCAAATTTTTTGCTCGTTCGTTTGTGTCTCGTGCATCTTCTTTGCTTTGCTTCTTTTCTCTCCATTTTATTTTGTTTTTTCTTCCACACTCTTTGTTTTGTCTTTCTTCCTCACGCTTTGTCTGAACGTGAGTGAAAAAATCGAACCTTCTATATGTGGCTATCCAGCAGTTGATTCCCAGACGGGATATCTATGACATAAAAAGTACTTCTCACTAACTCGTTAATTTCTTCGCTGTGTGTATATATTTGCTATATATGTCTATAACAGCGCATCAGAGGACAAGGTTTCGACATTTTCTTACCCGTGACACGGTGTTAGTGCTGACGCCCACTGGACGCGTTCGCGGCGCGGTGACGGAACTGACGCGGCGACGGAACCGAGGCTGCGCCTTCCCGCTGACGCGTGCAGTGGGCGTTTGCCAAACGCAACTCAACTGTCCTATTTTTCCGCGCAGCGTCAGTTCCGTCGCCGCGCCGCAAACGCGTCCAGTGGGCGTCAGCACTTAAACTTTTTCAGCTTGTTCGTTAAGACCGTCGTGTTGTAACCACATCTTTGACGTGATTAAGTTGGCTTGGCTCCCCTGCTAGGCTTTATTTTGCTTGTCAAAAATGAGCCTAAGAGACAGCTATGTTGAGTGCATGCGTGCATAGGGCTACTTCCCCCCGATCCACCACGCCACGGTGCTTACCGAAAAAAAAGAATGCGCGCGCTGTATAACCGCTCACACACCATATACAATAAGTTTTTTGAAGTACTTTAGGTACAACTCCATGGTACATATATTTACACTTTACCAAAATATGCGCAAATAAATACTCTGTTATATGATGTCTCAAGCTCGCATACGCAAGCTCCGCTTATACCCCTGCTATCGGCCGGGGGCAAATTTCAAGATGCTAAAAAAAAGGTCAAATCAGCTGTAATTTCTTGCAACATTATAATTTGTAAGAATTAAACATACAACTAACTCTGCGTATTAAATACACATTGTACCATTTTGAAAAAAAGATAATTGAGAGTGAACTCTTTTTTTTCATCACCTGATAGCGTGTGTTATTAGGCTTAGGCTGGGTCCCCGGCACTAAGTTGTGGAAATGCGCAGCGCATTATTCCTATCAATTTGCGCAGCGCCGCCCTGGCGAGCGAGTGTCAAAATGCATTGAAGCAGTGGGCGACAACACATATGGTGTCTACGGTATTTGCCACCGAAATGAACATTCCGATCTACCACCCACACTACATTATTATTTCCATTGACTTATCTTTGTCTCTCATTCCCTGTGTTTTGCTTCACTCGGCCCCAGGTAAGAGCGGCGTGGTGCGGTTTGACAACAACGGGGACCGTATCGGCGACTACAAGCTGTGGCACCTGCCAGCCGTCGGCGGCTCCTACGAGGGTCTCATGGATATCGTTATGACCAGCACGTCGTCTGATGTTAGTGGGCGTCCTGTCTGGGTGGCAGGGTCTTAGCCAGGATCAATCCGGCGGCGGCGGGGCAGGCGGGTCTCTGGCTAATGGCCTGCTGGGTGGTGGTCCTTGTGCAAACATGTATTGAATCGCAATCAACTGAGGCTATAGCTGCATAATTAAAGAACACTCACCTCAGTAATTAAAGTATTAAAGAAACAATATAAAAGTGGGGGAATACATTCCCGTATATTAAATAGCAATCAATGCGTAGTGGCATCTATTTAATTATATCTTGTCGCCTTTGGCATGGAAATTTTATTATCACTTTTGAGAGAGATGAGTCATGAGAGGTCAGAGAGGTGGCCGCGCGTTGTGTGACCTATAGTTGAAAAGAAGTGATCGTGGAGTCCCTGCACGCCCCCCCCCCCCCATCCTTCCCCGCCTCCCGCCCCCCCCCGCATCCTTCCCCGCCCCCCGCCCCCCCCCCCCCTTATCGTACCAACACCAACCAACCATCTATTTATCGGTATTTCCGTTTTCTTTTCGGTAGCACGTTTTGATCAACACGCAGAGGGATTGGGGTCCGTCGGGTACCAAGTCCCCGTCGGACACCCCTCCCTGCGGGTTCATGGGCGAGCTCTGTCAGGCGGACACCAGCGGTCAGTAACCAGTGTTTACTTTGTATAGACATAGGTGTCATTATGGCTGTGTAGTAAGCGTGGGAGGCCGCGTAGGGATAGGTCGGGGTAGGCGGTTGTCCGATACACAGTAAAAAAAAACAGACTCCTGGTCATAACGGTCACACTTAGCTTCTAACGTTGATTTTACATTTAGTTTATCTTCCCCGTTTCATTTGTCATCCACGAAATGTAACTTTGGTAGCAAATGATTACATTACCGAGGCGACTAACGCGGAGTAACGACTTATTTTGTCGGTCTTTATATGAATGTTATTGACATAGATGTATCGTCTTTAACGTAAGCATAGCGCTAGTTTGCAGGATGAATGCATTTAAGTTTGGCCTAACATAAACTATTATCACATGTCAAACGTTAAAAGTGCATACTATCCCACGGAGTCCTATACTGGTATATGCGGAACAGCGGGCCGTTATGATACATTAGCAAAAGGGACACGCCATGATGTAGGATCTTACGCTAATATCACCAGGAAGCACGATTATCAATTCCATAAACACAGGTGATTAACACTCATACAATGTGTAATATCTGGATACCAATGTGCTTATACTGTTCAAAACTCAACAATTATAAGGTGAACTTCATGAAAGTCAACATTGTAAAATTGAACATTTAATGTCAACTTCATGAAAGTGAATTTTATAAAAGACAATATTCAAACTGCTTTAAACTCAATATGATGAGTCGACGTTTTCAATATGTTAATGTAGTATACTTATTACACCATGAAAGCTTGTCACAATACGGTCGTAGCGTATCTTACTCCTTCCTTCGTCTATGCTGGACGGCGGGCCGTCATGATCCGTTAGCAACAGGGGCGCGTCATGATGTCCCCGTATTTGTCTTTTTGCAGGCCGGGATACGATTCTTATTGTGGTGGCCGTGCTGATGGTGACGCTCGCCGGGGTGGTGACCACCACCGTCATGATCTACAGAAAGAAGAAGTTCGAGCAAGAGCTGGAGTTAATGCTGTGGAAGATCAAATACGACGATATCGAGTTCATCAGCAAGACAAGCGACGTGAGCAAGGTGGGTCCTCATCACGACATTGTCATATGGAAGGCGATCGGGGCCGAAATTCCTAAAGTCCTAAAACGACACTGAACGTCGTGAAGAATCGATATTCGATACTGAGAATTTTGAAAAAATCGACACTGGACCCCCCCGTTCCAGACCAGTTCCTATATTATTAATGTTATGTTCTTAATGCCTTATTCTAGTCCCACTTTCTTAATCATACCTCTTTAATTCTTGATTCTAAGTCCGCGTCGGCTTATCTTAATTTTATATTCACCTCCGTTATCCACCCCGATAAACCACGGTCGTAGGCTTCTATGACCACGAAACACTCCATGCCACACCCGACCGCTCCTGCCAACCACTCTCACCCCTGCACCCATTGCTTTCCGTACCCAACTCCCACGAACCCTGCTTCACACGCCCCCTCCCCACACGCCCTGCCCTACCCCACCCCGCGGTATATAACATTTAGCCTGAAAAACTTAGAATGAGGCATTAAGCCCATAGCATTAAGAATATAGGCCTTGGAAGTTTGGCCCTGATCCCCTTCGATGTTATTAATTCTCTGGGTTGGTTCATTTTGTTCTTACTTAGCTATTTGATTTATCGGCTGTCATGATGTTAGCTGGTCACTTCTTTTATGATGCGTTTAATTAGAAGTTCACGCACTCTATTTACTTTATCCATTCCGTCTACTAACTGGGCACTTCACCCTTGGCATCCATCACATCCGTTCACTCGTTTCACTCCATCCACTCCGTTCACTTGCTTCACTTCACCTTCTTCCGTTCACTCGCTTCACACCGTTCACTCGCTTCACACCGTTCACTCGCTTCATACCGTTCACTCGTTAAAGTTACTTATACTAGTTAAAGCTTTTCTTAATTTGTTTCTACCTTTGGCTACTTATCTTTTGATTTCCGTTCATTCAAGAAATGGAGGAACTAATTAAAATCGATCAATCGGTTATCTATTCTGCTCACTTGTTTCACTTCACCCACTCCGCTCACTTGTTTCACTTCACCCACTTCGCTCACTTCACTCATTTCGCTCACTTGTTTCAATTCACTTACTCCGCTCACTTGTTTCACTTCACTCACTCAGCTCACTTGTTTCACTTCACCCACTCCGCTCACTTGTTTCACTTCACCCACTCCGCTTACTTGTTTCACTTCACCCACTCCGCTCACTTGTTTCACTTCACCCACTTCGCTCACTTCACTCATTTTGCTCACTTGTTTCAATTCACTTACTCCGCTCACTTGTTTCACTTCACTCACTCAGCTCACTTGTTTCACTTCACCCACTCCGCTCACTTGTTTCACTTCACCCACTCCGCTTACTTGTTTCACTTCACCCACTCCGCTCACTTGTTTCACTTCACCCAGTCCGCTCACTTGTTTCACTTCACCCACCCGCTCACTTGTATCACTTCGCCCACTCCGCTTATTTGTTTTACTTCCCCCAGTCCGCTCACTTGTTTCACTTCACCCACTCTACTCACTTGTTTCACTTCAGCCATTCCGCGGACTTAGTTCACTCGTTTCGGTTTACTCCTTTCACCCCGGTTTATTTCTTTCACTCCTCCCACGTCTTTCTATTCTTTTCACTCGGTTTACTCCTTTCACACGGTTTACTCCTTTCACTCGGTTCACTCCTTTCACTCGGTTCACTCCTTTCACCCCGCTTTATTCCTTTCACTCAGTTCACTCCTTTCGCTCGGTTCACTCCTTTCACCCCGATTTATTCCTTTCACTCAGTTCACTCCTTTCACTCGGTTCATCCTTTCACTCGGTTCACTCCTTTCACTCGGTTCACTCCTTTCACCCCCCTTGATTCCTTTCACTCGGTTCACTCCTTTCACCCCGCTTTATTCCTTTCACTCGGTACACTCCTTTCACCCTGCTTTATTCCTTTTACTCCACGCACTTCTTTCACTGCTAAACCTCGTTTTACTCCTTTCTCGCCTCTCACTCCGTTCACTTCTTTCACTCCATCCACTTCCTTCACTCACTTCATATATCCACTATATCCACTTTGCTAACTTCCTTCAATCTACCCACTCCGTTTCCGCCTTTCATCTGCTGCATGAACTTTGTCCACTCTTTTTATTTAGCCCAATAAAAGTAATCTATCAAATGCATGCACTTTATCCACTCCTTCTAGTTTGTTCACTAAGCCTAATCCATCCACTGCATCAACGTTATCCACTCATTTTATTTCGTCCACTAAAGCTAATTCTATCTCATGCATGAACTTTATCCACTTCTTTTCTTTCCTCCACTAAAACTAATTCCATCGCAAGCAAAAGAACTTTATCCACTCAGTTTATTTCGTCCACTAAAACTAATTCCATCTCATGCATAAACTTTATCCACTTCTTTATTTCGATCACTAGAGTTAATTCCATCTCATGCATGAATTTTATCCACGGATTTTATTTTGTCCTTCCTCTCACTCTCACTCTCTCTACTTTATGCTCTCTCCTGGACGTTATCCGTCTCCTTCACTTTATTCCTTTCCCTTCCCCCCTTCCCTTCCCCTGCCCCCCCCCCACCACCCCCCCTCTACTTGGTACTGTTTCCACCCTTTTCCTCTCATACCCTGCACTTTATTTACTTTTATCTTATCTTCTTTAACTTCCGTCCCTTCCCTTTCCTGCCCTACCCCTCCGCGTTATTCCCTTCCTTCCCATCCCCCCCCGGCCCTCTACCACGGCATCCTTTCCCCTTTCTTCTCTCACCTTTATATCCTCCCATCCGCTTTATTCTCTTTCTTTTCCCAATTTCCGTCCCTCTATTCCACTTAATCTTCTGGCCTCATAATTATCCCCCCCCCTCTCCACTTTATCCCCTCCCCCCTATCTATGTTATCCTTTTCCGACACTTTATCTCCTCTCCTCCCCTTTATCCTCTGCCCTCATCTTCCCATCCTCTCTCCTCCCCTTTATCCTCTGCCCTCATCTTCCCTTCCTCTCTCCTCCCCTTTATCCTCTGCCCTCATCTTCCCATCCTCTCTCCTCCCCTTTATCTTCTGCCCTCATCTTCCCATCCTCTCTCCTCCCCTTTATCCTCTGCCCTCATCTTCCCATCCTCTCTCCTCCCCTTTATCCTCTGCCCTCATCTTCCCATCCTCTCTCCTCCCCTTTATCCTCTGCCCTCATCTTCCCATCCTCTCTCCTCCCCTTTATCCTCTGCCCTTATTTTCCCATCCTCTCTCCTCGCCTTTATCCTCTGCCCTCAACTTCCCTTCCTCTCTCCTTCCCTTTATCCTCTGCCCTCATCTTCCCTTCCTCTCTCCTCCCCTTTATCCTCTGCCCTCATCTTCCCTTCCTCTCTCCTCCCCTTTATCCTCTGCCCTCATCTTCCCATCCTCTCTCCTCCCCTTTATCCTCTGCCCTCATCTTCCCATCCTCTCTCCTCCCCTTTATCTTCTGCCCTCATCTTCCCTTCCTCTCTCCTCCCCTTCATCCTCTGCCCACATCTTTCCATCCTCTCTCCTCCCCTTTATCTTCTGCCCTCATCTCCCCTTTCTCTCTTCTCCCCTTTTGTCCTCTCCCCTGATCAGCCCTTCTCCTCTCCTCCCCTTTATCCTCTGCCCTCATCTTCCCTTCCTCTCTCCTCCCCTTTATCCTCTGCCCTCATCTTCCCTTCCTCTCTCCTCCCCTTTATCCTCTGCCCTCATCTTCCCATCCTCTCTCCTCCCCTTTATCCTCTGCCCTCATCTTCCCATCCTCTCTCCTCCCCTTTATCTTCTGCCCTCATCTTCCCTTCCTCTCTCCTCCCCTTCATCCTCTGCCCACATCTTTCCATCCTCTCTCCTCCCCTTTATCTTCTGCCCTCATCTCCCCTTTCTCTCTTCTCCCCTTTTGTCCTCTCCCCTGATCAGCCCTTCTCCTCTCCTCCCCTTTATCCTCTGCCCTCATCTTCCCTTCCTCTCTCCTCGCCTTTATCCTCTGCCCTCATCTTCCCTTCCTCTCTTCTCCCCTTTATCCTCTCCCCTGATCAGCCCTTCTTCTCTCCTCCCCTTTATCTTATGCCCTCATCTTCCCATCCTCTCTCCTCCCCTTTATCTTATGCCCTCATCTTCCCTTCCTCTCTCCTCCCCTTTATCCTCTGCCCTCATCTTCCCATCCTCTCTCCTCCCCTTTATTTTATGCCCTCATCTTCCCTTCCTCTCTTCTCCCCTATATCCTCTCCGCTGATCAGCCCTTCTTCTCTCCTCCCCTTTATCCTCTGCCCTCATCTTCCCATCCTCTCTCCTCCCTTTTATCCTCTGCCCTCATCTTCCCATCCTCTCTCCTCCCCTTTATCCTCTGCCCTCATCTTCCCTTCCTCTCCCTCAGCTAATATCCTATGCCCTCATCTTCCCTTCCTCTCTCCTCCCTTATATCCTCTGCCCTCATCTTCCCTTTCTCTCTCCTCCCCTTTATCTTCTGCCCTCATCTTCCCATCCTCTCTCCATCCCCTTTATCTTCTGCCCTCATCTTCCCATCCTCTCTCCTCCCCTTTATCCTCTGCCCTCATCTTCCCTTCCTCTCTCCTCGCCTTTATCCTCTGCCCTCATCTTCCCTTCCTCTCTCCTCCCCTTTATCCTCTGCCTTAATCTTTCCTTCCTCTCTCCTCCCCTTTATCCTCTGCCCTCATCTTCCCATCCTCGCTCCTCGCCTTTATCCTCTGCCCTCATCTTCCCTTCCTCTCTCCTCCCTTTTATCCTCTGCCCTCATCTTCCCTTCCTCTCTCCTCCCCTTTATCCTCTGCCTTAACCTTCCCTTCCTCTCTCCTCCCCTTTATCCTCTGCCCTCATCTTCCCATCCTCTCTCCTCGCTTTTATCCTCTGCCCTCATCTTCCCATCCTCTCTCCTCCCCTTTATCTTATGCCCTCATCTTCCCTTCCTCTCTCCTCCCCTCTATCCTCTGCCCTCATCTTCCCATCCTCTCTCCTCCCCTTTATCTTATGCCCTCATCTTCCCTTCCTCTCTTCTCCCCTTTATCCTCTCCCCTGATCAGCCCTTCTTCTCTCCTCCCCGTTATCCTCTGCCCTCATCTTCCCATCCTCTCTCCTCCCCTTTTTCCTCTGCCCCCACCTTCCCTTCCTCTCTCCTCCCCTTTATCCTCTGCCCTCATCTTCCCATCCTCTCTCCTCCCCTTTATCTTATGCCCGCATCTTCCCATCCTCTCTTCATCCCCTTTATCTTCTGCCCTCATCTTCCCATCCTCTCTCCTCCCCTTTATCCTCTGCCCTCATCTTCCCTTCCTCTCTCCTCGCCTTTATCCTCTGCCCTCATCTTCCCTTCCTCTCTCCTCCCCTTTATCCTCTGCCCTCATCTTCCCATCCTCTCTCCTCCCCTTTATCTTATGCCCTCATCTTCCCTTCCTCTCTTTTCCCCTTTATCCTCTCCCCTGATCAGCCCTTCTTCTCTCCTCCCCTTTATCCTCTGCCTTCATCTTCCCATTCTCTCTCCTCCCCTTTATCCTCTGCCCTCATCTTCCCTTCCTCTCCCTCCCCTAATATCCTATGCCCTCATCTTCTCTTCCTCTCTCCTCCGTTTTATCCTCTGCCCTCATCTTCCCTTTCTCTCTCCTCCCCTTTATCCTCTGCCCTCATCTTCCCATCCTCTCTCCTCCCCTTTATCTTCTGCCCTCATCTTCCCATCCTCTCTTCATCCCCTTTATCTTCTGCCCTCATCTTCCCATCCTCTCTCCTCCCCTTTATCCTCTGCCCTCATCTTCCCATCCTCTCTCCTCCCCTTTATCCTCTGCCCTCATCTTCCCATCCTCTCTCCTCGCCTTTATCCTCTGCCCTCATCTTCCCTTCCTCTCTCCTCGCCTTTATCCTCTGCCCTCATCTTCCCTTCCTCTCTCCTCCCCTTTATCCTCTGCCTTAATCTTTCCTTCCTCTCTCCTCCCCTTTATCCTCTGCCCTCATCTTCCCATCCTCTCTCCTCGCCTTTATCCTCTGCCCTCATCTTCCCTTCCTCTCCCCTCCCTTTTATCCTCTGCCCTCATCTTCCCTTCCTCTCTCCTCCCCTTTATCCTCTGCCGTAATCTTCCCTTCCTCTCTCCTCCCCTTTATCCTCTGCCCTCATCTTCCCATCCTCTCTCCTCGCCTTTATCCTCTGCCCTCATCTTCCCATCCTCTCTCCTCCCCTTTATCCTCTGCCCTCATCTTCCCATCCTCTCTCCTCCCCTTTATCCTCTGCCCTCATCTTCCCATCCTCTCTCCTCCCCTTTATCCTCTGCCCTTATTTTCCCATCCTCTCTCCTCGCCTTTATCCTCTGCCCTCATCTTCCCTTCCTCTCTCCTCCCCTTTGTCCTCTGCCTTAATCTTCCCTTCCTCTCTCCTCCACTTTACCGACCCCCCTCCCCCCGGCCCCCAACCCCATACTACCCCCCTCCTCCTATACTGCGCCCTTCGCTTACATCTTGGCCATCTCCCTTCATGTTCCACGCATCGGCATCTCCTGCGCCATCGTTTCGTGGGTCGCTAGAGTTTCATCAGGACGAGCAAGGCCTCAATGAACCCCAGTCGCTCGGTCTCCCAGTTGAACGGCGGCAGCATCGGCGGGGTGGCCAACACCTCCACTAACTTCGGCTCGAGCAGTACCGTCGTGTCGGGTGGTTTGATGATCGACAACCCCCATAGGACCATCAGTGTGGGCATGTACAAGGGCATCGTCGTGGCCGTCAAGCGGGTGGAGAACACACAGATCCTGCTTACGCGCAAAGACCACGTGGAACTCAAAGTGGTGAGCAGCATGTAGATGCAATTAATTAATTCAACCTGGCAATGCAATGGCCGATCCATATTCCGACACTAAACCCCCGCCCACGCTTGAGTCCTTTTTACTTTATCGTGAGTATGAAATAAAGTGATCCAGGCTCCGACACTTATACGCCCCGCACACGCTTGAGTCCCTTTTCTTCAATAGGGAGTATGAAATTGACAATCATAGCTGATGATACGTACAAGAGAGAAGTACTCATCTCTGAAACTGACAAGGAAGTGACTTGCTGCTTTGTTTGTCCGACTTGTTTGTCCGATATTAAGTGTTATGCACGCGGGGACTGAATCTCAATTTCCCATCACGGACTGAATCCCACTGCCCCATCAGTGACTGAATCCCACTACCCCATCAGAGACTGAAGCCAACTGCCCCATCACGGACTGAAGCCCACTGCCCCATCAGTGACTGAAGCCCACTGCCCCATCATTAACTGAAGCCCACTGCCCCATCATTAACTGAATCCCACTGCCCCCTCATTAACTGAAGCCCACTGCCCCATCATGGACTGAAGAACACTGACCCATCACGGAGTGAAGCCCACTACCCCATCATTGACTGAAGCCCACTGCCCCATCACGGACTGAAGCCCACTGCCCCATCATTAACTGAAGCCCACTGCCCCATCATTAACTGAAGCCCACTGCCCCATCATTAACTGAAGCCCACTGCCCCATCACGAACTAGGGGCCCGTGCGACAGCTCAGTGGGTTAGAGCGCTCGCATTGAGTGTTCTCGTCACCTGAGAGCCTAACGGCGCGTGGATCGATGGTTCGAACTCTGCTGCGGCCATGTCTGTGTGGTCGCAGAATAAAGATCTCATGTCTTTCTTCGTAAAGAGTAGGGGGATACCCCCGGAGACATGGCTCCACTCTCCCTTCCTTCTTCCATTGATACGATATGACCACAAGTGCTTAAAGCGTCCTGAATAACCAACCAACCAACCATCACGAACTAAAGCCCACTGCCCCACCAGGGACTGAAGCCCACTGCCCCACCAGGGACTGAAGCTCACTACCCTATCACAGACTGAAGCCCACAGCCCATCACAGACTAAAGCCCACTGCCCCATCACGGACTGAAGCCCACTGCCCCACCAGAGACTGAAGCTCACTACCCTATCACAGACTGAAGCCCACAGCCCATTACAGACTAAAGCCCACTACCCCATCACAGACTGAAGCCCACCGCCCCATCATTAACTGAATCCCACTGCCCCCTCATTAACTGAAGCCCACTGCCCCATCATGGACTGAAGAACACTGACCCATCACGGAGTGAAGCCCACTACCCCATCATTGACTGAAGCCCACTGCCCCATCACGGACTGAAGCCCACTGCCCCATCATTAACTGAAGGCCACTGCCCCATCATTAACTGAAGCCCACTGCCCCATCATTAACTGAAGCCCACTGCCCCATCATTAACTGAAGCCCACTGCCCCATCACGAACTAGGGGCCCGTGCGACAGCTCAGTGGGTTAGAGCGCTCGCATTGAGTGTTCTCGTCACCTGAGAGCCTAACGGCGCGTGGATCGATGGTTCGAACTCTGCTGCGGCCATGTCTGTGTGGTCGCAGAATAAAGATCTCATGTCTTTCTTCGTAAAGAGTAGGGGGATACCCCCGGAGACATGGCTCTACTCTCCCTTCCTTCTTCCATTGATACGATATGACCACAAGTGCTTAAAGCGTCCTGAATAACCAACCAACCAACCATCACGAACTAAAGCCCACTGCCCCACCAGGGACTGAAGCCCACTGCCCCACCAGGGACTGAAGCTCACTACCCTATCACAGACTGAAGCCCACAGCCCATCACAGACTAAAGCCCACTGCCCCATCACGGACTGAAGCCCACTGCCCCACCAGAGACTGAAGCTCACTACCCTATCACAGACTGAAGCCCACAGCCCATCACAGACTAAAGCCCACTACCCCATCACAGACTAAAGCCCACTGCCCCATCATTAACTGAATCCCACTGCCCCCTCATTAACTGAAACCCACTGCCCCATCATGGACTGAAGAATACTGACCCATCACGGAGTGAAGCCCACTACCCCATCATTGACTGAAGCCCACTGCCCCACCAGGGACTGAAGCTCACTACCCTATCACAGACTGAAGCCCACAGCCCATCACAGACTAAAGCCCACTACCCCATCACAGACTGAAGCCCACTGCCCCATCACGGACTGAAGCCCACTGCCCCACCACGGACTGAAGCCCACTGCCCCATCAGTGACTGAAGCCCACTGCCACACCAGGAACTGAATCCCACTGCCCCATCATGGACTGGAGCCAACTCCCCCATCACGGACTGAATCCCAATTTCCCATCACGGACTGAAGCCCACTGCCCCATCAGTGATTGAATCCCACTGCCCCATCATGGACTGAAGCCCACTGCCCCATCAGAGACTGAAGCCAACTGCCCAATCAGGGACTGAAGCCCACTGCCCCACCAGGGACTGAAGCCCACTGCCCCATCACGGACTGAAGCCCACTGCCCCATCATTAACTGAAGCCCACTGCCCCATCACGGACTGAAGCCCACTGCCCTATCACGGACTAGGGGCCGGCGCGATAGCTCAGTGAGCTAGAGCGCTCGCATTGAATGTTCGGGTCACCTGAGAGCCTAACGGCGCGTGGATCGATGGTTCGAGCCCTGCTGTGGCCATGTCTGTGTGGTCGCAGGATAAAGATCCCATGTCTTTCTTCGTAAAGAGTAGGGAGTTACCCCCGGAAACATGGCTCCACTGTCCCTTCCTTCTTCCATTGACGCGATATGACCAAAAGTGTTTAAAGCGTCCTGAATAACCAACCAACCATCACGAACTAAAGCCCACTGCCCAATTATGGACTGAAGCCCACTGCCCCACCACGGACTGAAGCCTACTGCCCCATCATGGACTGAAACCGACTGCCCCATCACCGACTAAAACCCACTGCCCCATCAGGGACTGAAGCCCACTGCCCCATCACCGACTGAAGCTCACTGCCACACCAGGGACTGAATCCCATTGCCCCAACACCGACTGAAGACAACTGCCCCACCAGGGACTGAAACCCACTGCCCCATCACCGACTGAAGCCCACTGCCCCATCAGGGACTGAAACCCACTGCCCCACCAGGGACTGAAGCCCACTGCCCCATCACGGACTGAAGCCCACTGCCCCATCAGGGACTAAAGCCCACTGCCCCATCATGGACAGAAGCCCACTGCCCCATCATGGACTGAAGCCCACTGCCCCACCAGGGACTGAAGCCCGCTGCCCCATCATGGACTGAAGCCCACTGCCCCATTAAAAAAATGAAGCCTACTACCCCATAATGGACTGAAGCCCACCGCCCCACCAGGGACTGAAGCCCACTGCCCCACCAGTGACTGAAGCCCACTGCCCCACCAGGGACTTTAGTCCACTGCCCCATCATTGACTGAAGCCCACAGCCCCATCACGGACTGAAGCCCACTGCCCCATCACGGACTGAAGCCCACTGCCCCATCAGGGACTGAAGCCCACAGCCCCATCACGGACTGAAGCCCACTGCCCCATCAGGGACTGAAACCCACTGCCCCACCAGGGACTGAAGCCCACAGCCCCATCACGGACTGAAGCCCACAGCCCCATCACGGACTGAAGCCCACAGCCCCATCACGGACTGAAGCCCACTGCCCCATCACGGACTGAAGCCCACTGCCCTATCACGGACTGAAGCCCACTGCCCCACCAGGGACTGAAACCCACTGCCCCACCAGGGACTGAAGCCCACCGCCCCACCAGGGACTGAAACCCACTGCCCCATCACCGACTGAAGCCCACTGCCCCATCAGGGACTGAAACCCACTCCCCCACCAGGGACTGAAGCCCACTGCCCCATCACGGACTGAAGCCCACTGCCCCATCAGGGACTAAAGCCCACTGCCCCATCATGGACAGAAGCCCACTGCCCCATCATGGACTGAAGCCCACTGCCCCACCAGGGACTGAAGCCCACTGCCCCATCATGGACTGAAGCCCACTGCCCCATCAAAAAATGAAGCCTACTACCCCATAATGGACTGAAGCCCACCGCCCCACCAGGGACTGAAGCCCACTGCCCCACCAGTGACTGAAGCCCACTGCCCCACTAGGGACTTAAGTCTACTGCCCCATCATTGACTGAAGCCCACAGCCCCATCACGGACTGAAGCCCACAGCCCCATCACGGACCGAAGCCCACTGCCCCATCACGGACTGAAGCCCACAGCTCCATCACGGACTGAAACCCACTGCCCCATCACGGACTGAAGTCCACTGCCCCATCACGGACTGAAACCCACTGCCGCATCAGGGACTCCATACAGGGCTGATATGACCATCTCTGATTAAGCATCGAAAGCCCAATGTGATGTACATATGAGGATGTTTCTACAGTCGCTCACTGGTGCAATTTCTGTCAGAACGCGGGAGGTGTGCGGCTAGGTGTAAGTAGCCTTTTCTACTTTTCCCGTTTAGGCACTTAAACCTTCAGAATTCGGTGTTAAGTAGATTTTTCTACTTTTTCAATTTAGGCAATTTATCCTCCACAATGTCTTACATGTGTTGTGATTCTCATTGGGCAGATGCGGGATCTACAACACGAGAACCTAAATGCATTCGTCGGCGCATGCGTGGATGCACCAAATATATGTGTTGTCCACAACTTTTGCTCCAAGGGAAGTCTCCAGGTAAGATACACAGATTGAAGACGCTTTAAGCCAATGAATCCTAAGAAGAAATCACGAAATGTTTGCTATGGACACTCACAAGCAATGTATAGCGTTAATGATTATATATGACGGTTTGGTGATCTGTGTGGGATATAATAACTTCACCGGATCGATCAACTTAATAACGTTTTTGTGCGATGTACGTGTTTCTTTTTTGAAGAAAAATTGAAGCCCAATGAGTGGTCACGAAATGAAAACAATGTACGGTATTGTTTTACAACTACAGGATATTCTGCTAAACGAAGACATCAAGTTGGACCCGAATTTCAAGTTTTCCCTCATGAATGACTTAATTCATGTAAGTATATTTCAGTCAACTGGTTTATTACTGCATTGTTATTCCTACTAACAAATTATACCCAGTTGTGGTGAGTGAAAGTTAAAGGTTGAAAAAGACCAACAGGCAGGTTTGGGAGACAACGTTAGGAAGATAGCAATGGTGCCCTGGATGATCGCCATTTTTCGAATTCCGTATGCCGTGTAGCGAGATGCTGCCGAATCCGTGCATGTAATACATGCTCAGAATGCAGAGTAATATTTTGGTTTCGCATGGATATTCCTCAACCAAATAGCACAACTGTTACACGCGGTCCCAACGCCATTGTCGTTATCCAATAGACCGATCCAGGCTGTCAATCATTCATTGACGTCACTGTTGCTTTTTTTTTGCGTGAGACTTTCTTGTCAGTTTCAGAGATGAACATTTCTCACTTGTATGCCTACCATCAGCCATGATTGTCAATTTCATACTCACAAGTAAGGAAAAAGGACTCAAGCGTGGGCGGGGATTATTGTTAGAGTATGGATCGGTCTATTATTGTTCGACTTCGAAGTTGTAACTTCACTGAGCGCACGACACCACTGAAGTTCACTATATCATGCCCTTTTCCGCATATATTTTTAAAGCGGGTGTCCAACCTAATTTAATCGCGATCTGCACCGAAAGTTTACATCTTAAAATTAAATTGGCGAGTGTTAACGCTTCGTTTCGGCCGACTGGTAAGGAGAAAGAAATTAAGGCAACCCGCCCCCAGCAATGTCAAGCAGAGCGCCATTTTGCCGGGAGCAGTGACGCGTGTTGTGACTATTCATGTGGCACCGCCTTATGTTATAACTCGCGGAGAGAGAGATCAGGGCCGCGATTTACAGATGAACAGCGGCAGTTTCAAGCCTCGCAGTAGCGCAAGATCTTAGTGTTTCATGGAAAAGTACCGTCCAAACAAATTGATATACGTCTTGCGACGATTGACTCTGCAACAATGCCATGATTGGAGTTAGAATCGCAGCAATTTATATTAGCGATTATCACGCGCTCTTGTTTTGCTCACACAATAGGCGCAATTTCCGGTTTTAATAAATTAGAGTATCGTCTCCTGATTGGTCAATCGCGGACACGCCTCCAAAAAGGACTGCCGCCTGTGTAAGCGGCGAAATCGTGCCTGGCGGTCACTTCTAAATTTTATTATGAGCTACAGATAGAACGAAAAATTCTGTAACTTGGAGGATAGACAATTGGGTATTATATGAATCGGTAAAGCAGCGTTAGAGGCCAGGCTGGCGGTTCCCTTTAACCGCCCTGTGTTGTAATGCGTAGTAGTTTGTTTTCCCGGGGATGCCCGTCACCGGATTACCCTAGAACCATCGTTGCGTGTCCAGCACATGCATACCGCATGAACACGCAACGGCGGTTCTACGTACGTTTTCCGTAGTCTATGTCCGGCGGCTTAAAGGCTGTGCGATGGATTTTCCCCTTTGTTAATAGACGATTTGTTTACATTCCATGTGTAATGCTTGTTTGTTTACAGGCGCTCGGAATTTAATTATATAAAGCCTCTAGCTAGTTTACTTACAATGGATCATACATCATACCCCTCTGTTTACAAAGAGTAGTTCTCAATCTATCACACCGCTGTTGCTCCCCGACTTGATTTATTGTAACATTCCCCCCTGCTTACATAAAATGACTTTCAATGTATCACACCCCTCTGGTCACATACGATTGTTTTCAATGCACCACACCCTCTCATTAAATACAATGCTTTTCCATTAATCACACCCCTCTGATTAAATACAATGCTTTTCCATTAATCACACCCCTCTGATTAAATACAATGCTTTTCCATTAATCACACCCCTCTGATTAAATACAATGCTTTTCAATTAATCACACCCCTCTGATTAAATACAATGCTTTTCAATTAATCACACCCCTCTGATTAAATACAATGCTTTTCCATTAATCACACCCCTCTGATTAAATACAATGCTTTTCCATTAATCACACCCCTCTGATTAAATACAATGCTTTTCAATTTATCACACCCCTCTGCTCCAATACAGTGGTGTTCAATGTATTACACCTTCTGTTTACATACAGTGGTTTTCAAATTATCATACCCCTTTGTCTACATACAATGGTTTTTAATGTATCACAGCCCTCTGTTTAAATACAATGCTTTTCAATCTATCACACCCCTCTGTTCCAAATACAATGGTTTTCAATGTATTACACCTTCTGTTTACATACAATGTTTTTCAAATTTATCACACCCCTCTGTTTACATACGATTTGTTTTCAAATGCATCACACCTCTTTGTCTACATACAATGGTTTTCAAATGTATCACACCCCTCTGTTTACATACAATGAGTTTCAATGTTTTCTCTGTTTCCAGGCGATGGATTTCCTTCATAAGACGCCCCTGAAGCTTCACGGTCGTCTGAAGAGTTCTAACTGTGTTGTGGATGGCCGCTGGGTACTCAAGGTCACAGACTATGGTCTGGAGACCATGCGCACAAGTCACTACGAAAATGATGACCAGAAGTACAGTGGTGAGTTAATTGCCGGATCAAGAAGAATGCTGGTCCAGTGCAGAAGAGAAGTTTTAAGGGCTAGGCGAATGAAAAGATAATTTCACGAAATAGTTTAATTTTATTATCCATGTTTGTTATTTCATATTTTGTGTCAATTATATTGTGTCTTTTAAACCCCAACACTTTATATTTTTCAGTTTTTTATAAAGCGACTACTTTTGGCAAAAGCTTTATTGGTTTATTAAGCCAATACTTTATATTTTGTCAATGCTTTATGAATCCATTACTTTATATGTTGTTAACACTTTATAAAGTCAATACTTTATATCAAGGCAACTTTTCTACTACTTAAAATTCATGCAATGTAAAGTTTCTATGGAAAATTGCATGGGTGTGGAATACATATTGATAGCGTATCTTCAGCTATGTTATGGACGGCACCGGAAATATTGCGTGGAGAGGCGCCATCTGGTGGTACTCAGAAGGGAGATGTGTTTAGCTTCGCCATCATCCTCCAGGAAATCCTGTTTAGGACGCCACCCTACGAGGCCAACGGGCCCGTAGATATGGTAGCCAAAGGTAAGCCACGTACACGCATCCTGCTAATAAAATTTGCCTTTTTGAGTTTGGACTCCCAGAACTGTCTTCCAGAACTTCAATCGATTGCGTTTACCTTTAGTTAACGGCAAAGAAACGTTTGACAAACGCGCTACTAAAATTGTTATCAATGTAAAGATTGCCGGATAACCAGTGGATGATATGGACACTAGTTGCTACTAATTCCATGTGAAGTTGAACTGGTCGTTATTGTTCATGGGATAATGTGTTTCTTTGGTTGAAAATGTTTTTGTCGTATATATATATGCAAGGAAAATTGCTAGTACGCAACAGCTACGATTGAGATATTTCTATGTAATGTCTTTTTCGTAACCCATTAGAGTTGCTATTTGTCAAAGATATGACCAGTCGTATATGCAAATGAGATAGCTATTAGATAATACGCACAATAGTACTATTACCATGTATTCTCGCACTCTGTTGTCAGTGGCCAATGTTGACACCAGGTCCGGGAAAAACCCATCCCGGTATACGTGTCAGAAATTGAGATTTTATCAAATTTTGTTACAGTTTGACAAATTAGTTCATATGGCGAAGTTTGGTGGCTTAAAAGCTGAAACTTACTTCGTAAAATCCATTTTAGTTTTCCAATCGTGCGTTGTTTTGCTGTCGCCATTCACGTTACAGATCTTGTCACTCAGTGCTCACCGCGGTGTCAATGCGCGTAATATTTACATAAATAGTCCCAACAAACCAACCGAAATTAATAGATCTAGATTTAGAAGTGAATCATGTGAATTCCAACTATAGAACTAATAGCTACAATTTACGAAACAACAGGTTTATGTTAAGAAATGAATACCATTTGGCCTAAACCAATATATTCGTTAGGAATACCTCCGCAGTAACCACTTTGACGACGTCATATCTCCTTGGAAACACGTCGCGCGCAACACTTAGTTACAGGTGCTATTGAGCGCCACTGGTATGATTTTGACCAAATATTTACGTGCCGTCGTGAGTATCATTGTCATCGTGAGATCTCCGTGTTGTCTTAAGGGCAACGTTTGAAGTTCTATTCGAGCGAGAAAATACATATGGCATTGTTTCTCGTGCGAGATGGGTTTATCTCAGCACGCATCTCCGAAATCCTGCCTTCGCCTGAAGGCTCAGACAGGATTTTGGAGACTTGTGCTGAGATAAACCCATCTCGCACTCGACGCAATGCCATATGCATATCTTGTATAGCACAATGAAGGTATCTTGTGGGGGACAGGCGCAATCCATTTAGCGAACATCTTGGCTATATTGGCTATATCCCCATAGATATGATTGGCCGGATCCGCAATGGGGAGACTACACCGTTTCGTCCCAGCCACCCCGCCGATGATTGCGGTGACAACCCTAAGGTTATCGTCCTGATGAAGGAATGTTGGCGAGAGGAAGCCTCGGAGAGGCCGGACTTCCCCGCCATCAGAGCCGCCTTCAATGCCATCAGCAAGGGCAAGTGAGTGCATGACGCCTGCTTCCCTAACATACCAGCGTCAGCCTCCAGGTATCATGTATTATCACATGAAGTGGACAGAGAAATAGTTCGGAGTCAGGAGAAATACGTGGATATGTCTTCCCTCAGATCAAGTGGTCATCAATTAACCTATTGAGTCACCCGCTATTGTAAGACCAATAATGGTAGAATTTAGTATCTTGTGGGGATAATCATGTACTTTTGGAATCCACTCAGTTCTTAAATCGAACTAATTGTCTGATGTCTAATTTGCGCTCACCATTAATTTACGATAAAACTGCTCATTTCATAGCCTGGTAAGCTTGCTGTCCTCGGGTTTGTTCACCTAGCACTGCATCGCCTGACTTTTTTATACAAGTATAAATGTCGTAACATAAAATGGGATTTTTTTATAACAGTAAAGCAGCGATAGTATGGTTTCACTGTTATGCGACAGGATATAAGTTTACCAAATTGATAGGAAAAATGCACAGCGCATTTCTACAAATTAGTGCCGAGGACCAAGCCTAAGCCAAATAACACATGGTATCAGGTGAACAAAGGAAAGAGTTCTCTCTCAATTATAACTGTTTCCAAATGGTGCAATAAGTGTTTTGCTGTATTAAATACACAGTGCTCGTTATTTTTATGTTTTATTCTTGAAAATTATAATGTGGCAGGAAATTACAGCGTAGCGCCACCCAGCGGGGAGCTTGGTTTCCCTATTGTTATTATTACAGCGAAATTAGCTGGTTCCCTGCTTCACGACAACGAAGGAGCCATGGAACCATCGTAATGGCCGCGTCTTCCTTTCATCATTTTTGTGGTAGTACTTCCATTGTTGCAAAGACAGGACAAAGTCTTCATGAAATTAATCGATATATTTGCTTGCTAGGCGCTACAACATTATGGACAACATGCTGAAGATGATGGAGAAGTACGCAAACAATCTTGAAGAACTGGTCGGGGATCGAACCCGGCAGCTGGCCGACGAGAAGAAGAAAACCGACTTGCTGCTCTACAGAATGCTGCCCAGGTAATGACAACACAACATGAAATGCTAGTGATTAGGCCGTATTTTTACGCACATTATGGCTAAACGTGGGCCACAGAATCTCCCTGAGAATTATGGGGTTGGATTAAACTTGCCCGAGGTACCAGGGTACGAGGGTTCGAACCCAGGGACCAGGGGCCGTATTCATAATCGCCGCTTAGGCTACACCACTAGACATAGCGCTAAGTGGAAGATTTGTCAAGCGATCATCGGGTTCAAAATACATAAGTAGTCACCCAAGAAGTGGATTTTCTGAATTAAGAAAGTGCTAAAATTATATTCAAGCTGGCGTAACGATATAAAGCGAGCGTAGGCCTATACTGATCAACAGAATACTGCCAAGCGTTGCGTTGCGTTGCCGAGTTTTTTTCCGCTGCCATGTTTAGAAAGTAACATTTCTCTTGCTATACAATTCTGAAAATAATGATCTGAGGATACGGGCGTATATTGAGGCAATAGCAATGTATAAATTCCTACAATTATCTGCCGCCGCGAATTAAGTAACATTCCAATTGCTTTGCAACTCTTGGAATAATGCCCAGATAACATGAGCGTATATTGACACCATAGAAACGTAATTAATTCTTACTTATAGCCGCTGTAGCGATGCAGATCCTTGTGAAATGAATCCGTTGACCGTAGCGTAGCATTAATAGTAGCATGATTTCACATATACAGGCATCGAGCTAAGTGTCAGAAGTTTAATTGGATTGTTTGATATGTTCCCACAGCATGGTCGCGGATGCTTTAAAGCAGGGGCGGACAATTACGCCACAACTCTTCAAAGAAGTCTCCATTTATTTCTCGGACATTGTCTCTTTCACTGTCATGTGTTCGAAGTCATCGCCCATGGAGGTCGTCGACTTTCTCAATGACCTCTGGACAGTTTTTGATGACGTCATAGCCAAATATGACGTGTACAAGGTAGCGTACGTACTCATCATTTGTGAAATAATGTTAAAAGTAAACCAAAATATAACTTACAATGCCTACATTTGACACGCTCATGGCATCCCCGTAATATTACTTATGATCCCTACCTGTCATATAATGCCTGTTCACAAAGACAAATTACCAAAGGGTCAGACAAAATACTGCAACATGCAAGTTTGGTTCCAGAAATTGGGCTGTTTAATTTGTTCTAATGGGTAACGAAAGAGAGGAAGGATAAGCACTGATACTGAATACTACTGAGTTAGCGTAATATTATTATACCAGAATTTATTTTGACGTGTTTTTGGCGAAACGTAATAAAAATAATTTGAAGTTACAAAATAAATTTATAGGGTAATTGTTATGTTATACTTACTCGAAGCCATTATGTCGGTGGCGAAGGCACCCGACGAATATTTTGCTTAAGTTAAAAGTAATCTTGAATACTGTCCTTTAAATCCCTTGGATATATTTGCATATCCAACGGCGACACTGAAGATTTTATGCGAGAAAACGTTAATATATGTTGTTGCATTTTCCAAACCTAACGTTGCCGCCATCATTGTGCATTAAAACGGATATATGTGATGAATACTAGGGTCGATGAGATATTTGATGTCTGAGCAGTTTTAAGTATGACTTCACCATGCAACAAACCACGGAGGAATCTTCTCGCCAGGTGGAGACGATCGGAGACGCCTACATGGTGGCCAGCGGAGTCCCTATTCCAAACGCCGGGAAACACGCATCGGAAATCGCAAACATGGCGCTCGACATCCTCAGCTCCGTCATGACCTTCAAGATCAGACATCGACCTTCAGAGCAGCTCAAGGTCAGAATTGGAATTCACAGCGGATCGGTTGTGGCGGGTAAGTGTAGAGCGTTACTTGAAACTGGTGGGTCTGTTACATACAAGTCCCGTAGTATCAATTTAAGAGCAAACGGGGCAACTTCAGAGAAATGTTACTTAAATGATGTAATGGATGTGCAAACTTGCTAAACGTGCTTTTGTCACTATTATGTATGCCGTATACACTCGGTCCCGTAGTCACTAATCTTGATCATTTACTTCAATTGGGACTATTATAATGGGAATTATAGGTTTACAAACTACTATTGGTTATTTTAATAAAATGATGAATAAACTAATGTCTTTTTGCACACACAGACTACGGCGATCGAGTCCTGTATTTGTCGTAAATTACAATTAAAATTAAAGTAGCAGCGGTTATCGGTCTTTGATATAATTGATCAGTAAATTTAATCGATCTATCGTTCACATATGCGCTAAGAATAGCTACTTAATGACACTGAACATTGTACGAATCTACAGCATTGATTTTACGCATTTTTCTGCGATGGCTTACTGTTATAGGCGTTGTGGGACAAACCATGCCCAGATATTGTCTTTTTGGGGACGCCGTGAACACAGCCTCTCGGATGGAATCAACTGGCGAAGGTAAAACACCAGGGAGGGGGCTTTAAGGCTCCAATCTTCAAAGCCTTCATGCCAATATCTGGGGAAAATATGTTATAGTATATCGATCAAAGTCTAGCACGAAAACGTATCACCGCCTTATCCTTATCCAACACACAGTTCTCTTTCAAAGGTATCCCCTGCCATAGATGCAGGCTCAATGAGGATAACTATATTACCTTCAGTTGCAGGCCAGCCCCAGAATGGTGCTACTATGTTCACAATTAAGCCTGATCTACTATTTATGTCATGTAAAGGCAAAGATCCATACGCTGGATGCAGTTTAGACATATCCTACGCCATTCCGGTGTTTTTTATTTTACCTCTCAGAATATCTCCCAGAATGCCTCGCGCCATTCATATCTTTCAAATAAAAGAGGCTTCGCAATATTTGTGAAGTCATCAATCATTTCCGTGGCGAATTCTGTATACCGTATGTACCAATGCTGCCCTCTGCTGGCCTTGGTTTCTACGGCATTCGTCACCGAAATGTCGCGCACGATTAAGGCGAAGGATTAGCTGACATTTGTACACATGGTTGCAGCTCTGAGGATACACCTCAGCACGGCCGCCTGTCAGGCTATGAACGCCACGGGAACCAAATACATTACTACCAAGCGGGGAGAAATCGAAGTTAAGGTGAGATCCTCAGAGACTCAAAAACGAAAGTATGCAATGGTAACTTCTGCAGGCCCAACCGACGCCATCACAGAGTAAAGTCGAATAAAAGAGTAGATTGTTGTCAGCATATTATGTTATTATCCTCGAGATGGAAGCCAGCGTTGACATATCATTTACTACCATTAAACAGAGTTAAGACTGCAGGCAAGCAGAACATTGACTGCTGAAATGCAAAGTTCAATATGTTGTCTGATTAGATCTGGTATTCATTGTTCCAACCCTATTCGTTATGACGTGACTTATTGGGCCTGTTAGGTAGGCATACCACCGAATTACCCGCGGATAAGCTGTGTGCAAGTGGTTGGTATCTTGGCGAGTAGTGATGCTTGCTTTGCGTGTTATATACTGAGAAGGTAAATCTTTGAGACTATTCATGATATATATATATATATATATATATATATTTATATATACATTTGGTCTAGGTGTAGAGCGCTTGCATCTTTTGTCAAGTCATAACGTACTGAAAAAAAACCCGGCAGTTTACGGAGTTATTGCCTGCGAATTTCTACAAAGTAGTCGACACGCCTAGGCCATAAAAGACAGATAAAAGGTGAAGGGGATTCGGTAGGGAGTGCAAGAGTCCCGTAAATGTTCTGTAAAAGATCCTGTTTTGCGGCTTGGTAAGAAACGACTGGTCATGAAATATGCATGAGAGAGGTATCTGGAGATGAATGACTTCCTCTGACTCGCAAGAATGACGGGCCGAGTGTAAAGGTTGTTTCCGCGAGCCGACACCGGAAACGGCTGGTCGACAACGAGACGTGTGCAGTGTTCGATTTGTCCGATAGTCGGCGGTGGCGGCGGCGGCCGCGGCTGTTAGCGGCGGCGCTAGCATTCGTGCTTTTATTCCCGTTGTTTTGTTCAATGTTAACCCATGTTGTGTGGAGAATTAAACTTCACTAGCACCGACGTCGCCTTTATATAAGCTATGTATCTGTATGTATGAAAAGATGTAGCGTTACATACACGTGGTTAATTAATGAGGCCACGTGGAGCCTGTGTCATAACTGGCGGGTGGGTATTACTCTCTGCCTTCGACTCACTCCGCTAGGGCTCCATTATATCTCTGTTGTCGCCTACGTCCTCAATGACTTTTCACATTCACTCGCCAGGGCGGCGCTGCGCGTATTGATAGGAAAAATGCGTCGCGCACTTCTACAAATTAGTGCTGGGACCCAGCCTAAGCCTAATAACACATAAAATCAGGTGATGAAAAGAAAGAGTTCTATCACAATTATAACTTTTTCGAAAGGGTACAAGATAATTTCTGCTGTATTAAATACACAAAGGTCGTTATTTTTATGCTTTATTTTTGAAAACTATAATGTCGCAAGAAATTACGGCTGATTTGACCGTTTTTCAAGAATCTTGAAATTTGCCCCCGGCCGACAGCAGCGGTAAAAGCTAGCTTCCGTAGCGCCACCGGGAGCTTGGGTGGGTATACTTTTTTTTTTTTTTCACTAAAACATATAAAATCAGTTGACAGAGGTTCGAATTAAAACATGATCGTGCTTATAAAACGAAGAATACTTCCAACATCGGTCCAATTTAACAAAATATACACATTTGCTTTTGTCATTAATTCACGCTTGAGAAATGCCTTTGACTTAGTTCTCTCTCGGCTAGCGCCGTCTTTAGTGTGGAGAAGCCAGTCTTTGTATAAAAGAAATGATAGCACCGATATTACAAAGTTGATCGATTTATTCTGAACGACGAGAATAATTTCCTTTAAACTAATTTTAACGCTCAGCAGCTCTGATGTCAGTTTCCAAATTTCTTTCGAGAAATAACAATCATGTAACAAATGCATAGTATTTTCTGGGAGTCCACATCGGTCACACAAGTCAGATTCAATTTTTCCCCATTTCACAAGGTTTCTTTTGCAGGGTAAGATTTGATTAATTACTTTAAAGTTAAAGGCAGCTATTTTTCTGTCTGGAATATCCTTAATTTTCCTCTTATATACATCAGCAAAATTAATATCGAGGCGGTTGAAAAGATTTGATAATTTAACTTCTGTGTTCGGTACTTCACTTTTCTTCGCAATAAATATTTCATAATATGCGCGAGTCGAGACGTCGGCGATCGGGGCGGCTAGAGGGGGAGTTGCATATGGACATGAGGCGTATGACGTCTCCGAGTTTATAACGTCTTTATATGGTTTAAGAGCCTGCCGTAGAAAAGGTATCTCAGCAAAAATATTCCTCTTGTGTTTCACTCTTTCGTGTATTGAGAGCTCACATAGTTTCCCCATTGAGAAATCCAAATCTCTTATACGTATGATCCCTACTTCTATGAAGGACTTGAAAAGCAGGCAATAGTTTTTCCCGCATATTTTCTTGTACGAAATAAAATAATTTCCCCAGAGTATTTCGTCACGCAGGTTTTCAAATACAATAGGTCGCGTTTCTTCTTTGCTTTGGCTATAGGATTCGCATACTTCTTGGTAGAATCTAGGCAGAAGTTTAATTTGTGGTAGGTTTTGCTTATTGATATTTTTAAATTTCAGAAAAAGGAAGTCGTCTCCAAGACTATTTAAGTGCGATCGGGCTAGAAAGTTCCAATTTTCGTCAACGTTGACGATCCTTTTAACCCATGATGCTTTTATGGCTAGAAAGTGGGATCTTATGTCAATCATTGCTATGCCGCCTTGTTCTAGTTTACGTATTAATTGCTTTCGTTTCAGTCTATCGCTTTTTCCCCAAATGAAATTACATAGGATTTTGTCGATCTGCGAGATCGTTTGGTCGTTTTGTATAGCTGTATGTGTCGCTACGAATGTTACTTTAGGAACAAGAAGTGTTTTGATAATGGTTACCTTTCCAAATATGGTAAGTTCTCGAGTTTGCCAGTTTTCAATCTCATCTTCTATTTGTTTTATCTTTTTTTCCCAGTTTAGTTCATTGCATTTGGCTAGATTTTGTTCAATGTATATTCCAAGGTATCTTATGGGTGGGTATGTGGGTGGGTATACGCCATACAGGATGTCACCGCATCTGGCTCGAGCGCAGGTGTCCCCCATTAGTGAGTGGCGGCCGCCTGTGGCGACCAGGTCCGCGCTACATCCTGTCGTCTGCGATGACTGATGACGTCATGTCGCAGTAATGGCGGGAGCGTGGCTTTGATGTGGGATCTCCCGCGGCTTGAGGCGGCAGTGTCGGACCAACCTTCTTGGATGGCCAGCCCCCTGTAGTGACTGTTAATGAAGATGTTATGTGATTAGTGACATGTCAGGTAGCGTTGGGTTTGGTACAATCACCGATCGAGCCTCGATGGTTAAGACCATCAGCTATAACATACGTTAGGCACAAATAACCCAAAGCCATTAAACACTGTTTCAAGCAGAAACGGAACTGTAGAAAACATATCCCGCATGGTAATGATCTACCCTATCATTTAAGGTGTCCAACAAATGATTGAAACCATCAGATGTAACATATGTTAGGCACAAGTGCCCCACAGCCATTAAGCACCGTTTCAAACTGAAACGGAACAGTATAATACATATTCAAAATGGTATTGATCTACCCTATCATTTAGGGTGTCCAACGAATTTTGTGTATCAAAACATTTACTTTCATTTTCTTATTGCTTCATTTAACCTCACTAAGCTTATGAAGAATACTGAAGGATGAGTTCACTTCGGAAGGCGACACAATAAGCTTCTTTCGTTTTGGAAGTTTATTCGGAGAAAAACGTGATTAATATTCGTTCTAATTCTAAACTTGTATATTTATCGTAAATAAACACGCTTTCTAGCTTTATTTGCATAGAAGCTCACTTGGAAAGATCTAAATTTCCTAACTGAATTTCGGCAATTTTTATCTAGTTATGTCACGCTTTTAGAATGTTGGCAGATAATGGGCCCGAGATACACTCTCACCACAGAAGTCGATCGTTGGTGTGCGGTTAAGCAACACAGAAAACAGACCAGTTTTCGCAGACTGTTTTGTTCAAATATGTTTTTATGACAAATTGGAAATATATGGATATGCTGTTATTTTATTACCAAAATTGAGCAGCGAAGCCAAAATCAAACTGGGTAAACTGATCGAGTTATGGATATTTCGAGACTTCTATGTCGGTACAGTGAAAACTATGGTTTGAAAATAATATGCTCTCAGATTATTCCAAAATTATATATATTATAATACGATGCAATTGATGTCCACTTTCGGATATCTGATGGTTAAATTTGACCAGTATTACGCGGAGAAAAGGACATATATAGCACTGAAAAAAAAACATGTAAGGAATAAATATGGACAATATGTATAGTTTCCATACAAGAAAGAGTTAATTACAAGAAGAGGACGCACTAAAACTACATGAACATCTAGGCGCTAAAGAAAGGAGACGAAACTTGCACACACGTCTCTTTATCGTGTGTCTTGTTATGTTTATGCCACGTCGATGCTTTGCACGAAGGTAAACATGTTCTTCAGCGTAATACATAATAAATATATAGTTTTTTCTTGGACGAGGTCATTGCTTGTAAATTGTGGCCCTTCCACCCCAGATTTGTCTCTTCTGTTTTACTAAAGCCTTTTGACCCTCTGTACTGCCCTAGGAGAGACGAAAAACAACCATGCATGCACAAATCTCGGTTCATCAGTTTATTTTTTTCATCGGAATCGCTTTGAATGGATGTCGGATTATTCAAAGGCCTAAGATGTGACTGAATGCTTTGACCGTTGAATAAGGTAACTTTGATTAAAAAAAAATACTGTGATTTGCAGGGTAAAGGTTTGCAGACGACCTACTGGCTGGAAGGCAAGGAGGGCTACAGCCGACCTCTACCACGCTTCACGGACTAGCGGTCAAGTTCTAGGTCAAGATGTGAGCTCAGTCTCGATCTACAGAATGGGCGCATTGCTTTGGTAACCCGGATGTATCCTCACGGTGGATCGAATACACACATTACGCATCAGTTTACCGCCCGACACTTCTTTCACCGGGTCGGGAGCGCGCGCATCCATTCGGTATGCCGATGTGCCCCGTCCAAAACAGCACGGGGCGTGCGGGAGAGAACCAGGCGGGTGATTGAAAAGTGACTGTTCAAGCTCAACCGGTGTGAACATTTCATTGACATTCGGCGTAGCCCGGCCGGCAGGTCCGGAAGAGCTCGGGTATACCGGGCGCCCTACCTGTCCTGGACCAACGAAATGCGCCCAATGTATCGCGTTATATGTCATAGGGACGGTTCATAATATCGGGCAGAAACGCTGTCATTTACCAGAAGATGCGTTCAAAATACAAGTTTAGAAGAAAACGGTGTATATTGTCAAAACATAATTTAAGCATACCGTGGGTTAGCGTTCATGTCCCTGTCACGGAGTACTTATATCACGTGTCAGACTGCCAGGTTAGTTGCTCATTTGCTCACTGTTTCCTCAACTCAACGACTTATTACAGTTATTTACTGAATACAGACGTAGAAATGTTCATATTTCAACACTGATGTGAATACGCGGACCATATGTTTTCAATGTTTTATGTTTCACGACGTACAGGAAACTTATGTTGTATGTTTAAGTGCTTAGCAGTATACATCAGTTTTATTATCTGGAAACATCACAGTTTGTATTGTCTTGGTATAAATATGGATCTATTTCGTATATAATGTTTGACCGATGTGACGTTAACCATGCTGGCCATCTGCCGGCAAACTGATTAACGAGCTTTGTCATTATTCCGTTACGTTGTTTAACTCGTATGGTACTACAACTGTGCAATCGCATATTCAGATGTAAATAACAACATGTGTTGCTTTGTATTATTATGACTTGTTAGGTGGTGATGTTACCTAAGGCTATTAACAGGCCAAACCAACCTCTATAGTGACTAATATCAGCAATCTCGACGTGAAACTAATTTAAATGTTAACCGTTTAGACAGTTTATTTATCTCTCTTTCTCTTTACGAATCTTTATACAACAGAAAAAAACATAACATTTTAATTAGAAAGAACCGAAAAGTCGGAAAATGGTTTGAAGAATGAGCTTGTGCTCAAAGCGATAATATTTGGGCTGTTATCAATAGTTTTGATATTTGCATTAAAATCAGATACAGGCATACGTTGACAAGCGGTACGATATCAAATTTCTCTTCATGATACGATTGATTACTAGTTTTTCACTTTTAATTCACTCCTCATTTTGTTTAAGGCGGAAACATAGACTAATCGTCATAATTGCACCCATCGATCTCCACCTTCACTTGTAAATATTTATATGTTCCGTGTTTTATGCTCAACTGCGCTCAAAATATGAGCATAATTAACTAATCTATTTGACGTGTATTTATTTATTGCATAAATAAAACATGAACATGATTTGTGAAAGAATCCGCAGATAATTGTTTTACTTGTTATTTCCGTTGCATTTGTACCGCTGTGATGTATCGCATGCAGAAATGGCTTAGTATTACAACCGATTGTCATTATTACAATCAAAATGTGATATTTGCTGAAGCTTAGGAGGCACAAATACGAGAAAGAGATCCCTACAACTTAGGCGAATTAAACACAGCAATCTCAAACGCGTACAATTAATGTGTTATTCGGATCATATAAATGTAAAGGCAACGTCAATTGTTTTTTACAACTTTATTTACCTACTTTAAATTGTCCACGGAACTAAGTAGTACATCTGTAAGAACGCAATTCTTAAGTTTCTAATCTGCGCGCATTGTTAACCATCCAATTAACCATAGAGCGATTCTTGTTTTTTTCATTACTTGTAAAATAAAATAAAGAAAAGATGATTTAAAGTCTTAAAATACATGTGACTGGTAATCAAGTTCATGCCTAAACAAGTATAGCCATATATTGCAGTGACCAAGCATGTACATTTGGGGCATACCTTAGTAAATTTATCTGTGTTGTTTTAGTCTGACGGGGGAGATGCAAAGGCTATATTTTGCAAAATCATGTAAATTCGAAAGAAAACATTAAACCGCTATTGACACGCCAAGGTACATTACAATACACACACAATTGCACTCAACATAATCATGTATTTCTACGTTTGGCCCAGGCAAATTGATATTTTTATATAAAGACACAATGTACATCATTTCATTGGTTTATATAAATGTGACGCGTGTCATCCTATAGGCTTATATAAATGATACACAGTTCACGTGAGAGGCATAGATATATTATCCCATTGGCCATTATAAATGTGACAGAATAAAAGAAAAACGCATATATTAGCACTTTTTTTTATCAGAAATCAGTTATCGTAAAAAAAGCAGTGTAAGTACAAAATTACTGTTCGCATGAACCAGCTCACCATGAACATGTTTAAACATGCTCTTTCTGACGACGGTTCAAGTGATTTTATTAAAATATCACAACTTTTAAATTCGGCTGGCAATTAAAACCGAACATGAAAGAAAAGTGTTTTTATCATGATTAAATTCCATGATATCATTCATACATAGATTGTGTTATCGGACATTAGTAATCGTTTTTTTTAAAAACATGAACACGTTGAAAGGAAAGAATCGTTTAAAATAAAAGGTGTTTGTAACTTTTAATGACACGTTCCCCAGAAGTAACCTATTTACAACATAAATTACATATTAGCGAGTTACGGGCAGCAAGCATAGGAAGGATATGGAGGGGCGGGGTCATAGAGAGTTCCTATTCAACCAGCCTTACGTGACAACTTGGGGTAAAGTGAGCATGTTTTCCCGGTCGGCGACACAGGAAAGTGTCACAGAAGTGCTAGTTATGGAAAACAGGACGACAACAACATCGAACGATGATGATCCAACCTAATTTGGATTTACTTCATTCCGCCGTGGGCTCGGGAACAAAAACCGGATATGACCTCTCGTGCCCCGCATGCGCAGGTGGTTCTGGGAAAATGGCGGACCGGAAGCGACGCGTCATTTCCTTGGTTATTAAGAGCCGATCTAATTTGTCTTCAAATGGGGGGGGGGGGGTGGCGGCTGGAGACGGTCAGGTGGGAGTGGATATGGGAGTATGTGTGTGTGTGTGTGTTGGGGTATTGGAGTGTTGGGGGGTGTTGTATGGTGTGGTAGGTGGCGGCGTATATGCCATAGTCAATCTTATGACACAACATCCGCAGTAGTGAGGCCTACCCCCTTCCAGTGCCATGGGAGGGGGAGGGGATAAAAATGAAAACACTGCCGCTGCTGGTGTGCATGTACCCTCCGGAACAACAGATACATGGTAGTTTTCAAGCATAGGGGGAGGCGGGGGCAGAGGGGTGGGGGTGGGGTGGAGAGCGGGAGGGGGGGCGGTGGGTGACGAATCAGGTGTCAATGGCAGTCACCAGACGGCGCCACCATGTAACACGTCACAGCAGCAACAGGTCTCAGGTGGGAGGAGCGGTAGTAGTGGACACTGGGTGGGGGCGAGGGGTGAGGGCTGGGGGTGGGGGCTGGGGGTGGGGGCTGAGGGGTGGGGGTAATGAGACGTGCACAGGTAGAGGTGTGCGGGAGGGGGAGGAGGATGCGGATAGAGGAGAGAAGGGGGGAGGGTTGAAAGCTCACTTCCTGACGTGAGGGGGGCTGACCAGGGGCTAGCGGGGTGGCCGCATACTCACTCGATCACTGCTACCGGTTGTCCCCAATTCATTAACAGCTGTTTATCCTGCTAATGATTGACTGGCTTCCGCCTGGCCTAATAGGGAATCGTCTGGCAGGCGGAGAAAAATGAGGCAGGAAGGGGCGGGTCTCTGGCTGGATGGGGCGTCTCCTCGGCCGACAAGCCGGCCAGACCAGCACGGGGGGTCCGGTCGGCCAGGGGTGGGGTGGGGGGGTGTGGGGTGGGGAGGGGGCGTTTGGTACTTCCTACATCCATCCCATCCCTCCTCCTTCATCTGTTAGGTTTGCTTCCATTGTAGTGAGACTGAGAAGCGCTGTACCCACCCGCCCCCCCCCCCTCATCCCTCCTCCTCCTCCACCCTTGCCGGTATGTTCTCGTCTCTACCTACGCCCTACTCTACTCCAGATCCATATGAGACCTGCTGGTATACGACCCCCACCCACTTCCCTTCACCCCCCTCCCCTATCCCCAACAACACGTCATATATTTATTCCCGGTTGGCCCTTATTAAACGCAGGGAGCCCCTCGATTTGGCCATAGCATCCCATGATGTCTCTCCCCCCCCCCCCCCTAACGCACCCCTCCCATCCTACCCCTACACACCCGCCCACGTACCAATCCATACCGGCATCTTCACCCCCACCCTCACCCCCATCCGCCGCATCTCGGGGACATCCCACACGCTAGCGCTCTGGGGGATGTAACACGACCCTCAAGACACCACAAAGTAAGAAGCTCTCCTCCCCCGGGGCAGCGAAGCCTGCTGCACGCTGAACCTACCACCCTCGAGCCTTTACCCCCTCACCCTCACCCTCACCTTCACCTCTCATCACCCCTTATCCCCTCACATCTCACCCTACCCCTAACACTCTTGCCCACACCCCTCACCCCTCACCCCTCACCCTCTTACCCCTCACCTTCACCCCTCATCCCTCGCCCCTAACCCCACCAAACCCCCATACCCCTCACCTCCCCATTCCCTCACCTCTTGCGCCACCAACTCCTCACCCCTTACCCCTAAACTCCGCCCCCTCAAACCACCGCCCCCTTCCCCCTGGCAGATCTCTCGAGGTGTATAAATATGGCCGGGTCCCTGGTAGCTGAGAAGACTTGACTGTCAGTGGTGTGGGGACCCAGTGCGATCCGCCGAGATCTTGATCACCCTTGGGCATAAGAAATCACACCCGAAAACCGGAGAACTTACCTAACTTCCACAAAAACACCAGGTAAGATCTATACAACGGCGAAATCAATTACAACCTTTATCAAATGTTTCTCATATAGGAATTTAATAGCGTTCGCAAAATGCTACATGTTTTATATCATTATTCAATTCATGATGTTTGGTATGGAATCTCATCTGGAGTATTTATATTTTGGTGATTTATTTTATTAATGGCATTTCTTATTAATGACGTTTGCGATTGAAACCTCATAAAGGAAACCTATCGCATTTTGCATTTATTAAGAATCTATTATAGTATTAAAATAAACTGTGTGACGGATATACTTAAAGAGTGATTTTAATTTTAATTTTATAACGCCATTTAGGCCCACAACACATTGTACGTTGTTTCTGTCTGTCGTGGAATGGATAAGTAGGGATTCGGTAAGAATAGGTCAGTAAACAGCATGGTACTGGCAGAATATTTATTAATATGACGGTGATACGTAGGAATGTAGATACTTAGTCGATCTATATAGATCGAATATAGGGTTTATCTGCAAATATCCCTATCGCTGTGGAAACTGGTAGGCTGGTTATACGCATTTCTAACCCTGAACCCTGAACACTAATGCGTGAATGGCATGGCCCCTAGAACACGTTCTTCACGGTACATAGTGTGGAGTCGTATACAGCTGTCAGATGAGCTCTACTATATCCACTGTGTTTCTGTGTATATCGTTAATTTTAAATTTGAGATTTTAATGTGATATACTTGCCTATATATATCTTCACATTTACGCTTTTATTAATCAATTTCTTTCAATACTTCAATATACCAATAGTGAACGCCTTTAAAACAAATGCAGTAAATATTATGTTATGTCTACAAAATTCCAAACTTCCTGCCAGGAACCAATAACGCACTTGTCTTAACAAATGTCTTGGCCTGTTGGTCCTACATGCTTTGCAGATAAAGTCTACAAAGTGCATTATTTAGTAACTAATAAAGGCATTTAAACCACAAAATGGTATAAATGTTATGGGTGGCTCTAGCGCCCGCGATCTCTACCGGCCAAGTTCACTATTTGTTTTACTTCTCGCTTGTAGTTCCGTCGTACTTGGTCAAATAAATGAATCTTGGATCGTGAATGTTGAATGTTGAATGTTGAATCTTAGGGCTTATATCCTTTTTCAGATGAAGTCGACAGCGGCTATGTTGATGGCGGTCGGGTTGTGTTTCTTGCTGGCCTTAGCAGGCCCAGCAGAGGCGCAGCTGACCCAGAGCCTAGGCTGGGGAAGCGCGGGGTCCCCCGGCAAACGGGCCTTCTCCGCTCTGTACTCGCAAGACTGCTACATCAGTACGGAAGCCTTCGGCAGCCTTATGAATCTTGTTGAGGTCAGTACACAGTAGCGCACCTTCAGAAATATCAAAGCGTTTGAATAGCATCCCCGATTCCCTTTTTAATTAAATTTAGTTATTTAAAAAATATAAAATCAAAAGTGTTTATGGATGTGAAAATATCGACAATGTGTGTGTGTATTGTGTGGAGCAGTGTATCATATCATATCATATCTATATGATGTCCTGGGCCGATATTTCGTGATCTACGTCATCGTAAATCGTTGGAGCATGCGAGCTCTGGGGGGAGGGGGCGGCAGAATACATGCTCCGGTTGCCTTGATTCCTCCACTTCTCACCCTCACTATCATTAATTCCAAATAATCGTGCTGGCATAGCTGCATCCCGATCGATGCGGATAGACGCTGGCCCTCATATAGACGCTATGCTCAAAAGTCGCGTTTACCGTGTTTCGCAACAAAACCGGTTCATCTTGTGAAGTCAGGAATCAATGAAAAACTTGCCCCCGTCTATCTTCTACCTTTCTGGGTAGGTCTGTGATAAAATGGCTAATATTGTCAATATTGATGGCGAATAAATTCAGTGCGTATGGAATTTCGTTGTTATAGTGCAAATGGATAAGATATATACAAAGTAACATAGGATACAAGAGATGGACATTAATCGGCTAAAATCGTCCAACATTTACATGCAAACTTTAGTTGACTAAACCCCGTAGTCGGCTAAACTGCGTTCGTGAAATCCGCCGTTGGTCCATCGTCCAGACTACAGGCCGGAGTGTATCATGGGTCACCCTGGTTAGACGCCGATACGTTTTCGTCTTTCGATGAGCCGGAGCCTACGAGCGTACAGGAAGGCGTACCGCTAGACTGCCCCTCGCTAAATATGAGGCAAGAAAACGCAAATTTATAGCGGCGATTCACCTATCTTTTCCCTCTTAGCCACGAATGCACGAAACCATAACAACACCCCATGTATATATTCGCATAAGATGTGCATATAGAGCGCCAGCAATTGTAAAAAACAGCTGTTTCACTCGTATTAACACGAGTGGGCACATTCTTTGATGGCCCGATATATCACTGAGGTAATCCGAATACGCATATCACGCATCGGTGTACCCCGCGACGCTTCTTTCGCAGGGGGTTGGGTGCGCGCGCGCTCAAAACCACACGGGCCATATGGCTGCAAAATATGGCGGCTGATTGCAAGTTGATAGACTAGGTTGATTCTAGTGCCCCTACGTTCATCAGACTAGAGCGGCGTGCGCATTTCATTGGAATAGGCATATCCCTATCGGTACACCCGGCAGATCTCTGTGACGTGTAGGGGGTACCGGGTGGGATACCGAGGCTGGCCCAAAGATTGGTTCTATATTCAGGACTCTTTAAATAACTCTTGTTATATCGCATCAATGGGAGAAGGAAGGGAAGAGCTGAGCCATTTCCCCAGGGGTAACCCCCCTACTCTTTGCGAAAAAAGATATAGAATATTTATCCTGCGACCACACAGACATGAACACTCGAACCACCGATCTACGTGCCGTTAGGCTCTCAGGTGACCAGAGCGAGCGCTCTAACCCACTGAGCTATCGGGCAGGACTGCCCCAAAAAAATGCGTGCTATGTCTTGGCATATACGCTTGCGAAACCGCACATGTAGCATCTGCGATATAACTCATTTTTACGTTGCAGCGTGAAGTCTTGCGTTTACGTCACTGTAAGGCCGACTACCAATGATCCACCCCCAAGCAGGTGTTCCGACGGGCACAGCCGCTTACTAAGGTAGGTAAACGACTTATTGCTTCTGTCAATCCCTTTTACTGACTTTGCGGTATCCTCCATTCCGACACATGTGTAATTCGAACGTTGAAATAAAATGATGTATAAGTTAAGAAACGGGCGAAAATCAAAGCAGGCATACATTATTTGAGGAGGTTGCAGTGGCGGATCCAGGGGGGGGGGGAGCCCAGGGGCACAGCCCCCGCCCCCGCATTTCGTAAACTCCTGGATCCGCCACTGAAGAGTTCGAAAGGTTTCGTGTGTGGGTCTTTAATAATGGATCTCAATGTGATAAGCAGAGGATTCCCCCCAAAATGTTACGGATATATTCCAATTTGACTTGATACTTACAGGGTATTTTCTCAATTTATCCCGATTTGCACAGTGTATTTCTTTTCTGAATTGAAAACAGCGCCTTGGGTTTAAAAAATAATGCTTATGCCTTTCCCCCGCCCCTTCCCTCAATCACCATCCCTAAGTGGCGTCTTTGAGTCAGTTGCGGATGTATATCTGATTGCGCGTATTGGTAGACGGCAATCATAGACATGTTGGCACTTCCATGACCCGCCACCGCGCCCATAATTATGTCACTCCCCCCTCCCCCCTCCCCTTCCTTTGGGGCCCCTCATTCATTCTGTGGACATATCATTCTTTAGATACCGACTTTCTTACGTATCAACCACTAATCAACCTTCCCTTGAACCATTGTTATCATTGTCAAGCCTACATCATGACTGTAATAATGATAAGAATAAAACGCCATTTCCTCAGTTGGCGTAAAAAAAAAACAATCAGCTAAAAAAAACTCGAATTACCAGGTAATGCGCCGTCGTCTACAACATCTCTGCCCCCCCCCCCTCCACCCCCTCCAACCCAACACCCACACACGCACCACTGCGCCCCTGTAAATCACGTGACACTGGGCACGCGCTCCCTGCATCTCACCACCCCCGGATATCCGGTACAATGAAACGAAAAGCCGACGTAGGTGGCATTCAGTAACAGATGCATGCAGCGATCAATTACAAACAAACTACGATGGAACCCTAGTCGGGCATGTAGGGCAGACGTTGTCTTAAGCCGCCGACTAAGGTGTCTTAAAACGTGATGCAACCCCGCGGGCTAACCGCGCGCTCAGCAATAACTCTTCGTCTCTTGTCCTCGGTTAGAAAGGCGGTTGGCGTAAAACAGGGGTGGGGCCTCTTGGTTACCCAGGCAACGCCTCACTAGCAACCCGCGCCATTGACTTATGCCAGGAGGCCAGTGACGAGGAGAGCGTATTAGCAGGGGATGGGTTGAGAAAGGTCCAGATCACTGAAACATAATTGCCCCTAAAAATGAGAAAGGGTTTCAGAAGAACACGACCTCGGCTAGTGCCATGAACTTCCATGGCTATATATAGCAATCACGACTTTATCACCGCATATATGTCCCTGGAGATCATGAGGTTAAAAGGGCTCCAATTAGTTTTTTTGGCCATTTACTAAACCGATCTTTTTAACATAAGCGCCTTTAGATGACGTAGTATATAACAAGTTACCATGCCCCATCCACGATCGTAACAACGTAACAACGTAACAACGTAACAACGTAACAACGTAACAACGTAACAACGTTACAACATTACATTTATCTGCTATTGTTCACTATCGATTTGAAGATGTAAATATCGATGCCCTCTCCCTTTCGCCCCAATGTCCACCAAAAATACGTGAAACAGCTTGCCAAGTTTCTTATATTATAATAAGCAGCCCACTCTCTTGATCATTGTATTATGTCTGCTTTGTTTTCAGGATTTCATGTCTTCTTCGCTGAGTATTATGCAGCTTGCGCCTCTTTTAACTTCGCGTGGTTTAACGACTTGTCCTCTTAACCAGTGTACGCGTTTCATGATTCGATACCATGGGTACCAGTGGCGCCATTACGATCGACGGGCGAACTAACGGAGCCATTGGAACTCATGGCATCGGGTTAAAACAAACTAACATCGATGACAGATGCATAGGACGAGTCCGCAGAAACGTCGACACCAATAGCACAGAAAACAACGACACCAAATGATGTTGCTGAAGAAGGACATGGAGGCCAGTACATTTCTAAAACCATTCGACGTTGCTGGAAGAGCATATAGAACCAATGGCAACCCGATGGCCAATGGGGCCAGTGACGTCATCAGAACATAAAAAAATCAATGGCAACCACTGTCTCAGCGGAAACCTATGGCATTGCAACATCCAGCGGCATGAATGGCACCAGCAAAACAACTGCCATGGCACAGTCACGACCATGGCACCACCACGATCATGGCACCACTACGGCCGTGGCACCACTACGGCCGTGGCACCACCACGGCCGTGGTACCACCTAGACCATGGAACCACCACGGCCGTGGCACCACCATGACCATGGCACCGCCACGACTATGGCACCACCACGACAATGGCACCACCACGGCCGTGGCACCACCATGACCATGGCACCACCACGACCATGGCACCACCACGACCATGGTACCACCACGACCGTGGCACCACCATGACCATGGCATGCCACGACCATGGCACCACCACGACCATGGCACCCACGACCATGGCACCACCACGACCATGGCACCACCACGACCATGGCACCACCTAGAGGCCCCGCACAACCACAAGCATTATTCTTTATTGCATACAAGCTTTAATTATGTACTAACTTCGTGATAGGCTAAGTTCTTGTTGCTCGACATTGCACATCCGCCGCCTCTCACAACCATTGATATTACACGTAACACTTCTGCTCCTAGCTGGATCGTTAAGTGAGAAGGGGAAAATTAAGACTATGCCACCCCACCTGGGTCCTCATTAGCATTTCTTGTGTTAGAGCAATATGCGAGTGATCTGCATCGATCTAACACGTCCGCTATTACTACGTTACTTCATTAAGTTACTCTTGATGTATAAACACAAACCAGAACATCAATAAATATACCTTATTTTTATTAGGACGAGATTTGAGTTTGTTCTTTAGTTTTGGTAACAGTGCGTCAACAGGAGCGCATGCTTTCTGGCCTGGGGTTACTGCGAGTTATATTGCACGAAAGAAGCGTGCGACTTCGTAAGGGGAAATAGCTTCCCTTCGCGGCATTGCGGCACTTAAAGTTATTATTTCAACATTAGGCGAGTACGGACACTGAAGTTTAAGGCGGGAAAGGTTTCATGACTTCAAAAGCGGGTACATCGAAGAGCCTACAAGTCTGCATGAAGACAGTATGGCGTAATTAGTACAGCGGCGAGCTTGTGGTCGTAAGGTAGTGCATTCAATTCCAGATGGATACCCTCTCTGAATCGCGAATCCCCAAGAATTAGGGAGAGCATTATCGAATCTCCAAGATGATGACTGTTCAAGACCGGGCGCAAAAAAAACCTCCTTAAAAGTGGTATCGCGAATATCGATGAATTCATAGACTATTATAACGGATCGCGGTAAATAGGAAAAGGGTCTTCGCGTTGAACCAGGAATTGTGCAGATAACGATCCCCAAACATTGCCAACAGCTAATCGCGAATCTGCATGAATTCCTGGGAGGTGTTCTCCCCTCCCTGTACCTAGGCTGACAATGTGGTATTTCCTAAATCAAGCACATGTTGAATAAAATTCCGCGATGGTAATAAGCTATTCTACGACTACTCGAAATATTAATTCAGGAAGCCCTGTGAGTTTGCTTGTTTACCTTTTGTTGAAACAGTAACTTAAATGATTGTAGCGTTCGAATTACTAGGCTTACGTTTCTTTGTTGACATTTGTTCACCATGGAAACGTTGCATGGTTTACATTCACACGCTACGCACAAAGTAAATATATCTAAAAAAAAACAAATGTCTAGATCTTTTTAACACACTTTGACAGCTATACTCTTTGATCGCATTGCCTACAGGCATAATTGGGGGTTTAAAATAAGAAAGTTTTGCAATGGCATATGTCACGGAACTTAACGCACAAATCCACCCTCGTGGCATCTCTTCAGATTCTCAGAAAGGAGGCAGACGATGGGGTTTGGTTGCCTTGCAGGGAGAGGGCGGGGGGGGTGATAGCAGCGTATGAAGGTCAAGTTTGCTGAAGGGGGTTGGATAAGGAGGGACACGAGGAGGGAGGGGGGGAGAGGGAGAGGGAGAAGACCGTTGCCATGGATAGCGAGTTTAAGTCCTCCTTGTGTCAACGTCCCCTGTCGAAGTAACTTATCACCAGTCGTTCGCAGCGTGGGGACCTCTATCAATTTCCCGGAAAGCTACAGATTGTCAGTCCGACCCCTGGCGGTGTACGCCGGTACCACCTGGGGCCCTGGACGCCGTGACGTCATCGACTTGCTGACGTCACGCTGGGTCGGAAGCCTCTGACTTATGAAGCCATTCATTGCGTTGTTAATGACACTGCGATCGGTGTCAAGTCGAGTTAGCCAAAGCCAGCTGCTTATCGACGAGGCCACCAAGATAATACTACAGCGGTAATTTATAGTCGATTTGCAGTCAGCGTGGCCCCCACAAGTGAAATTATAGTACAACCTACACCACATATAACCGGCAGTACAACTCTGTTCAACATAGCGGTTGCCTTTTCAAGGTCCCATGAGCCCTTATGTACAAGCTGCAGCCTTGCGAAAACGACTGAATCGACCTCTCGTCTCTTAACTGTTTAAAGTTTAAACTGAAGAACTTAATCGGCAGTTGTAACAGTTGTTACACATTAAGGAGAAACCCATCTGATAAAATCAACGCTTTTTTAAATTTATATTTCTTCCCTTTAACCTGTGTCAATCGTTTTCACTCAGGACATAATCCGAAAGTAGAATTAGGAAACCAACGACAGGACGAACAAGTTAGTTGAACATTCATTTTTTGGATGTAGAGTTCTTGTCTAGTAAGTGCAACATTCGTCTTCTAAATAAAGATTGGTTAAACCTGGTTAACGAATACAAATATCGACAAAATCTTTTTTTAGGGAAGAAAATACACGGTAATTGGACAAAAAACATAACAAGCTCGGCCAAAGAAACGATCGCCTCGTTGTTAATAAGAAGACATAGCTGAAGTCTACCACAGGCACTATCACTTTTATTTCCAAATCAGAACAACGAAAACATGGCTGTGCAACCGGTAAGATAAAGATATATGCGACTACATAAAGTCAAGTTAATCTTGATATCATAGTTAAAAGACAATTCCATTACACCATCATACAACCATCAATTTGATCCCACTGTATATGTTTAACTTTATTTGATTCATTGGTTCCAATGTCAATGACCTAATAATGACGGTTATATTCATGCATACGCCTTTAATATCATTCTAAATAAAACTAACAAGATAAGTACAAGATGTACAACCTTCAGTCACACATATATATTTACGAAGCACAATAAATCCAACTCTACTATCCATTCAGGGGCGCCAGTTAAGCGCCGTCACATTTCCATTTGTGAAAAGTGTTATATTGAATAAAGCAACTTTGCCAATCAACAGCCAACAACATTTGACACCCTAGCACAGGCCATAGGATTAATATACGAGACACAGGTCGATAAACGTTTAGGGCATACATAAATGTATTCATAAATAACAGGGAAAACATAGACAGAGAACATATATATAAATATATTAGATTAATAAATGGTTGATGAACCATTACAAACGAAATACACATATGAAGTGACTAGAAACGAACACATTTACGAGATTCTGCTTGATATAAAGTCAAATATGAAACGCTTTCACATCATTCTCTTCTTATACAGAGGTAAATGTAGGTTGTCTTAGGTCAAGTGTCCATGCAATGCCATCTCATTATCCCTCATTGTATTTGTTGCTGATACAATGTCAAATAGTTTGAATAAATGATATTTGACTTGACTTGACAAATAGCATCAGACATCATATATTATAAGTCATGAAGTATTAAGTCATGCGTCATACATAAGATACCATGCGTAATCTGCCACGTATAATAAATCATGATCATATATCTCTACTAATGGCATACTGATGACTAAGGTAGTGTGTGCCGGCGAATTGATAGAAATAACAGCGCTACTATTTTTTAAACAACTTGTTCTCTTGTTATAACGCAGGCCACGCCAATACATTACATTACATAATTGCATTAATACAATTTCTGCAGATTCTAACCCGCTGATATCCTCCTAATGGTCCACAAACTGATTCAAGACAAACGCGAATGCACCTGCATAAAACGGACGGTATTTGAATATCAAACACGCCTCACGTGATATTTATAGTACGGCATGACACAAGAAACGGAGAAATGTGGACACAATAAGAAGGTCAGACCTCAAGCTGTAACAGCCCACCATTTTTGATTATAATCACAAAGAAGGTTTATTCAGATTGATGAACGGCCAATAAAATGCCTAACGCCATACACAACTTGCACTTTTACTATTATTACGAGTTGAATTTGGATTTAGGCCTACATCACATATGTACTGGGTGTTAACATGCCTCCTTGGTTCTGGGGTTTGACGTTCGATTTGAAATGTTTAGCGCTTACGCGCTTTCCCATATCTTGTGAGCCTTTTTTACACCATATATCCGTATATAGGGTGGCCAAAAAAACGTGCCGCGTGCAGCTGAGTGGGACGTTTAAATTCATAATCACAACTCCTTAGGTTTCATTGCTCTACGCAATGTCACTATGGCAACGATTGTCTATTAAAGGGGCCACAGGGCGGTTTGGGTCAGATTACACGATTTTATACGCCTTCAGATTTAATGTTATTGTACTAGTTACCACAACCAGAAACTCGTCATAATATCGTGTAACATGACCCGAACCTTGCGTTAATGAACCATGACCGCTGTGCGCCCCTGCTTAGACTATCCTTGCCTTAGGGATATTGCGTACAATAATGAAACATGAAGTCACACAAAAAGCCCAGCTGCACGAGTCAGTCAGTGAAACGGTGACACTACTGTCAGGTTATAGGCATTCAATAGGATACAGCTATGGTGCAAAGAAATTCAGCGATTGGTTCGCAAGGCGTGGCTCTAAATTTGTCAGACGATTTAGCCAGTCGCTAAATAGTTTTCTTCAAAAGTTGTATACAGAAGCCAATACCAACTTATACGTTTAAAGGGAATTTCAGGATATTAATCACATATATTACGCTACCAAACTTGTGAATACCATTTAGTTTTATTAGGAAGCACTGTTGGAGACATTCGCCATTATCTGATATGACGCAATAAACAGAAATAGTCAGAGGCGATCATTCGACGTGTCTTGGCGTAAATGTGGGTTCGCCTTTAAGCGTAATTCCAGATAATTCAACAAGCCAAACACATGGTTGCCTCCTTTCTCAAGAATACCAATGCTTCTGAATATTTACATAAACCATTCACTTGCCTAAATTGAGCAAGCAAACCTGCATCTACGTCACTTGAAGCAAAAAACTAAATTACGGCTTAAACTTGATGCCAGAGTTCGTACACATTTCGTGATTAAAGCGTGCCACACTTACCAATCCATGAGCCATTTCCACAACCACCCAGATGGTTTCAATATTCACTCCTCTGTGGGTTTATCAAGCTAATTTTACGAATTGATTTACTTAGAAGCCCTTAAATCAAATAACAGGGAGGCATGTTAGCACATATGTAACCTTAAACTGATGGTTAACTCGTACTACTACTACTAATAGTAATAAGCCACGGGTGTCATAAAATGGTGGGCGGCTACAGATAGATGTCGGGCTAGTAACATGTTGGCCTATGACACACCTTGCCTGGGTCAGGTGATGGGTAAATCAATGTCCATACAAGATGGGGGGCGTGACGGGATGAAAGGCTCGATATCCCCCTGACTCCGAGGGGGTAGTGTTGCATGGAAGCAGTTTTACCGGAAGGCCAAGACGTCAGTAGCCGTCTCCTCAGTCCGAACCCTTGGGCAGGGGTCGGCTGTAGCCCTCCTTGCCCTCCAGCCAGTAGGTCGTCTGCAACCCTTTGCCCTGTTTGGTAGAGGACACAGAACATGTAATACTGACCGTATAGCCTTACAGCGTATTAAAATGAATACAAACGGTAGATTTTTTAAATATTAATTTCATCAATTAGGCGTTCCATATATGAGACACATCAGACTTGAACAAACAAAATTGTTGCCTAAGAATGTGACTTTAAAAATTGTATCACTGTTGCATTGACTGATTTGCTGAATTTAAGCGAACTTTGCTTAAAATATTTAGCGAGGTATGACGTGATACGTAATCTTCATGGTTCATCAAGTGCGCAAGGCTTGTTAGAGTTTCACAATTTTACAAATGTATTAATGACAAAGGTCTGAAAATATAGTGCAGCGACAAGTAGCTTGTCGGCTCGGATGATCGGTAATGTTCTGTCCTCACCTTGATTTCAACCTTTCCTCTCTCATTCATGTAGTAACCTTCGTTGGTAGCCACCATTGCCCGGTGGGCAGAATCGCTGATGTGAATCTTCATAGCTAAAAACATAAGTTCACTGTGAAACACAATAGGTTGATAGATGTAATGCCGGACGGGAATGATATATAGAGAAATGTATAAATATATTATTCTACTCGATTTACAGTAGTAATAATCACCCACTATTTCATTAATAAGTCCTATGTATATAATCGATATATACATATAATGGACGACTATATCGTGATGAATTTATTATTAGAATGATGATGTTATTTTTACATGGAGTGCTTTCCACAAAGAAACAGATCAGTCCACAATCCGCCTCCGCAAAAACCCAATATGATGTTGGTTTAAACTATAAGCGCACCTGCCCCAGTTGATTCCATGCGTGATGCCGTGTTAACGGTGTCCCCGAACAGACAGTACCTGGGCATGGTCTGTCCCACAACACCTGTTAACGGAGGAAGACAAGGGTCAGCATCCCAAGAGGAAAGTAAACATTAAATGTTTACGTCCTAATGTTAAACTTGTGCATGTTGTTCAGTTAATTCAGTTGTTCAGTGAATGAAACATATTGATTTTAGTAGGAAGTCATAAAATAATAACATTGTTTAATCAACATAGCGTAAGCAAAATATATCTTCAAATGTAATTTACCTCTGATTCTTCTTTCGAAGAAACGCTGTCTCGAGTAGCCTCATAAAAACTTAAAATTACAGTACACTATTCAACCTATTTGGCTAAGCCCACTCGGAACAATCAACTGTCACAATCCCCCTTCCCCGTCCAGCCCACGCACCTGCCACAACCCCTCCCCCAGCCCACCCACCTGCCACAACCCCTCCCCCAGCCCACCCACCTGCCACAACCCACCCCTAAGCTCACGCACATGACACGACCCCTCCCCTCCAGCCCACGCACCTGCCACAACGGAACCGCAATGAATCCCGATCCGGACTGCCAGCTGTTCCTGAGGTCGATGTCTAATCTTGAAGGTCATGACGGAGCTGAGGATGTCGAGCGCCATGTTTGCGATTTCCGAGGCGTGTTTTCCGGCGTTGGTGATGGGCACCCCGCTGGCCACCATGTAGGCGTCCCCGATCGTCTCCACCTGGGACAGACAATTAACACAATGAAAACATATATTGGTGTTTTATCTCACGTGTATCTACGTGAAGACTACATGAAGCTTTGGACCATAATACCACGAAATTTCTGTGGTCCAGCGGATAAGCGAAAGATCGTGCATTTTGTGGTAACAGCATGAAATTTGGTACATACTATGTACAGGGAAATGTATCACACACTTGTGACAAAAACTGCCACATCAGATGGATCGAATTGTTTTGGGTCTCACCTTGTACACGTCATACTTGGCTATGACGTCATCAAACAGGGTCCAGAGGTCGTTGAGGAAGTCGACGACTTCCATGGGGCTGGAGTTGGAGGCAATCTCAGTGAAGGCCACGATGTCAGAGAAATACACGGAGACTTCTCGGAACATCTGAGGGGTCACTGTCTTACCCTGCTTCAGACAGTCCGCCACCATGCTGGAAGGCACAATATTGCAACTGCGTTAATATCAACGCTCTATAAAGTTTTTCTTTAGCCCTGTTTCACCTGAAATGAATATGTGCCTTAGGCTGCTGAAGGGTGAATGAAGACTAAGCTGGCATAAGGAATCTTCCAGAACAATGAATAGCGAATGGATGAAATATACCCCATCATATTAGGTTTCCGGACCCGGATATGGACCCTAATTTGAAAATTGGTGACTAACCTTGGCAGCATTCGGTAGAGCAGCATGTCGGTTTTCTTCTTCTCATCCGTCAGTTGTTTGGTCCTCTCGCTGACCAGATCTTCCAGATTGTTGGCGTATTTCTCCATCATACGAAGCATGTTGTCCATGATGTTGTATCTTCTGGAGTTATGCAACGTGGAGATCATGCATTAATTTAGTCAGGCTTTGTAAATGCTGCGCGGTCTTATAGCATTCAAAGAGAAGAATCCACATATTTAAAGACGGATATTATATTTGAAGCATAATTCCGTTATAATATATATATAATATAACAAGATGTGACATAATATATTCAATTCAAAATATATTTTAATCAGATAATAAATAATATAATATTGTTCGTGTGTGCTCGGTTGGTATATCTTTATTCTAATCTAACTGTCAAGTGCCATTAAAAATATAACAATGGCGTCATTTAGTGGGGCGTTAGGCAATTTTATTGGCCCGACATCAAGCTGCCAATTTTCATTATCCGCCCGAGGCCGCTAAACCGAGGTCGGATAAAGAAAATAAAGGGTTGTTACTAGTTGATGAAGGGTAAAAATGAAATGCATAACTCCATGCAAAACTCTCGCTATTACTATGATTACGAGTTGAATTTAAGTTCCAGTTTACCTCATATATGTCTTGGGCGTTGATTCATTTTGCTTCTTTGGTTTAACTTTCGCATGCATCGATCGAAGTAAAATGTTTAGCGCGTACAAGCCTTCCCACATCTTGAGAGCCAGTCGCCTCCTTTACAGCATATTATATATATCGTGAATGAGAAAAACGTGGCACGTGCAGCTAGGCAGGACGTTTAAATCTATGACCCTAATTATTTTGTATGTGACGTGACGTTGTATGTAATTTTCATTGTTCCGCGTAATGTCACTATGGCGACGATTATCCACTGAAAAGTTTGGGTCAGATTACAGGATTTTAACCGCCTTCAGATTTAATGCTATTGTACTACCATAATAATGAAGCATACACCCCCTGCGGCCCCTTCATTAGACTATCGTTGCCTTAGTGATATTTGCGTAGAACTATGAAGCATGACGTCTACAAAAAGGTTTAAAAAAAACCTGGTTATGGAATATAAATGACTCGCCTAGCCGCGCGAACCGCGTCTCTAGCGGGTATATATAGAAACAATGATCCCAGGAAAAAAGCAGTCGGGCTTCTTACATCCCGGGTCTGACGTAAAACAGTGACACTGTTATCACGTTAAAGGCATTAAATAAGAGACAGTATCGAAGGATCTAAAACGGTTGAGCTGTTACAGATTGATGCCCGACCAATAAATTACCTAACGTCCCGCTAGCTCGTGACCAGTAACTCATGATCTAATTTAAACTAAGCCAATGAACATGAACGTGTGTGGGTAATATCGGATATATCCTAATGCGGACATTGTACCCAACTGGCGCCGTTTGTGATGAACACAAATATGATGATGACGTTAGTATTCATACAGGAAATTAACACGAAACAATGCTATTTTTTCACGTATCCTTGCGCGCTGGCCCTTGCCTGCCGGCGGGAACTACTTACTTTCCCTTGCCGATATTGTTGAAGCGTGTTTTGATGACGACGAAGTCTGGCCTACTGACGGTGTCCTCCTGCCAGGAGTCCTGCATCAGCTGGATGATGCCCTTGTCTGCCGGCAGGTGATCCGTGGGCAGTGACGGCCGGTAGGGCGGGGTCTCTCCGTTACGGATACGACCGATGATATCTGGCATGGTAACCATTCAGTTAATCCTAATTACTCTTCATCCTATGGGACCCGATATTCTTCAATTTTTCACATCATCCCACATCCAGCTTCAATGCTGTCTTAATAAGAGTTACAAATGCAGGCTGCTAGCTTGCTCTTTGTCAATGACCTAGTTCACACAATCGAATCGAACCAGCAAGTCTACTTGATTGGCACCATTGCAAAAATAAACACGTGAAATGTGTCGTTTCGATTTTAAGTCGCTCGCGCTTCCAAAATATGTCTAGAAGCTATCACTTCAGTATCTTTGATGTGAAATAGTCATCAGTTGTATTATTAAATATCGGCATCGAGCTAGAAATATGTTTCTCTTATTCAGCTGACATTGTCATACTTCTAGGGGACGTTTTACATCGTTTGACCTCTCACCGGGAAGCCGCCATCGCCAAAGACGCATACGCTCATTCATTGTGTGAATTGGCTCGTTATGAGTATGTTTAATAAACACTTTATTTCTTATTAATCGAGCTCATACTCCAAAACAATAGTTGGTAGCATATGATATTAAGAAACCAGATACATTAAAAGAAAAATGAAGCACATTTACTTACCTCTGGGGACCATCTCCATGCCGCCAGTGGCCTCGAAGGGCGGCGCCCGGTAGAGCAACTCCTGGAGGATGATGGCGAAGCTGTAGACGTCTCCCTTCTGGGTGCCGTTGGGGGGTCCCGCGTCACGCAGCAGCTCCGGGGCCGTCCAGAACAGGGCTGCGGGTAAATATGGCTTACGACAGTGAATATAAACAAGTACTAGTGAACCATATTTTGAATCATATGAATAAATCAATACAATAATCGATTTTCTTAGTTTGTCATCGTCAACCGCAGAGTGAGAATGAATAATTGTAAATTAATAACGGAGCTATGTTCATTTTTCTCTTTTGAACACTGGAACATGAGGCATGCTTTTCAAACAAGCTAAAGGACTTCAATCCTAAGACAGACATGTTTGGGCAGCTTAACTCGTTTTTTTAATTGTTTATCTCGTTATATGGCGACGGTTTATATGACATTAACCTCGCTATAGGTATCGATCAGCTAAACACCAAAATACGCTCGACATACAAAATGTCGAATCAGCATGATCAATATAACGCAACAAGGCTGAAATGTAACTGCCCATTTATATTTCATGTTGGCACCATGTGAGTATCCACCTTTATATTTCTGCTGTTCGTTCTCGTAGTGCGACTCCTGCATGCTGCCCAGTCCCCAGTCTGTGATCTTCAACACCCAGCGCCCGTCCACCACACAGTTACGGCTCTTCAGTCTTCCATGGCTCTTCATGGGACTCTTGTGCAGGTAATCCATGCCCTATATATAGATAGCGTATGGGTATGTCGAGGGGAGAGGACGTAACCCACATGGAACGTTTGCCACTGCTTCATGACTATTCCTTGGTTGTGGAGATGCAGATAAAAAACCGTATAATGTCTATTATTCTCGTATTTTTCTTGGTAACTATGGCCGTAACTGTGCGAATTAACTAGCCAAGATTATTTAGTTTTCATTTATCTCTGGCGTAGGCTTGATTTCAGCATTCATTGCGCGTCTTTCGCGCTGATAACACGTCACCAGATGGTATAAAATGAAGAAGCTTGCGTGTGAGCCTCATTGAGTACAAAGCATATATGGAATAAATGTGCACATTAATTATTGAAAATAAATAATGGGTTCAGACTTATTATATCTGCTAAATTGTGTTTAAAATAACCTTCCAAAAATGCTTACCGAAATTAAGTCAGTAATCAGAGAGTACTTGAAGTTTTGATCCAGCTTGATGTCATCATTTTGAATAATTTCCTGGAATAAAGGACATTTTTTTAGAGCGTATTAGATATATTCTCCCACGCGCCAGATAATAACCTGGGTGCATGGTATGATATCAGATAACATGATTCCAATCCACACGCGCCTTGAAAATCAAATATCAGATTCATTCGCGGAAAATAATGTATAATGTCTAATTAAATGTTCCACTGTAACGGTGAAGGCACTGAACTAAATTAAAATTATGTTCCTTGCTGTTTCACCTGTGATATTGCATATGCATGGCTTTTAAACTGATTTAATATCAGTTACTATCATGAGTTACGAGTCATTTGCAAGATATTAGTAGAACACGGCATTTACTCACCTGAAGTCCACCGCGAGAGCAAAATTTGTAGATGATGCAGATGTTCGGGGCTTCCACGCATGCGCCAACGAAGGGGTTCAGATTTTCATGACTGATATCCCGCATCTGATGAATTCGACCAGAAGATACAAAGCGTTAGTCAACTTGGCAAATGAAAATCAAAATCAGAAGTACGCTATTAGCGGTATGTTGGCGACGGTATTAATTGGGTGATTCCCGTTGACCACTTTAAAATTGATCAAAACTGACTACTCTGATGGATCGATATTTATCATTTTAACTGACCAACACTGACCAATTGTTTGATGAATACTGACCACTTTCACTGAGCAATAGTGGCCACGTTGATGGGTTAATACTGACCACTTTAACTGACCAATACTGACCACTTTCACTGAGCAATAGTGGCCACGTTGATGGGTTAATACTGACCACTTTAACTGACCAATACTAACCACTTTAACTGACAAATACTGATTACTTTAACTAACAAATACTGACCACTTTAACCAACAAATACTGTCCATTTTTACTGACAAATACTGACCTCCTTCACTGAACAATATCGACCACTTTTACTGAGCAATATTGATCACTTTGACTGACAAATACTAACCACTTTAACTGAGCAATATTGATCACTTTGACTGACAAATACTGACCACTTTGAGCTCCATGTGATCCTGTCGCGTCAGCAGAATCTGGCTCTTCTTCAGCATCTTCAGGGCCACCAGACTGCCTCGGAGATAGCCGATCCGGATCGCTCCATAGCAATTGTCCCGACCTCGTCCCCCGGAGAGCGAGGAGGAGGAGGACCGTATGGCATTGTGACTGCCGAGCTTGAGAGAAAGACGTGGGTTTGAAGATGGTGTGCTGTCAATAGACGGCTTCGTAATGACATGATTATTACCCTGTAAGGCGCTATTGTATTTGCAATGCATTCTTTGTATTTTGCCTTTTACGCAATGTTAAGCTGGTGTGCGCACAAGGCAACATATTCTGAACATTCTTTAATATTGTCAGTTATGCAAAAGGAAGTATATCTTGTCGATTTACATACGCGTTATTTCCCAGAACTCTTTACGCGAAGCATGGCTTTTGCAAGATGACGTATAATTGCACAATCATGTATGATCCGAATTAGTTTTTTGGTGCCGAATGTCGTAATAACTCGCCCATGCGTATCAAATACAAAAGTGCCCGCAACGCAGGGGTGACTTTGATACTTCAATTATGAAGTGACCACACATATTTCACTGACCTGGTCCTTGCTGGTCTCCACGGCTTTACTGATGAAGTCGATCTCCTCAAACTTCATCTTCCACAACATACGCTCGAACTCCTGTTCGAATTTCTTCCTCCTGTAGAGCACGATGCCCCCCATGACCACCCCCGTGACTATGACCCCCAGCACGGTCACGGCGATGATGATCATGTCACGACCTGGCGGGGGGGGGGCGGGGGGAGGGTGCAGAACGGTAGATATTATTGCCATGGTAACATTTGGGCGTATGATACACATGCGCGATAGTAATCTTCAACTGAAGTACTACGCAATGAATATATGCAACAGGGAATAGACTGTCATTCATCGGTGATAATGCAGCTGGACTGGTTTAAGGCCAAAGATATGTATTTTTACAATTCTCATGCACAAATATTATGGGTACAAATGTCGTTTGTCCTACGGGATACAGGCCATCTAGCGGGAGGTATCCTGAACTCACTGGTAGTGTCTTGAGGACATAGTTCGTTGAAGAAGCCACACATCGGGGTGTCCAGGGGAGGGCCGGTGCCGGATGGACCCCAGTATCTGTGTCTCAGGATTCTAACTCTTTGAGGTGTAGGAGACTGCGATAAAATATTTAAAAAAAATGTTTAAAAAAGGTAATAAAATAATAAAACAATTTTAAACAAAAGTATAAAATTATAAAAGAACAAAAGAGAAACAGAATAAATAATAACAGAATAAAAAAAAAAAAAACGTAATCCTCGTAAGATAGTTACTAAAGAACAATATCTATTAAAACCGATTTCACCATAGATATGCAGGAAAACGACGAAGCATACATGGCCTAGAAGTACTTAGGCGATTGCTCCAATACGTCCTCCGTGGTTTTCTTACGTCAGCATCTGAGGTGGTTGTCATCTCGATTTCGAGGAGTCCCTCATAAGCCCCTGCGTCGTGTGACAGATGCCAGACGTTGTAGTCACCAATCCGGTCTCCGTTAGAGTCCAGACGCACTGAACCTGTCTTCCCTGGAACAGTAATTGGCATTGAATCCGTTGGGCGAGGATGAATGTTTTCAACGCTAAAATGTATGTAAATGTAATCTTAGGTTTAGACCCGCCACCCCCCCCCCCCCGCCTTTTTCTCTTTGCAGACCTCCTCCTATGTCACCCCACGTAAGTTCCCGCTCTCTCTTAAAAAAAACACATTGATTTTCACCTGCAACCACACGTGTTCAGACGCTACGAATCCTTCGATTCTCTGTAAATTAAACCCTAAATTAAGCTCCATTATGAGCAGTCGTTACCCTACCTTTGAATGTCTTCCTCTTAGCCAGCGAGAAGAGCAGCGTCCCGTTGTTGGGCGTACTGCCCATTTGGTACGCCTCGTGGGCTACCATGGCGTACAAGTACACTGCGTCAAACAGAAACAGCGCGAACGGAGAACCCTGCAATGCAACGTGAGTAAATAGAATGTTGAACATCTGGTAAGTATCGTTATTAGATGTTTATTATTTCCATAAAAAGAGTCAGTGGACGTTTGCATCGTAGCTGAATATCTCTCTGGAATAAACGGTGGCAAAAAAAATTCATGAAAGCTCCAAATAATAATAATAATGAGGTTACCAATAGTTGACACATGGAACGAATTAAGGCTGTGTTGAGAGATATTCGCATCTACACATCCTTGAGTGGCATATCTGGTGAACACACCTGTATTTTCATCGTCAATGATTATTGTTATGACATTTGCAATATCGCGTTGGGTAGGCGTTATGCTTCGCAAGCGAGTTAGGCTAAACTTACAATATATCGTGTGGTGCAGTGCGCAGTATGCTAACTGAGGGGCAGATCTAGAAATTTTAAAATGTGGGGGGGGGGTCATTGAAAACTTGGGGGGGGGGTAAAAATTACCGGGAAAAACAGAATTTTTTAAATAACCGGGAGGGTTCACAACATTTTTATTCGACAGGCGGGGGTGGGGGGCGTCCTCTTTGATTTTGCTAGAAAACACGACATTCTTCCTGGAAAAGGGCCATGGAGATAGGTCTATGTCGACTTTAACAGTAATTACCATCCCCTCGCTTTACGGCGGGGGGGGGGGGTCGCTGTCAATTACCAAACATTTCATTCTTCTATTCTTGATTGTGTAGACTTGTATTATCGAGACTTCTTTTGGAAGTGGATTATATTGTTTGTATGGTTGTGGATGGGGTGTAGATGGACCTGTCGTTGTATATAGATGCAGTTCTCGCGGGTTCTATATCTGGTTTAGACGCGTTGGGACCAACAAAATATGTGCTCTTAGAACTATAGTGCGCATCACGCTGGTGTCTTGCTACAGCTGCATGACGCGCACTCATTGTAGTTAACGTTTGAGTGTTGGGAAACCGGCTGGCTGCTCGGTTTATGCGCAAAGAATCGAGTGGGTGGGAAAATATGTCGTGTTTGCTTTGGTCCGGGCATTCCTAACTATATAGTCATAATATAGTTGAAGATAAGACATTGATATCTCCATAATCCATGTGGTCCGCTCGATGAGACCGTTGGAAGCGTTGTGTTTTGAAGTAAATCATCGATGTTTAGACATTTCTGCCACAAACGGAGCGCCATTGTTCTCGCCTGATCGATCCATATAGGGCTATAAAGTCTCGCTCGCCTAGACTTCCGGTTTACTCAGTTGGGGGACAAACAAACAAAGCACGTGTTTGGAACGAGTTTAGAATCACTGCGCCCACTGGTATCCTGACTATCTGTGACGTAGGCATGACGTGTATGTAACGTAAAGAGAGAGACTGGGAACCAGACTACCTGCGCAAGAGCCAGGCGCCGAGGGGTGAGTCCATTGCGGAAGGCCTAGCTATATGAATAAGAATATTTCAGAAATATAGCTGCACAAAACGGATAGACGACAGATTTTTCATTCATCACAATGACGAATATTTGTTACGACGGGACAACACGGCTGAGAAACTAATGTTCTTTTTGTATATCCTACGAAAACGAAAACATTCAACTGGTCTTATCTTACCTTTTCCATGTGGTTTAAAGGGGGCAGGAAACGTTTTTACAAATTTTGCGTATGGCTGCTAAGACCCATAATGGTTTATTTGAGCCTGGTTAACAGCTTATGTTCCTCATACATTTCTGATAATAAAAAACACAAGCCGCGCGTAAATCGCACTGCGTATTCTGCCTCCGATACATTTTTGAGCGTGACGTCACTGGATGGAGACAAATAAATGCAGTTGGTTAAATCTACCGGCGCGGCATCTGGTACACGCAAGGTCTGCTAGGATCGAAGATAGGCAAAGGCCTATTTCCTTTAAAGTAATTTTGAGAATACGCATGTCAGATGGATTCGGATAAAAACAAACATTGGTCAGGCACTTATTACAGTGCTCCTGGCTGGACAAATTTCTAGCACAAGCCTAGGTCGATATATTTGTATCGGTTCTAACCTGAGGCGGTGGCTCCAGTCCAGGAGTTGAAGGCAGCGACGCGACCCGCCCGTGAAGTCTTTCGTCCCTTTATGAAGCGACCACTTCTCGCCAGATGACTACCTTCGATCATCCTCAGTTATCATAATTCCATCCGGCGAATAAAGCCAATTACTTCGGCGCCAATTGTAGCACCACTGTTGCGTCGCGCCGACCCGGTATCAACTTTCTTTATGGCCCAAATGTCTAAAACAACAGCTGTAACAAGCTACACCATCGACTGCCGCTTCCTGAACGATGCCGCCTCTCTTCGAGTCAAGTCAAAATTGTGCACCCTGCCAACAATAACGATTGACTCATCATTCCCTCCCAACAAATGCAACACGGCTTAACTGACCATGCGACGCATCAACCACCTCTATAAACAATGCCTAATTGACTCGCCCGCTCCTACTGGTTGACTGTAAGCTAGCCGATGCCGCTGAAACTGTGCTCTGGGTACCCATCAAAGAAACATAGAGCCGAGTTAAACGCAATTACGGGCAATAGTTAACAATGGTGGGCATATGTCAGAATATCAACTCCAGCTTCCGCAAGGCAGAACTGTGTAAGTACATGTATACCAATGCCCGCCACAACACAGACAAATCTAATACCGAAGGTGTGACTTATATACGGCTCAAGTAAAAATGTATCTCAAAGTCGGTGGGTGCGACTTATACACCGGTGAGACTTAAACCCCAGAAATTATAGTACTAAGCTTTTTCCAAGTTAAAGTTTGCTACATAGTCTATCATATATCACAACATGTAGCACTGCCAACAATTACATGTATTAAGCTTATTTTATGGGAATTTTATTAATTATTTTATATATTTCTATATACTTTTTACTGGTATATACTGGTATACATTCATTAACTATATTTAGTATACAGTATACAGGTAGTATAATATGTTAACATATATAAAGCTACTAGTTGTAAGTTGTAAGTCTTATGTAACACTTGTCTTTATTATTTTTGTGATATATTTGGATGGCGAGTGGGGCTCGTTCAGGATTTAGATATGTTTCTAGCATTGCAGCCTAATTGCCATTTTGTTACAATGAATAGTACATTTATTACATAATTGTTCTATATATACATATGCATGACTAATTAGTCGGTGAAAATACATAAGAACCTGGTATCACGTTTGTCAAACATATTTATTATTCAATTATCTGACTGATGAGTCAATGCCATGGAACAAAACATATGATATGATCAAGCTGATTGGCTAGAGTCTCACTCTAATAGGCAGTCTCATATGGTACTTGTTTACTATAGGTTGCTGCTCATACTGGCAATATATGTACTGGTAGATTCATTCACTTGTGCCGTAAATTCGATTTGCTTCTGGATACGCCTTTTGTATCTGGTTCACAACACAGGCAGGCATAACCTGTCTCACTCTTTTTCTGAGGTGTCCCCTGGTCCAACGAGTGAACTGCCTGTATGCGGCCAATGTGTAAGTTCTGCAATGGAATATAACACTGTCAGACACTTTATGTATGCAAATGTATGACTTATATTTAAATAAATAACCAATGTAATATCATGTCTTGTCTTCATTTTGACTAACTAGGCAAAGTTAGATGGTAATAGAAAATGGGTAACTAATTCTATAGTCTCAATAATAGATTAATTGTATTAATCCAATAATGACACACCAATAGCCATCAAATACCTTAACGCTTAGATATTTACATGGAATACTTGTACAGACAAGTGAACTATTTGGAATTTCAAGGCAGTCATGTTGGGGCTAGTTGGCAAATGCACTGATAGTTTGTTTTATATATATAAAGAACTTCAATACTAGTTGAATAAAACAAAAATACAAAATTGTCAAGTAATAGAAAAACATCCCCATCCCCCCCATCTATGGAATAGCTTTTGATAAGGCTAATACCATTGTTACTCTAAATCAGTGCATTCAACATGGTACCTGCCCATAGCAAAAACTATTTTCACTGAACTAATCTGTTAATTACTGGCTAAATCACATTACAATCAACATTTTTCTTCAAAAAGTTATATATGCAAAAATAGTTGTTGACATCCATAAAGTTAAACAAAATCTGGTATTTTTTTATTTTTAGACCACATACCCAGTTTCATCCAAAGAATTTTGTTTGTATCCTATCATATCATATATGCTTGACCCTTGAGCCATAGAGAATAAGGATGCAGGCGGTCACGCACACAATGCAATTACTGAAAATATATCTATCAATCGACATATATGCTCTATCGACTAAACCAAATAAAGACTTACTCGGGCTTCATAATTCATAATAAGTAAGCCCCTAAATCTGAACATGCAAATCCCTTTCCACAAAATCTGTTAACAACTCTCATAATGCCAAATCAAATACAACTTTTATATTTATGAACATACCTGCTGGCAATAGGTCTTCTTCTCTGAGGTGCCGGAACGTCCGGATTGACAGTACCCTAGCCTAGGCCTAGGCTGAGTGTGGGCTGAGAGACATTAATTCGATCATGGCTATATTGACAGCAATCAATGTTGAGGCACACAATGCTGAAAGTCTGGTGTTCACAAACACAGTCAAAGTTGCCATCCAATAATCCTTCCAAGGCCGGTATTCTGTACAACAAATAGGACATTGTCTACACTACACCAGTCTGTCGTATGGATTCTCGCGTTTTCGTTTTCCGCGCCACCAGTCATCTGACATTTCTTTCTCGCCGTCGCTCTCGGCTCGGGCTCTTCTCATTTTCTGCATGGCCATGGTGCCCGCCTCACAGTTGTCGGTGTGCTATTGATATACCTTTCACGGATTTCGTAACCAGCACTGGCTCAAATGCATAAGCAGTTGGGAACAAATGCGATTCCCCAACGATTCAAAACTGTCGTCGCTTTCAAAACTCTTTTCTGAAGCAAACTGGTCGAACGCACGGTGTAAACAACTTCTAAACTGCTAAAGCGGAAGCTGGTCGCGCTCTCCATCCAGTGACGTCATACGCAGCGCCACCTATCGAATGGATTTACGCATACGGAAAAATTGAGCATAGGGCACACTTTAAAATAATTGTTTTAATTAATCTATGCCACGTAGCGAGTCATTCGTGACGGAAAACAAGGCTCAGGGGACCTAGGTTGGAAATAAATAAGTTTTTCTAGCTGTTTCTCTTCCCCTTTAATGACCCATCAGTGTGTTGTTACTCCATGCAGTGCACATTTTGATAGCGGAATGGTTAATTCGATCACTTGCTCTCGCCATTTTTGTTACCGCGGAGGCCCGTGAAACTCTTTGACGTCACTCGCTGTTTGGAGAACTCGGATGCAGGGCCAAATTTAGAACGCTATTTTTATCTTTCGAGTGTTTTGAAGACGGATTTTTCCTTGTATATTACCAAAGTTCTGGGCTTCATCGCTTCCAATTAGTTTAACGTATACATTCCATAGCCATGTTTAGTGAAATGGCACTCATAGTCTTTAGAATAAACCTGGAAATAAATTGACATATAGCTGCCTATACTTCAACATGGAGCACGTGTGTTTGTTTGTCCCCAAAACTGAAGTCTCGCAGCCTGATCGCGAGAACTGTATAGTCCTATAAGGAGCGTCGTTACGTAACCATAGATACCGCGCGCAGACATGCGAGTCGTGATGATTATTACGTCATACGACGGGGAAAATCCCACACGCGACATTAGCTTGCGTGACACTGACAGTCACTCATTAAACAGCCGTATTCTGGTTTATCAACTGTCTAACCGCTCATATATTACATAAACCCAATCTCACTGATGGTTATGATATATATACGCATTCAATTGAGTGGTTAATTGTGCACCCAAGGACAGGAAAACAACCACCGGAAGGTACGCAACATAGGCATTGACATAGGGCATTTATAAATATCCCTGTTTCAGGTGGTCTCGATCAGATCCTGTCATGCTAACACTAAACTTACGGTCTGTCCGCTGTCTAGGGTGCCGTTGTAGTTCCACGGGGGTTGTGTCATCAAGTAAGGGATCTCATCCATGAAGGCGCGAGCCTCGGGGTTGGTACTGAAGCCGAGCGCCATCTGCAACATGAACATACAGCTTGTGTCTAATATTTGAGTAGGGTTTGTTATAAAGAACGTTATTATAACAAATATTTGAAACAAAACTTACATCACAGTACTTACTGAAGCTTATTTTCGGAATGCAATGATGCTTGCCGCGAGCTATTGGCACGTAGATAAGCCATATTTGGATCTTTGGATCTTAAAATTTTAGTACACATCCCGAGCAAAGCACTTCTTAGTTAAGGTTGAACTTTTCTTTAGTTCTTGTTGAAATCCTCCTGGTCAGGTCACATACGAAAAAATTACAGTTTGTCTTTCGCGCCTGGCAACGCGCCTCACAACGCGACACGCGACCACTCTCCATTGTCTCAAAGTGGGTAAGACCGCCGTGGGGGCGCTTTACGGCCTTTGTTCTCTCGGTATATGATATGCGGCTTCACGTACTGCCCCCCCCCCCTCCCCCCTCCCCCTTCCGCCCCCCACCCACCTCCCACCCCCCGCCCACTCCCCACCCGACCCGCACCCAATCTTTCCTGTAGAGTTGATTAGCCTGCTTAAGGCGGTCTAACAAATCTTCGCTTACCCTTGGAGCGTCATTCTTCCCGTGAAGCTCTTTTGTCTTAGCCGCCTCCCTCATGCCCCATTGTCATACTCGCCACCTCCGGACGCACCTCATTCATGCATAACATACAATACCTTCATTTGTTAATAATTAACTAACTGCTTTGTAGACTCATATCGATGTGGCATACTATAACTACAGGAATGTAGTTATTTATACCAGCGTCGGACGTCGCCCACTCTGCAGGTATCCGCCACCTCTTTTGTTTACTAATAACTATAAAGGATAGGTAATTATTAATAAAATGTCATTAGATCTAGTAGCCTGGACCTCTAACGCAAGATTTACGTCTCAAGATATACGCTGGGTAACAAAGCACTATTCAACGGACCTGCAGCAGAGGGCCGTACGCCAATCTGGCTTCCTCATCCCTGCCGTCCGCCCTGATCCAGGGCTGCTCAAGGTCATCGAGGGCGAACAGGGTGGGCGTGATGTAGACATAGTCACCCTTGGTCATCTGCTCAATCTGCGCCAGCAACATGAAGGCACGCACGTAGTCATCAGTGGCGCAGATCACGACGACTGCAACAGCGTAGAATTCAAATATTGTGACCATATTGTCCACCAATTCAAGGTATAAAACGTGCCACGTTAGATATATCGTTTTAGAATGTTAGACATCAAAACACGATTTAAATTGTGACCACTTAATTATATATGTTAATTATACGTCATATATGTTAATTATACATTATATATCACAGGATAAGTTGTCCCTGTGACGTAATGTCGAGGATGCTTCGCCTTCCTGTCTCCTTGACGCGTTTGCGTAATACAGCACGTCCATGCACATTTGACGTAACTATACTTGATATTACGTCACCAAATGTATCAGTGCAGCATTAGTGCCTTATTCATTAGATATGACGCTAGTTTATGACATAAGTTATGACTTACTTCTGCCGCGTATTTTGATGTCTCGGAGAATTTGTTTCATTTGTTCCTCGCTCGGCATGATCCGAGGCTTGATCCAATCGGCCAGTGTTATGTTGGCGATGCGGAAGCTTTCCTCAAAGGCACGACCAGCGATGTCACAGTAGTTGTCAGGGTCAGGCAACATCACCATGACAACGCGACGCCACTGGAGGAAACGAACAATTTATGTAAACGATAACGGTAACCACTTAATTAGCATAATAATCTGACTTTCTCAGTGGAAAGTTCTTTTTCATGCTTGTTATAAACATACATCACGTATGTTATTGTGTTGCTGCACAGTTAGTTTGATAAAAATTGGGTTTGTATTTCAAGTAATTAAAATACCCATGGTGGTCTGTCCGTGTCTGTTGTGAGGGCTGATAATTTACTAAATAAATCATTCAGGTTATAATACTTGAACATTTCCACCATGGCCTGCCCGTATCTGTTGTAGGGACTGATAAGTTACTGAATAAATCACTCACGTTATAATACTTGAACATCTCCACGATGGCCTGCCCGTGTCTGTTGTAGGGACTGATGAGGCGGACCAGGGTGTTGTAGGTCACCTTGTCAGCCAGCAGCGGGTCCACCGAGTTGTAAGACAGATGGGGCAGATCCCAATAGGCGATGATCTTGCCAGCGTTGATGGCAGCTGTGGGTGAACAAGGAATATCCATCCAGGAGATGAAAAAGCCAGTCTTGGGAGACCTGGTTACTGGATTATATCAGGGACCGTCATATATTCATAGTTATATGTAAAACCCTTTTTATTTTAATATTTGAATTTGTAGGCTACAATACTAACTGTCACGTTATGAGCAAGGGAAGTCCCAGCACTTTCGTATGTGACAACTTTGGCGGTATGAGTTTGAAACTGCATAGAAAGTCAACCAACACGACTGAGGCACTATATATAGACTGTATATAACCAGTGTGTGTGTCACTTTCAGGACGATATATTTCCATATATATTTCATTGTCCAAATAGACCAGAAGGTGGATTTTTTAATCAATCCGTCGCCAATTCCCCTTACTTAAAGTTTTCCCAATTAAACTGACTTTGCAATATGCTCCCAGGGGGTCTAATTTGTTGAACGTATAATTGGGTCAATGGGGAAATCTACCTTCCAAGGAAATCATTGCCCCTCGATGGAATTTTCGCAGTAACGGGAATAAATTAGATGCCCTGTGACCTGCGTTTCTTGCCATAATCTTGTCTTCATGTGCACGAAAGCGGCGGAAAACATGTGATCGCCTTGCGCATAATTAGCTAACTATTGAATAGACAAGTATTAAAATGAAGTGTTCTTGGTGAGTAGATAGGCACCGTATCTTTGACTTTACGCATTTCCTACTTCACGTACTTTGTCAGCAGGCCATTCCAGTGTCACGTACCTTCTGAGCAGACCATTCCCGTGTCATGTACCTTCTGAGCGGGCCATTCCCGTGTCACGTACCTTCTGAGCGGGCCATTCCCGTGTCACGTACTTTCTGAAGGGGCCATTTAAACGTCACATACCTTCTGAGCAGGCCATTCCCGTGTCACATACCTTCAAAGCAGGCCATTTCCGTGTCACGTACCTTCTGAACAGGCCAGTCCCACGTAGCCGTCGACGTTTTCCAACTGTTTCAGATCGACTGTCACGCCCAACGCAGCCTTCCCGTCACAGTTACCGTCTCGCCATATAAACCTGGAATAATATTTATTACTGCTATTTGTAATGTTAGTGCGCCCGTTGTTGCGCACACCTCATCGATTAGGAATGGGGGAGGGTGTATAAATAACATTATCCCACCCCACCCCCACACCTTTCGCCATTTTGGGGTATATAATTATACATATTTTTTTACTACAAAAAGTAGACCTATATTTCAGCACTCTTTGCGGGATTCTCATTAATTAACAATAATATATTGAATGTGGGCTACTTTAATTCGTACTCGCATCAGGAAACAGTTTTTACTTGCAACACGATGCCCTCTCTAATCGGTGGATTAGCATATCATTGCAGAGAAACTATGATGTGCCATTTTTGTGCAATGATATAAAATAATACAAAACATTCTTACCTGACATCCACGTCCGTGATGTACCCATCGGCGTGCGCCTGATCGATAGCAAGGGTCGTCGCGGCCGCCACCCTGGCGAACCCGAGCTCACCCTCCAGAGGGGTGATGAGACCGAGCTTCAGCACCTTGGTGTATCCCCCAGGCGGAGGGTTCGTGCCCCTGGTGATATCTCCCCGGAATATGATGATTCCAACGCACATGATCCATCGGGTAATATCAACTTTTCTGCTTGGCATTGCTTAAAATTGCTTAACAATCGTTGTATTTAGGAAAGAAAGTTCTAAGCACGAACGTTTAGGAAAGGTTCAGCGATACAAACCTGCGGACGAAGATTCATAGTTATTAACCGATAGCAATGTAATAACGCCTGTGACGTTTGGTCTACCGAAATTGTGCGATTTTTCTGGTATTCCTAGGATACAAAGCGTTGCCTGCGGAAATTCGTACCGCCAAGTGCCGACTGGTCAAGAGATCAGCCAATCACAGGCCACCGATCGCCGACCGTCCAATCGGAGGCCACCAACCACCTACCGTCTAATTAGCCAATCGGAGCAGGGCAGGCACCACATGTCGTCACAGTGGGTACAGGTGGATGAGTTTCCGGGGCGACGTATGTGTAGCTGTGCGGTATGCGGATGGGTACAGGAGGGGATGTGGGTAGGAGGGGGATGGGGTAAGGGTAGCTGTTTACTCTTGTAATACCACATGCCAATTAAAATCCCCAAGCGACATTACTCGCCGCTATAGTGAAGAGCTATTTGATCAAGATATAACGTTACAGCATTCATACCGCTGATTTCCCCTGAACCCCATTTCTATGGTGAAGCTTTAGTTGGGCTATAGTTAGTTGAGATTCCTCCTGGGTGTGTTATGTTTCCATAACCCCATCACCCTGCTTCACCCAGCTACAAATAGGCATTACATAAACACAGACACGCACTTGTTTTTATAATAGTTATAAAAATGTGCGTATCTTGTCTTAATTTGCAGTTTATTGCCCCCTCGTTGAAAATATTGGCCGTAACGTTCGAGGCCAGTAATTAAAGCCACCAATTAATAATGATTTGATGATTTAATAAAAAAAAATATAGGATGTCTTCAATAGAAAGCCGCTAGGCGGCGACACCCCTATGAGGGGGTAAGGTATGAGTTAAATTGTGTTATCCTTCCCGCAACTAGTAAGAACCTAGAGAATGAAATCAATTGACAACATTCTTCACGCTTAGACGAAAGATATCCTTCTACAGCAATTCCACCATTTTCCCGATGCCGCGCGATGCATGTTTCCCGCTTAAATGGAAGACCATCTTCTAAATCATTTTAACTTCTTGTCAGTGCCGTTGGTACCCATGAGAGCTGACGTTGGGGGTGGAGGGGGGGGGGCAATGACATCTCTATCCTCAATAACTGTGTCACGTGACCGCATCACACCTGGTGAGGTCTGCAATTAGCATTCGTCGCAGTTGAATGTTGACACTTCTCACCTCGCCTTTGTCCCGGTGACGCAAGTGTGTGATTTGAATGACCTGTGAAACCATGACCTTTGGACCTAGACTTGGAATTGAGCAGCAGGCGAACCCGGTATAATAACAAAGAGAGCTCTTGGAGCTAGGATCAACCTCTCGGTGGACCAAATTAATGGAGCTAATCAGCTAAGAATTAGGGCTGAAGCTGGCCCCACAGCTGGTGGCTGGCTGACCCACCTCGTGTAATGAAGAATCAGTACAATGCGTCAGTTAAATTGCCAGGCTAATAGGGCTTCGGGAGAGCAGATGAGTGGGGGGGGGGGGGTAGATCTTAATAATAAGGGGGTTGATTTCATGTTCGCATTGTTTATCTGTTATCTGTTGTGACGGGAAGGGGCGAGTCCCATTGTTATTTCTTGCAAAGGATTCAGCGATATATATTCAAAGCGGTTATGCATGGCGTCACGTTCGCCAGTGCTTTCCTTAATTTAAACCTTTAAACTATAAATACATTTATAGAATAGGGAATAATCAAAATATGTAATAAGCTACAATCACGATAATTAATGGTTGTCGACAAATAAATAAAAGTACTTATGTTTTATTTATGCCCCCGATCCCCCAACACACGTTAAAGTTGCGTGTCGAGTTCTTTCCCGCCAAAACTAAGCCCAGGCGAAATTTATATCCAAATTTGCAGAAAACTCGATTGTTCCATTCCATAAATTCTGAAACCGGATAAACCTCGCCGTTTCGGCTGTGGTGTGGCAAACGTGTCTATCCCGCGACACCACAGCACTCTGTCGCGGCACTGATACTTATAACAAAGCATCGCGAAGCATTCAAACTGATGACGTTTACCATTGAAATGAAAATTTGTGGTAAATTGATATCACGGGCAAGGCTAAGAGACACTATTTGGCAGTCTGGCATGGGTGGAATATAGACAAAACCAATCTTGAACGATTCAAGGACTGATTCTTATTTGTATTTTGACCTCTTTAGTTTTGGCGGGAAAGAGCTCCACATGCAACTTTAAAGTCCCAAAGTTATAACACCTAGCATAGCATTCGATGTTTCAACAATTAATTCTATAACATTAAAAAATTCATAAGCCGAATATATTGCCATTTTTTCCGCAAACTTTCCAACCTGGGTGTATCCAATATTAGTAAATAGTATAGGCTTCAACATTAACTCCCTATGCGGCAGGATTTGCGTATATTAACCTTCTCAGTCTATGGTAACTTTGTTCGGTAACATATGGTAGAAATAGTTAACTAAGAATACAAACCGCTTTGTCCTTGGATAAAGAAATGTTATTTTTGCTCACTTTCGTTTGAACTCACTCTGTCTTGTGATAGAGCAATACTGTTTACCTCCTAGGTTAGGTTGATAAGCTAAAGCTAAAATATATGGCCATAACAACCTACAATGGAAGAATATATACTAGGTAAAGAACGGGCTGGAGTGCATTCGCCAAAATATTTGGGGAATGCGCGAGAGCGAGTTTACGTACACTTTACGTACTTATAAAATTGTTATAACAGGGCATTACTTCTGCTCATGATTGGAGTGGTTTATGTTCCATGCTTGGACGCAGGAATATCGACTAATGTACCAATTGCAATGCAAGACTATTACGTGAGTGAGAAATAGGGAAATAACGGGTCGGTTTTAAACTAAAAGAACGACCGATCAACGAATGCACCAGTCCATGTAAAGCCGGGGAAGGTGGGAATGGGAGGGGGTCTTGTTTTCTAAATCCCTATACAGGGTCAAGCCAAAACAACTCCCCTTAAAAAGCAATATTAGGAATTTAACGCTTCTACTTTAAAATAGATTATTCATATGTGTCATTTCTTTTTATTGGGATATATCCTGCACCAGTAAACAGTTGGTGCCACGCCAAAACAACTTTAGCTCATATTAATCTTCTGTGTTTCCACGTTTATATTATCGAGCTATAACGCCCCAAATATTAGAAGGGAATACTGTTTCCATGTGTTTTCGCGCATGCCGATTTAAATTCTGGGAGCAAGGAAAGGGACGTCAAAGGGAAATACAAACGCATGTGCTTTTATTTTGAGAGTACATTGAGGAGGGGGGGGGAGTTCAGTGGATTAGAGCGCATGCATTGAGTGATCTGGCCACCTGAGAGCCTAAATTGGATATATCGTGTGGCGCACACACACACGCAGACCGATGTTTGCTTAATATGCCGGCAGTAGTATTTTACACTTGTTTATATGGTTTCACTTATGTCCACATTTAATATGGGTAGTGTCTATTAAAACCAGGCTTGGTTGGGGCCACTCCTTCCCATTCTCTCGTATATCTACAGCTACTACTGCCCGCCAGCAGTGTAGTTCCAAGGACAGATTCGGAGGTGCGTACCAGAGCGCCAGCGACCGCGATCGACAGCCATACGGTAGGACATTTAAGGATGCGAACTTGGCGAATTGGTCAAGGATGCGAACAATTTAAAACCGGAAGTGGGGTATAGTTTACCGCGAGAGAGGGTAGTCCCGCATCATAATGCTCTGGACGACGATTCTTCTGTTAGTGGGAATAACCCGTAAGTATCGATGTGTAATATTTATCTATTTCGATTGTGCTACTTTTTCCAAATTAGGATTAATTATTTAGTGGATATGCCCCTCAACAAGTGGAGATCGTTCGCTGCGACCAATGTCGTTCACTAGCGAGTTCAGAGTGTCCAAAAATGTACTCAGCGGAATTCATTAGATATGGGTAGCAAGACAAGCATTTCGTTTGAATATACAAACACAAATGTGACACATAATTCATACTTTATTTTGCAAAGAACAACAACAGAATCAAAACACCACGTACAAATAGCGAGAGAAGAAAGTGTCCATTTTTCACGAACATTGGATTTAATTACTTGCAATGAACACAACAGATTTCCTTACTACAGTTTTACATGTCACCATGTAACGATGAATTCCCAATGTTGATTGGTTATAACATAGTTATCATATCATATTCCCACAAAATTTCAGGCACATGACATGAGTTTTAAAATACTGGTATCCCTTACGCGTTGTTGCTCATTTTGGTACTGATCTTTATCAAATCTTATCATATCATCGGCATTATTATTTGTAAAAAAAAAATTATTATGAATATATATATATATATATTTTTTCTTTGCTTTTCTTGCACAAGCATATGATCACTGCTTCGGGTTATATTGCGATGGGAAACGTAATGCACATGTTTTTTTTAATGAAATAAACCTATTATTATATCTGATCACTGAGGTAAGTACATTGAGTTCAGTACATTTAGTTACAAAATTAACATACAAAGTTCAGTATGACTATCGTAACCATAATTATGGTAATATTGAAATCACAAACACACCATAATTATGGAAGGAATCGAACGGCTAGAATCAGGGAACGCTTACCTATGATAGGGACAGCTATATATACATTCTTCAGAAACTTGACTTTGTCAACAACGGAAGTTACTAAAAGCGAAACCATGTGATGAATCCAGGCAGAGAACCATATCTTTTGTGTTCTCTTTCGAGGGCAATTAACAGATACCAATCCACATTTCAGGCCATCAAAGCTCAAATGGGTGATATGAAATAATACAATGTCCGCGGAACAAGACGTAACGAAGTGCAAAAATAAAAACTGATCATTCCCGATTCCAGGTCTGAACATATTATCTTCGGTATTTGCGGACTTCTTGTGCGAGCGGATATCTTTTGATATATGAACGCTGTGTGACGTCACGGTATCGTCAAGTCGTCAGCGAAACTGGACGGGGGCCGGAACGGGATGAGGAGATCCAGGTCCATGGACACTACTGGTTCCGTGCTGTCTGCAACCAACAAGGCCGGACGTCCAATGTTCCAAGAGCCGACTAGTCAATCCGGACACTTGGGTAGGGGTCGGCTGTAACCCTCTTTGCCCTCCAGCCAGTAGGTTGTCTGCAGCCCTTTGCCCTGTTTGGTGGAGAGAGTACAACGAGCGCGTATTTTAGCCGCATATCCAGCGGGGCTTAGATCAAGGCGGCGGGGCTTAGATGAATGCCGCAGGGCTTAGATGAATGCGGCAGGGCTTAGATGAAGGAGGCAGGCTTAGATAAAGGAGGCGGACTTAGATGACGAAGGCGGGGCTTACATGAAGGAGGCGGGACCTAGATGAAGGAGGCGGGGCTTAGATGAAGGAGGCGGGGCTTAGATGAAAGAGGTTGCGTGTAGATGAAGGAGGCGGCGCTTAGATGAAGGCGGTGGGGTTTAGATGAAGGAGGCGGAGCTTAGATGAAGGCGGCGGGGCTAAGATGAAGAAGGCAGGCTTAGATGAAGGAGGCGGGGCTTAGATGAAGGCGACGGGGCTTAAATGAAGGCGGTGGGGCTTAGATGAAAAAGGCGGGGCTTCGATGAAGGAGTCAGAGCTTAGATGAAGGAGGCAGGGCTTGGACGAATGAGACGGGGTTTAGACAAAGGAGGCGGGCTTTAGACGAAGGAGGCCGGGCTTAGATGAAGGAGGCGGGACTTTGATGAAGGAGGCAAGCTTAGATGAAGGAGACTGGGCTTAGATGAAAGAGGTTGCGCGTAGATGAAGGAGGCGGGGCTTAGATGAAGACGGCGGGGCTTAGATGAAGGCGACGGGGCTTAAATAAAGGCGGTGGGGCTTAGATGAAAGAAGTGGGGCTTAGATGAAGGCGTCTGAGCTTAGATGAAGGAGGCAGGCTTGGATGAAGGAGGCGGGGCTTAGATGAAGGAGGCGGGGCTTAGATGAAACAGGTTGCGCGTAAATGAAGGAGGTGGCGCTTAGATGAAGACGACGGGGCTTAGATGAAGGCGTCGGGGCTTAGATGAAGGAGGCGGGGCTTAGACGATGGCGCCACCTAACGAGTGCCCCCAACATTAAACTGTGTCCAGATTCTGATCCTAAGGTCGAGTGGGGCTTCTTCCCTCTGGTGGGAAATATCATACCTACACAGTGGACCCGTTCTGCTCACCTTGATCTCGACCTGCCCTCTCTCACACATGTAATACCCCTCATTGGTAGCTATCATAGCCCGGAACGCCGACTTGCTGATGTGAATCTTCATCGCTAAAAGTATAAGATTAAACCAATGATAAATCCACTTAAGTGACAAAAGGAAGTGGGGACGGGAAAGAGATTATTTATATTTTATTATGAGGCACTATAAAACAAATCAAATATTATAACTTAGTTCATAGAATTATGCTATATTTTACAAACAACAGACTGGCGCACTGGCGCAATCAAATGTGCGAAACAATAAAACTAATGCACGTACTGACCTGCGCCAGTTGATTCCATGCGTGATGCCGTGTTAACGGTGTCCCCGAACAGACAGTACCTGGGCATGGTCTGTCCCACAACACCTGTTAATAGGAGGAAAGCAGGGGTCAGCATCTTGTAAGCTTTCTGTAATGTAATTTTTATACAGTATCACAACTTAACCAATTGCTTTCATAATACCAACTGTTGACAGAAATTCGTGAGATACCATTCATTTGTTTACTTCTGCACAAGAAGAATCTAGGGGTAGGACCTCGGCTAAATAAGTTAAACTACACCTTGCTGGTAAAGCTATATTAGCGCCACGTGTAAATATTTCTAAGGACTTACAGCTTCCAAACCACCTGCCAAAACCATTTGCCAACGATGTCAGTCCAACTGCAAAAACAATTAACCTACCTTCCACAATCGCCCACCCACCTGCCACAACCCACCCCTAAGCTCACGCACATGTCACGAACCCCCCCCCCCCCCACTCCAGCCCACGCACCTGCCACAACGGAGCCGCAATGAATCCCGATCCGGACTGCCAACTGTTCCTGAGGTCGATGTCTGATCTTGAAGGTCATGACGGAGCTGAGGATGTCGAGCGCCATGTTTGCGATTTCCGAGGCGTGTTTTCCGGCGTTGGTGATGGGCACCCCGCTGGCCACCATGTAGGCGTCCCCGATCGTCTCCACCTGGGACAGACAATGGCGCCGTCAGAAACACTTAAGGTTAGAGAAGGCAGCCAGGTCCAGCTAATAGACCGATCCAGGCTGTCAATCATGCACTGACGTAACTGCTGCGTTTATCTAGTGATGTGGCGTAAAAAGGTCTTCCCCGTGCGTTATGTCGGACAAATAAGTCGGACAAATAAAGTAGCATGTCAGTTTGTTGTCAGTTTCAGAGATGAGTACTTCTCACTTGCACCTGCCATCAGCTATGATTGTCAATTTCAGTATGTCGCATTATGAATCGGTCTATTGTTATGAAACTGACAACAAACTGACATGCTGCTTTGTTTGTCCGACTGGTTTGTCCGACAGAGCGCACGTGGAAGACCTTTTTCCACCACATGATTGGTTAAAAGCAACAGTGACGTCAGTGAATGATTGACAGCCTGGATCGGTCTATTGCCATCACGAAGTTGAAACAAACTCTCCGGTCCGGTAATAGTGGAGCGTCGTCTCACCCATAAAATCAATAAACCATCACATGGAATCAACAGGCTGACGTGACGAAGACAAACATATATGCAATGCTTAGTGTTATATAATGTTGAAACATGACATGTAAGAATTGTACCTTTGAAAAACAAAATACATGAGCAAAAAAATATATACAAGCTATTTATTTTGATATATATGGACTTTACCAACATTATATTTGTAGATAAGTTGATTCCAGCTATTTGGGTCTCACCTTGTACACGTCATACTTGGCTATGACGTCATCAAACAGGGTCCAGAGGTCGTTGAGGAAGTCGACGACTTCCATGGGGCTGGAGCTGGAGGCCATCTCAGTGAAGGCCACGATGTCAGAGAAATACACGGAGACTTCTCGGAACATCTGAGGGGTCACTGTCTTACCCTGCTTCAGACAGTCCGCCACCATACTGGAAGTCAAAGACAAAATAAAAATCTTTTTATCCGGGCAGTCTCTTTCTATTTCTGTGTTTCATGTTTGCTGGCACAATGAAGGACGGTATATCAAAATATTTAAAACGCTTTGCAATTAAACATACTATTTTGACGCGTAAACCCGCTTACTTTGGCAGCATTCTGTAGAGCAGCATGTCGGTTTTCTTCTTCTCATCCGTCAGTTGTTTGGTCCTCTCGCTGACCAGATCCTCCAGATTGTTGGCGTATTTTTCCATCATCCGAAGCATGTTGTCCATGATGTTGTATCGCCTGAAGTCGACAATATGAGAGTAATATGGTTGCTATGTACCCGCAGGACATATTTAAATGCTGAAAATGAGTTGTTCATTATTTATAAAGGTCAAGCGTACGCATCCACTTCACTTTAGCCCAGTTTTGCTTGCGATGAATCCTACAAATACGTACTTACTTCCCCTTGCCTATGTTGTTAAAGCGTGTTTTGATGACGACGAAGTCCGGTCTGCTGACAGGGTCCTCCTGCCAGCATTCCTGCATCAGCTGGATGATGCCCTTGTCTGCCGGCAGGTGATCCGTGGGCAGCGACGGCCGGTAGGGTGGGGTCTCTCCGTTACGGATACGACCGATGATATCTGGCATGGTAACAATTCAATTATTCCTAATTAATCTTCATCCTATATAACTGTACTTTATCTCGCTGATATCTGGAATGCAGGGAGTGAGGGCAATCTACGACACGAGGATTGGAAACCCACACTGTACAGTTGACTACCTATGCGCTTAAAGGGAATTTTACATGCACAAATCAAGATGGCCGATTTGTCATGTTTTCACCATTTTCTTCCACTTACGTTAGTACTTATGTCAGTATCCGCCTATATATATATATTAAATATTGGGATATGAATTGTATACTTGTATTAGAATAATGCACATATAAAAGACAGCTGACAGGAACAAAGCTTGCATTTAATAAAACACAGGAATTCCTACCATAGATATATCAAAGTATATGAACTACTATCAGCTAAACACATCAGAAATATTTAACGGAAAACAGCTGGAATGTCCCGCTATATTAAGGTATTAAGGCACAAATGAGTTTATGCCGATAAATAACGAATGATGTGTAAGATCCTGTAAGTCTGCACATAGTCAAAGCATTTGCTTGGAAAAAAATGCCTCTTGCACAAGAAACTTTTTTTTGTGCATATTTTCCCTAACCAAGAAACCATATTTTCCCTAATTAAATACATTTCATCAATGAATGTTGGTCTGAATAATAATTTTCCCTTTCTTTCCAAGTGGAACCTCATTGATTAGTTGCAATGTTGCACATATGCTATTCATGCCCATTATCTTGCTGACTCATAAGTAGGAATTAAATATAAATTCAGTTCATGTTGACATGCTGACACCACCGATGATTTACCCCTGGGGACCATCTCCATGCCGCCAGTGGCCTCGAAGGGCGGCGCCCGGTAGAGCAACTCCTGGAGGATGATGGCGAAGCTGTAGACGTCTCCCTTCTGGGTGCCGTTGGGGGGTCCCGCGTCACGCAGAAGCTCCGGAGCCGTCCAGAACAGGGCTGCGGGAAACATCACATACGTCAATAAATACTGAGAACGAATGTAATTCAGTTGCTTGAGCTAATAACCGCATGTTGTTGTATATATAGTTTCAATGTACTATGGTTTCGTCAATATTTGAAGATACGGGAACGTTTATTTTATGGTATTTTTTATTATTATAAGTGTGCTGATATATAACAAACCCTGACATTGTAGCAATCATACCCGACAAACCAAATAAATTGTAAAATATTTTATCTTGTTCTAAATAAAAAACGATGGTTTTGAAGCAGGCTTACGTTCCGGCCTCGATGGTTCACTGCGATACAGTGCATTTGCTACCTTTGTATTTCTGCTGTTCGTTCTCGTAGTGCGACTCCTGCATGCTGCCCAGTCCCCAGTCTGTGATCTTCAACACCCAGCGCCCGTCCACCACACAGTTACGGCTCTTCAGTCTTCCATGGCTTTTCATGGGACTCTTGTGCAGGTAATCCATGCCCTTTATAGAGTTAGCGTATGGGTACTATCAGTCTAATTAATTTAAAACAAATTACGCGCATTATAGTGCTTCAATGTTTTTAGCAACAGGTATTGCTAGGTTGATATATAGAGACACTATCATGTAACTTACGTTGAGAAAGTACAAAGGCAGATTCAAACATAATCAATAATTCGATCTCTTAGCCAAATACGGGTTCTATGATAGCTACAAATAATATTTTTAACAGGAAATATGCTGTGTTATGGCGTAATGCGATTGAAGTGAATAATATTTGTCCTGATAGTCTTATTTTTCAAGACAGTCAAACTCACAGAAATAAGGTCCGCAATCAAAGAATACTTGAAGTTTTGGTCCAGCTTGATATCCCCGTTTTGAATAATGTCCTGGAAGGAGAGAAGTTGTCTATACTAGATGATAATAAATTAATAAAAATAATGAAATCTAGGTTGCATAACTTTTCATGCACCTTCATTTTGTAGACAAAAAGAAATGTAGAGACATATCTAAAGCTCAAATAAAATTTACCACTCAACATTTAAAAAAACAAAACAAAAATAATAATAATTTACCTATAATTACTTTCGGAAGCCAAAACAACTGACCTGAAGTCCACCGCGAGAGCAAAATTTGTAGATGATGCAGATGTTCGGAGCCTCCACGCATGCGCCAATGAACGGGTTCAGATTTTCATGGCTGATGTCCCGCATCTGATGAACACACAATGTGACATTAACATCACCCACCATCGGTAACATCTTGACTGTATGGAAGCCTAAACCTATCACTAAAGGAACATCAAGCTATCTTTAAAGAAGTACATTGCCACGCCTGGCCGCTTTAGGAGATGACATGTTACGCCTTCAATCTGATCGAATGTCATTAATATGTATGTTTAAGATTAACTAAGGTGCTGCTTGTTACTTGTGCATCACACTTGTAAGCAAGAGGGATTTGTATAGGCATTGCCTGTTTCCTAATAGCAAAATAATATATGTTTAAACCAATGTGACATTGTTTTGTTATCATTTGCAAATCGCAAAGGGTTATTAAGCGGCAAATGGAAGTTGAGCAAGTTTATAGCGTTATATATGAAGGCGGCTAACATCGTGTAACCTGACCCGAACCGCCCTGCGGCCCGTCATGCGAAAGGCAACTCCGCGTTTCTTGTATATCAAAGCAATGAACCCATGAAATGATTGTACGATACAACCCCCCCCCCCCCCCCCGGCTCCCCGCTGGATATATAATGGTACTTCACTTCAAAGGATTTAAGAGGTGTCTTCAAGCTACATGCTACAAAGTTACATGCGGACGTCAAGGAAAGCAGCAAAGAGACGCCCAATACACATGGGACGTAACATTTAAATTAAACTCGTAAAAATAATAATAATAATAATAATAATAATAATAATAATAGCGCGAATGGCCTTAGGCATTTTATTGACCCTTCATCAACATGTGGTAGGCCTTCATTTTTTTATTAATACTTAAAATTGGCTGGCTGCAACAGCTTGAGGCCGGGCCAATTAAATACATTAAAGCCCCGCTAATTGGCAATATTGGTATATGAATAGAACATTCATATGTAGTATGTGCCCCCGGACGATAGAAAGCTGTCAGCATGGTTATGACACCTCTGGCTTCTCTCTAAGTATACCCAAGATCCCGATCCCTTCATCTTCCTTAATCCCACCCCAATACTACTTTGACTACTTGGACTGACTAACAGGGCTGTACAACTCTCGCGTGTTCTATTTCCGACTCAGGTCCTTTGGGGACCAACAAAAACACGTGCTCTTAGAACAAGTGCGCATTACGCTGGTGCGTTGCCACATGTAGCTGCGTGACGCACACTCATTGTTGTCAACGTTTGAGTGTTCGGAACCGACTGGCTGCGCGGTTTGTTCGTGAAATATCAAGTGGGTGTGAAACTATATTTGTTTGCTTGGGTTCACCCATTGCTAACTATAAAATCATAATATAGTTAAAGATAAAACATTTATCTCTCCACAATTCATGTGATCCGTTCGATGACACTTTTGGAAGCGTTGTATTTTGAGGCGAATCATCGGTGTTTACAAACCATATAAGAAGCGTCTTACGTAACCATAGATACCGCGCGCAGACATGCAAGTCATGATGATTAATACGTCCTACTACATCTCGCGCAGCGCATTAGCTCGCCTGACACTGACAGTCACTCATGAAGCAGCCCCGTTCTGGTTTATCAACTGTCTAACCGCTCATATATTACATAAATCTACTCTGATGGTTATAATTCTGATATACGCATTAAATTCAGTGGTTAGTTTTGCATCAAAGGACAGTTTCAGCCGATCTTGTGTGCGAGGCGAGTGAAGGCAACAACCGGAAGGTAGGCAGCACGTACAGGTCGTTGATGCTAGTCACAGACGTAGAGCATAAGTATCCCTGTCTCGTGATGTCTCGATCAGATCCCGTAGTGATTGTGCAACCCTATACTGACCCATTTGACTGACCAATACTGGTTACTTTGACTGATCAATACTGTCCGCCTTAACTGACCTATACAGATCACTTCAACTGATCAATACAGATAAATTTAACCGACCAATACTGATCACTTTAAAAGACCAAATTTTGATCAATTTTACTGACAAATACTTACCACTTTCAGCTCCATGTGATCCTGTCGCGTCAGCAGAATCTGGCTCTTCTTCAGCATCTTCAGGGCCACCAGACTGCCCCGGAGATAGCCGATCCGGATCGATCCATAGACGTTGTCGCGTCCTCGTCCCCCGGATAGCGAGGCGGACGATGCACGGAGTCCGTTGTCACTGCCGAGCTGGAGAAAGACGACGGTATCAATGTTTAGAGCGATCCAGTAACCCATTTAAATGGCATTTACGACACCCACAGAGATATATATTCCGTAGGCTGACAAGACATATTCGAGGAGGAAGACACTATAAAAGCCGACAGAATAGTCGCGAGCGAAATATTGTGTTGCCTTTTTTGTTAATAATGTATTGGTACTTCTTACTTAGCCGGACAGAATACAGGTGAAAAAGAGGCTATTGAGTGACAACACAGACTTCACTTACCTGGTCCTTGCTCGTCTCCACGGCTTTGCTGATGAAGTCGATCTCCTCAAACTTCATCTTCCACAACATACGCTCGAACTCCTGTTCGAATTTTTTTCTCCTGTAGATCACGATGCCCCCCATGACCACCCCCGTGACTATGACCCCCAGCACGGTCACGGCGATGATGATCATGTCACGACCTGGGTTGGGGAGTGGGGTGGGTGGGGGGTAAGAGTAAATGGTGAGTATTTGTTAAAAATTATTTGTTAAAATATATTTTCGTGTTATATTGTCCCCCTTATGCTACACACCTTGAGACGATGCGAATGCAGAATAAATAGGATTGCTAACTTCCCGGTTGGGGATCGCATTCTAACAAAACGATGGTATTTCCCCCGGGGGTGTAACCAGTTTGGTCTGTTTGCTTTGCAGTAAATTCGTTCAGTCAGGCTGCAGTTGCTTTTGCGGTTAACGGTCGATCATTTCTCTTCCCATTGGGACGTTGTTTATAGCCATACAAAACTCTCTACATAAAGAGCTGTTCTTTCTTATGTTTATTTAAGTTCCAAGAGAATAACATTAGTATTCATTTGTATATGAATAAACAGTTCATAGTTAACTTATGAAAGTTTTTCAACGTTTGATCCCTTACTTGGCGCTCAAACATTAATCATTGTCATCGTGACTAGAAATTTTAATGTGTGGGGCACCATCTAGCGGAGTGATCAGGAACTCACTGGTAGTGTCTTGCGGACATAGCTCGTTGAAGAAGCCACACTTCGGGCTGCCCAGGGGAGGGCCAGTGCCGGATGGACCCCAGTTTCTGTGTCTCAGGATTCGGACTCTCTGCGGAGTGGGCGACTACGAACAAATAATGCTCTGATCATTTATGATGAATAAAATTACCATTAATGATTAATAAAAATTAACTTTAATTAATAATTGAAATGAAAAATATACTATTTATGATAATATTCAGGCCAATAATATGAGCAAAAATGAGCAAAAGAAGAAGGAAAATATCAAAATAGTTAATAAAGTTCGTAATAAAGGCATCATTGGCAGAAAGTCTCAAGAAAGGCGATGGAGTGACGCCGATGATCACGGTTTAATCACGGTTTAAATGAGGAACGAGCATGCCATGGAGTTTCCGTTTTGTTCTCACATCAGCATCAGAGGTGGTTGTCATCTCGATTTCGAGGAGTCCCTCATACGCCCCGGCGTCGTGTGACAGATGCCAGACGTTGTAGTCACCAATCCGGTCTCCGTTAGAGTCCAGCCGCACTGAACCTGTCTTCCCTGGGTAAAAAGACATGGTGATCAATTCATCTAATTCACGTATTAAAGTTGCATATCAAGCTCTTTTCGGCCAAATCTAAAGAGATCAAAATACAAACAAGAATCAGTCATTGAATCATTCAAAATTTCTTTTGTCTATATTCCACGTATGTCTTCTTTTAGCCTTGCCGGTGATTTTCATTTTAGTGGTAAACGTCATCAGTTTGTGTGCTTCGCGATGCTTTGTAATAAGTAGCAGTTCTGTGGTGTCCCGGGATAGATACGTTTGCCATATTACAGCCAAAACGACAATGTTTGCTAGGTTTCTGTATTTATAAAATGAAACAATCGAGTTGTTTGCAAATTGTGATATATATGTCGCCTGGGTTTTGGCGGGAAAAGCTCGACAAGCAGCCCTAAGCATGACTGTATTCCTTCCAAATCGGTTAAAAGGAGTTTGCCTGCGCTACCCTACCTTTGAATGTCTTCCTTTTGGCCAGCGAAAAGAGCAACGTCCCGTTGTTAGGCGTACTTCCCATTTGGTACGCCTCATGGGCTACCATGGCGTACAGGTATACTGCGTCAAACAGGAACAGCGCGAACGGAGAACCCTGATATAAAAAGTTGAACAGCATATCTGTAATGCTAACATTCTAAGCTCGAAATCGAACTATTCTTGTGGACTAAACTACAAGTTTCTTGCTCTGAGACTATGTATTGGAGTATCGATAGCGTACCCAACAAAACTTGTTAATAAAAAGCACAAATGTAATAATTATATGTAAATCAATTTCGTAGCAGCAACCATACTTAATCGCCGAAGGACTGGACCTGGAACTTACGGTTTGTCCGCTGTCTAGCGTGCCGTTGTAGTTCCAGGGGTGTTGTGTCATCAAGTAAGGGATCTCATCCATGAAGGCGCGAGCCTCGGGGTTGGTACTGAAGCCGAGCGCCATCTGCAACATGAACATACAGCTTGTGTCTAATATTTTACCAAAAACATTCCTTTTTTCGGTGATTAAGAATTGTATAGCAGCCGCCTACGTCCCCAGTTACCCGCCCCCCCCCCCCCCCAACCCCCCTGACACTGCATTGGTATTTAGTTAGACTAGTGTGCATAGGGAAACGGGGGCACATCTCTGCTATAATATAGCCTCGACATGCATTACCCGCTCTGTCATCTCTGCTATAATTTAGCCTCGACATGCATTACCCGCTCTGTCATCTCTTGCACTAGCACTACCATCAACGCTCCCCACGATCACCGTCACCATACACACCTGGCCGCACGTGGCACGTGGCAAGCGACCACCGTCACCATAGACACCTGGCCGCGCGTGGCACGCGACCACTCTCCATTGTCTCGAGGTGCGTCAGATGGTTCATAATAGGCAACTTCCCCCTGGTACCCCCCCTCACCCCCCCCCCCCCCACCACCAGCCCCTCGCAAACACCCGCTGCGATTTCGAGAAGGGTGTTCGTTAATTAATCCCCAAAGACAATGACGTTTATTTTTTATTTACAGAGAGGTGTCTCCAGCTGAAACCGAATGACCCATGCGAAAGAGAGGGCGAGAGCCAAAGAGAGAGACAAAATGAATATACCGTGATCATCGGCGTCACTCCATCGCTTTCTTGAGACTTTCTGCCAATGATCCCTTTATTACGAACTGTATTAACTATTTTCAATTTTTCTTCTTCTTTTGCTCATTTTTGCTCATATTATTTGCCTCAATATTATTATGAATAGTAAATTTGTCATTTAATTAACAATTAAAACTAATTATTATTAAGCATTAACGGTAATTCTATTCATCAAAATTGACAAGAGCATTATTTTTTCGTTGTCACATAATAAACTTTAATATTGTTCCAAACCCCGAGCAACGGACCGACCTGCAGCAGAGGGCCGTACGCCTGCCTGGCTTCCTCATCCCTGCCGTCCGTCCTGATCCAGGGCTGTTCAAGGTCATCGAGGGCGAACAGGGTGGGCGTGATGTAGACATAGTCGCCCTTGGTCATCTCCTCAATCTGCGCCAGCAACATGAAGGCACGCACGTAGTCATCAGTGGCGCAGATCACGACGACTGCAACAGCGTAGAATTCAGATATAGTGACATCACCTCTACTGGTTATAGCGGACGCATTCAGTATTGAATGTGGGCAATAATATAATAATGACAATAATGACAATAATATAACAATAGCGCGAGTTAGCGGGGCGTTAGGCAAGTTTATTGGTTCGACATCAACCTGTAGCTGCCCGCAAATTTTCATAAGGAAAATCAAGGGCTGATACAGATTGATGAAGGGCCAATAAAATGTCTAACGCCATGCAAAACTCGCGCTATTGCTATAATTACGAGTCGAATTCAAATTCTAGTTTACCTCACATATGGGCTGGGCTTTAACATGTCACCTTGCTTCTTTGGCTTAACTTTCACATACAAAGTTCGAAGTGAAATGCTATAGCGCTTACAAGCCTGTCCAGATCGTGTGAGCTAGCTAGTCGCCTTCTTTACACCATATCAGTATATATGAGTATTGTAACCGTAGACCTTGTCCAGCTCTGATGTCAGTTTCCAAATTTCTTTCGAGAAATAACAATCATGTAACAAATGCATAGTATTTTCTGGGAGTCCACATCTGTCACACAAGTCAGATTCAATTTTTCCCCATTTCACAAGGTTTCTTTTGCAGGGTAAGATTTGATTAATTATTTTAAAGTTAAAGGCAGCTATTTTTCTGTCTGGAATATCCTTAATTTTCCTCTTATATACATCAGCAAAATTAATATCGAGGCGGTTGAAAAGATTTGATAATTTTACTCCTGTGTTCGGTACTTCACTTTTCTTCGCAATAAATATTTCATAATATGCGCGAGTCGAGACGTCGGCGATCGGGGCGGCTAGAGGGGCAGTTGCATATGGACATGAGGCGCATGACGTCTCCGAGTTTATAACGTCTTTATATGGTTTAAGAGCCTGCCATAGAAGAGATGTCTCAGCAAAAATATTCTTCTTGTCTTTCACTCTTTCGTGTATTGAGAGCTCACATAGTTTCCCCATTGAGAAATCCAAATCTCTTATACGTATGATCCCTACTTCTATGAAGGACTTGAAAAGCAGGCAACAGTTTTTCCCGCATATTTTCTTGTACGAAATAAAATAATTTCCCCAGAGTATTTCGTCACGCAGGTTTTCAAATACAATGGGCCGCGTTTCTTCTTTGCTTTGGCTATAGGATTCGCATACTTCTTGGTAGAATTTAGGCAGAAGTTTAATTTGTGGTAGGTTTTGCTTATTCATATTTTTAAATTTCAGAAAAAGGAAGTCGTCTCCAAGACTATTTAAGTGCGATCGGGCTAGAAAGTTCCAATTTTCGTCAACGTTGACGATCCTTTTAACCCATGATGCTTTTATGGCTTGCAGGGCTTGTTGCAGACAGGTATGTAATGGACCTTGGTGCAGGTAACAGTATCTGGAAGTATGCATACATCAATCTGTATATGAAAATATGCCAACCATTGCCTGGGTCCATACAAAAAATGACTTACTTCTGCCGCGTATTTTGATGTCTCGGAGAATTTGTTTCATTTGTTCCTCGCTCGGCATGATTCGAGGCTTGATCCAATCGGCCAGTGTTATGTTGGCGCTGCGGAAGCTTTCCTCGAAGGCGCGACCAGCGATGTCACAGTAGTTGTCAGGGTCAGGCAACATCACCATCACAACGCGACGCCACTGGAGGAATCGGAGAAGTCATCTGTCTATTTATCTATATCTATCTTATCTATGTAATTAAATTTACGTAACATTAGCCAATTCCTATGTTTCCTTCACCACATTTCCCATGCGCGCAGTCGGGTAATGCCGGGTAAACAAAGTGGACACCACGAGTACTAACATGGCACCATACCATGTAAAAATGTGACTAACCAATAGGTGTATCGCATATATTGAATACATTAGCATACACAATTAAATGATAGTTTCGTATTTTCCACTCACATTAATGTTCTTTAGCAAATTGCATTCTTTTTGTTTAGTATTTCGCTGATCACTCACATTATAATACGCTTGTAAATCACTCACGTTATAATACTTGAACATCTCCACGATGGCCTGCCCGTGTCTGTTGTAGGGACTGATGAGGCGGACCAGGGTGTTGTAGGTCACCTTGTCAGCCAGCAGCGGGTCCACAGAGTTGTACGACAGATGTGGCAGATCCCAATAGGCGATTATCTTGCCAGCGGTTATAGCAGCTACAACACAAATTTACAAATGGTTGTATTCTCTATATATCAGTGTTCTGTGGACTGTGGTTCAATTTAATCTTCATGCGCCCCAAACATCACCATTTCATTTTCAGAAGAATAGCCGAAAATGTAAATAACGCAACCGTTTGCTTCCAGCCATCTTGATAAACAATTCCCCTTGACATATTGTACAGTCATCGTAAAATTAAGGGACAAACTGTTTCAGAATGTTGCCTTATGTACTTGATGTTTACTCGCATATATTTGTACTTTGAGTCTGTGAGCCTACATTGCACAATAGACATATTATTATTATTATTATTATTATTATTATATCGTAGACGTTTTGCCGACAAGTGAATGCCATCATCAGAAGTGGTCATTCAACGCATGTAATATTTGCATGACTCAATAATCCTTGACCACCATGACCCTTGACCACCATGACCCTTGACCACCATGACCCTTGACCACAATGACCCTTGACCCCAATGACCCTTGACCACAATGACCACAGTGACACACACATTGCCATATTACATTGAATTAGGGTAGCTGACAACGACGGAGAAAACTTGTTTTTCCCCTACCTATATCATATATATAATGATCATTTACAGTGTGATCCCATGGGAACTCATTGGTCAAAATGTTAAATTGGACCGGTGGGAAAACTCTTAATAACTGATAATCATTGCATATATTCATCGCCCGAGTTGATTTCTCCCCAACCAACATTTCGCAAGAGCTTGATTGGCAGCTATTGGCGCAGTGTGGAATAGAACAGAAAAGCAAGGAAAGCAGCATGGATTAAAAACAAAATATAACAAAAACTAGTCTTGCTTGACATGGAAGATGGATTCTTATCTTTACGTTTTCGACCGACTATAACATTTATTTTAACAAAACAAAGCAAGCAGGATTTAAATCATAATGTAAAGAATGAAAATAACCATATAAACAAAATGACCAACTAACACCATCCAATCCAGTCAATTTAACACGTGACAATTTAGTCTCGTGCCACTTTTGTGCAGGGCATTCTCGTGTCACATACCTTCTGAGCAGGCCAGTCCCACGTAGCCGTCGACGTCTTCCAGCTGTTTCAGATCGACTGTCACGCCCAACGCAGCCTTTCCGTCACAGTTACCGTCTCGCCATATAAACCTAGACATACGAAAGTATCCTGGATTAGTAGGCCTAAGGGTGCATTAGGTTGTTCTGCGCGCGGATTGACTTATCTTATCAACTACACCAAACAAAGTAACTTCAGTTATTTCAGGAACACTTATTGCTACGAAGTTAGCGATAAATACTTCCAAGCCTTTGATATTTGTCGTTCCTCAAACAGAGCATGCGGCATGTATGGTTCAAATCCCGTTGGAGCGCTGATCAATATTATCAATTTTAAGAGAGTACCATTATGGGTGTGGTGCACTAAGTTATAATCGCTAATCGGCGCCAATGGGATATTAAAATAAATAAAAACAAGTTCTTACCTGACATCCACGTCCGTGATGTACCCATCGGCGTGCGCCTGATCGATAGCAAGGGTCGTCGCGGCCGCCACCCTGGCGAACCCGAGCTCACCCTCCAGAGGGGTGATGAGACCCAGCTTCAGCAACTTAGTGTATCCCCCTGGAGGAGGGTTCGTGCTGTTTGCGGTATCTACCAGCCATAGGAGAAATCCCGCACACAACAGCCATCCAGTGATATAACATCTCTTGGTAGCCATTATGTAGTTTGTGTATTTTTGTTCTTTTTCAAAAAGAAAGTCGTCAGATGAAGAAATATTTCGGAAACTGCGATGTATTTCCCGCAATCAAAATTAAATTCTGTAACACAGCCGCAAAAAAAACATCATATAACTTAAAGTTGATTACCAGGCGAATATTTTGTTACATATATCTGGTGCTATGGCGTTGGGGACCGTCAGAAAGTGGTATCGGAGGTGGACAGAAAACTTGTCCGACGGCTTTGGCCTTGTCACGTGGAGAGTGGACAAGGGACCAGCCAATCAGATACCAGCCACAGCGCGGACACACGACATAACCAATCATATTGCAGTGAGTAATCCCACGTCGATTCATGTTCGAGTTTCCAAGGAGATGCAACGGTAACTACCCCCACGACCAACCTAATCAGATCAGGGAAGGCACTAATTAGACCTTGCGCTCTGGTTCATTTGCTTATACCTTGAGAGTTTCGTCATTAGGGTTATTGCGTAGTAGCACGGACAATAGCTCGATCAGGTCCACCCTTTTCAAGTCAAGTTATGACCTAACCTGTTTGCCTAGATATGCCCAAGCCAATGAATTAAAATACATGCCGACGATCAATGGAACAATGACAACTGTTTTCAATTTTCCTTTACTGAATAGAGCGATTTAACAGACAATTTAAATCAGTCTTTAAATGAATGTTACTCATCTATTTCAGGGACATGCACGATCTGTGCATTCAAGGAGGACTGCGCTGTATGTTACATGTGACATCATAGATTTACCGTGCATTTTGTGTGACGTCATGGCTGCACTATATGTTATATGTGACAGCATAGCTTCGCCGTGCATTGTATGTGACGTCATGGCTGCACTATAGGTTATATGTGATATCATAGCTTTGCCGTGCATTGTATGTGACGTCATAACTAAGCTATATATTATGTGATATCATGGCTTCGCCGTGCATTGTATGTGATGTCATGACTGCGCTACATAATAACAAGCACCAACAAATCTGGCAAATTGTTTGTTTAGATTTTATTCGTTTCACTTCTTGCAGTCGATCGTCACGTGAAAAACATTGACCAATGAAAACTACAATGTCAATCTAACACTTAACATCTAATTAATTCAGCATCATCATTAAATAAATAGATAGATAACGCCCGTGTATAGCTCATTTATTGCTCAAACTCTGTTCATCGTTTTGTGCCTCTGTGCGCCTCATTCCTCGCGTTGTTACATTATGGACTGCACATGCCGTTTGAATGCATTAGCACATGCCCACGAAGCGGGATGGCGCCGTCATAGCTCTGAGACATGACACGAACAATTAGATAAATAACAAAACTGCGTAATTACGTTAACATCATATATCCAATTGGCTCCAAGGTGCATTTATTGACCCGTCGATTACTTGAAACCAAACATTTATTATGCAGGATATGACCAGAAAGTATATTTCAAATCTCAGTAGTTTGCAGTATTGTGTAACTTTTGGGACAATCTTGAGCATACACGTACAAGCCGACTGTTTTCGAGGATCAAAAAGGTAAAGTGTAATTCGCCGAAGTTTGATAGTCACAACTATTAAGGAGACATATTCATAAAGATCGCTGGTCCTTAATTCGCGGATCCTTAATCCTTAATCGCAGAAATAAATAGCCCAAATTGAAGACACCAACGCTCTAACATAATAATTGTAACAAATAATAAGACAACAATAAAACTGTACAACTTAGAAGCACTGCCGCAACTGATGAATACCATTCAAGCGAACATTGCCGCATGTGACATTTTCAATATCCAATTAATTCAAGAGGATTAACCACAATGTATATACTAGTAATTATAAACACAAGTAACATGATATTTATATGAAAACGTAATATTAAATAGCAAACAAGTATCGTGTTGGTTTCGCAGTGAAGAAACCCCAAACAATTATTTATACTGTCAACTATTCAGATACACATGAGCTTTTAAATTACATATATATAATTGGCTTGCTGGCACGTCTTCCACATTGAGTTATCGATTCCAATTAGTATGTACCAAATATCGCCCTGGACTGTATTTGTTGTTACCCAAGGGTGACACAGTTGCATAGTTATAATTCTAATTTTAGATTGATCATTAAGCTTCCATTCGCAGTGCTGTATTTCTATTTTTAAGGTTAATTTTTCACATAAGGCATTCGCAACTAGCTGAAATTATAGAATGACCTCTTCCGTGCCCCACAGAGTTTTTCGCGGTCATCAAACCTGTCTATGTAAACTTAACATCGATTTTATCTGCCACAAGGACAAATGTTGCGTCCGTTTATAAAAAAAATAGCTTCTTAAAAAGACATTTCAGCGAGTTATTGGTAAATTAGGCCTACGTCTTCATTACAAACAGAATTGCAAGCCTTACTGACGTCATTTCATAAGGATATAAGCGTGACAATAGAGGACTAATAATAAATAACTAAGGAGTAAATAATTGGGCTATGAATACTGTAAATAAATAACTTTCCCTAATGCTGATGATATATGTCGCTTTGACCTTAAATTGACGTTTCAAAATCCCCAAATGGGTCATCGCTCTACCATTAACCAATAACATATCAATTGTCACCACTGCTGAAGAAACGTGCAGCGATGCAGACGCAGATACATATGCACGGGTTCAGCTTCACTACTCCCATAGCGTACGACTCATAACTCAACCGATTCCTTATGCTATACGCCATTATCCGCCCCTGCGCATGCGCAAACTCGGTCGATGGGTGTGACCTCACATGGTACTCAGATCGTCCACCAAGCTGATGAGGTTGCGGAAGGGGATGGTGGGTTCCTCGGGGTCCTCCGAGTGTGACTGGTTGTTGACAAACAACGGGGACGGCAGTGTCAGCTCTAGGGGGCCGCCTAGTCAATCCGGACATTGTGGTAGAGGCCTGTTATAGCCCTCTTTGCCCTCCAGCCAGTAGGTCGTCTGAAGCCCCTTGCCCTGTTTCGAAATGCCATAGCAACAATTGTCAATAGCTGCTGGATAATTTCATCTTGGACCAGGAACTTTTCTCTACCGGTTTGCATGTATTTGGCCGTTATATGATATATATAAGTTATATATTCAGGGGTTCCGCAATTTTTGTAGCGTTCGCCATTGTTGCAATATTATAATTAGTATCACAGCCCCAAGACGATCAAATCAAATCCTTTACTTCATACATCATTTTACACCATAATATTGTTTTAATGCCTTCGTACGAAGAGGCGACTTACCATCTAGAATTATGACACCATCCCCCTTCCCCTTTCCCGCCACACAACCATCACGCCCCCCCGCCCCCACCGCGCCGGTCGGCGATCAAAGTCCCTGGCTCTTACCTCCTCTCACGTAGCCCTCTCGCTATCAAGTACATCTGCCCATCGCGCTCTCTCTCTTTCTCTCTCCCCAATTTGACTCTAACATTCTAGTTGCTACATCATACTCGGTACGAGTGCCCCCTCACCTTGATCTCGACCTGTCCTCTCTCACACATGTAGTAACCTTCGTTGGTAGCCAGCATTGCTCGGTACGCCGACTTGCTGATGTGAATCTTCATCGCTGTAAACATAAATCACTTACTAATTACTAAAGCAGTTTAGAGACAGGACGATTATGAACTTTCCAGATATTTATTTTTTTCGCCATTTTATAGAATTCTATTACCGAAAGACAAAGCCGGTGGATGTAATCATTGCCATTTCTGTGATTTGGACCACATTCATGCATGTAAGTTATACTAGCGTAATCTTATTTCATAGCCAGCATGTTATAGCAATCATTGACTCCAGGTACGGAAGTGTTCATTCGCAAAGTGGATTTGTGAACCGCTGTAACGTGAGATACTGACCTGCCCCAGTGGATTCCATGCGTGATGCCGTGTTAACGGTGTCCCCGAACAGACAGTACCTGGGCATGGTCTGTCCCACAACACCTGTTAACGGAGGAAGACAAGGGTCAGCATCTCAACGGACAAGTTGGTATTAAGCAACGAATGCTACTTGTCTTTAATGAATCACGTTGAACGATTGGACATCTCAGCTAGCTCCTTAGAACTAGCATTCTGCTATTAATCTCTTTTTGTCTTTATTCGTTTCAATATGGACTACGTGTTCAGTATATCGCACACGGAAAGAAGATATCAACCAAAATATTCTCCAACACGAACGTAGGATAATCGTTAATGATGATACGCTGCAAAACATACATTTCTGCAAGAATACAAATATATCTGTACGTACATTGCCTGCTTACAACTTACGTCAAATTAACAGCTACATCTGAAGTAGGAACATTTATGTGTTTCATTTCTGGCAGACATCAAAAAGGAAAATAATTTGTCGATTAAACGCTAATTCAGCTGCCTTAAACCCACTCTAACATCTCACACACCCCCCCTCCCTACATCCACCTCCCGCCTCTCCCTCCCCCCCCCACCCCACCCCTATCCGCCTCCACCCACCCCACCCCTATCCGCCTCCACCCACCTGCCACAACGGAGCCGCAGTGAATTCCGATCCTGACTTGCAGCTGCTGCTGAGGTCGATGTCTGATCTTGAAGGTCATGACGGAGCTGAGGATGTCGAGCGCCATGTTTGCGATTTCCGAGGCGTGTTTTCCGGCGTTGGTGATGGGCACCCCGCTGGCCACCATGTAGGCGTCCCCGATCGTCTCCACCTGGGACAGACAATGGTACGGTGCAGTAAGAAAAAGCTACATCGCAAGGATTAACGCAAAGCTTCAAGCTAAGCTCGTGATTTTAATGGTTCAGTGCCCGATATAGGCTTGATGGCGCAAGAAATCATAAGTACCGTAGTTGCTCGAATAAGCGCCCTTGTTCGAATAAGCGCCGGTTTGAATAACCGCCCTGGGCATTCTTTGCTGTAGATAAATAACCGGCCGGGCGCTTATTCGAGCAACTACGGTAAGTACATTTTTCTGATACTCCTGTTAAAAGCTAGATGTGAGTGCAAATTGACCACTATACTAGTAACATGGTAGGTAAACAATCTAAAGTATCGGCCGCTTTCCTACCTGTTTATATTGTCATGTAAGTTTATTGTTTACTGCGTAAGATTACGTTGCGCCCAGTGTTCAAGCATTGCAACTCAGACACACTCAGTCAATGTTTATAAAAGACGATACAGTTTCCTCTTAAAATTAAACTATGTCAGAATTCTTTTTCTAATGTGCTGCTGTCTTTTCTATTTTATAGAAACTCAATCGTATAACACCCGAGGAAGTAATGTAAAGATTACCTACAGAAAACAGCCGATCAACATACTAGGTTCAAATACACCGTATGAGTTCTTTTTCGTTAAACGTGAGTAGAGAAATTGACAATCATAGCTTATGGGAGGTAAAAGTGAGAAGCACTCTGAAACTGACAAGAAAGTGACATGCTGCTTTGTCGGACTTGCTTGTAGGACATAACGCACATGGAAGGCCTTTTTTCATCACATGATTGAATAAAAACAACCGATTGACAGCCTGAAACGTTGTATTGATAGGTCACTGTTTTTAGTCTCACCTTGTATACGTCATACTTGGATATGACGTCATCAAACAGGGTCCAGAGGTCGTTTAGGAAGTCTACGACTTCCATGGGGCTGGAGCTGGAGGCCATCTCAGTGAAGGCCACGATGTCAGAGAAATACACGGAGACTTCTCGGAACATCTGAGGTGTCACTGTCTTACCCTGCTTCAGACAGTCCGCCACCATACTGAAAGACAAAGTATATGACATGTCTCAACACCGGGGGAAGACAAAATACAGTAGACATCCTTGACATCCTGAGGGCCACTGTGGCGTCCGCCAACATACCAGAACATGCTGTATTCCAATGAAAAGCTTCGAACTGACTGTTGAGAATGTAATATGTGCTGTAAACTGCGTTGCTTTTTTATGACAAGTGACTAACGTGGGCAGCATTCTGTAGAGCAGCATGTCGGTTTTCTTCTTCTCATCCGTCAGTTGTTTGGTCCTCTCGCTGACCAGATCCTCCAAATTGTTGGCGTATTTCTCCATCATACGAAGCATGTTGTCCATGATGTTGTATCTTCTGAAGTTGCAACGCAACTTGGCGGTCATGCACCATGGCTTTCGTGTAATTAAAACCCATGGAGTTGTTATATAAGTACCACGTAAACACCCAGTCTTCTTAGTTATCCACATATCCGTCTGTTCTGGCATGAATTTATATTCAAACGCTGATATAACAATTCATGTCCAAATTATAGTATGAATCACTCATTCTTATAACGGCGAAAGTGTAATACGTAGTAATTATATGATACAAATACTTGTTCAAATCTGAAAACATCGCAACAAAAACAAATCTGCGAATGCTATTTCTCTTGCTGAACGGTAAGATCAATGCTCCATTGCTACAACCAGAAAACTATGCGAGAGATAAGGATTTAATAGCTAAAAACCACAACCCACACCACAGACCGGAAATAAGCATACTCACTTCCCCTTGCCGATGTTGTTGAAGCGGCCCTTGATGACGACGAAGTCAGGTCTGCTGACCGGATCCTCTTGCCAGCAGTCCTGCATCAGTGCCAGGATGGCTTTCTCGGCGTGTAGGTGGTCTTCGGGCAGCGACGGCCGGTAAGGAGGGGTCTCGCCGTTACGGATACGGCCGATGATATCTGGAGGGCAAACGGAATGTTTTTCATTGAGATATTGCACATGTCAAGTGATATTTTGAATGCCATAAGTGATACAAATTTACGGCCGATATTTGTCTTATTATCTTTACGTTTGTATGTCTGGAGGCCCGCCACAAGTATCGGCGTTTACATAGCATACATACGGGTAGTAGTGTGTTTATTGCAACTCATAGTAATATCATCAGGTAGTACTATCTGTTGTTAAACATCGGTACTAGTTGGCATTTGTAGATTTATCGACGTATCCATGAAATTACGTGTGTGAATACATTTTGCAATATTTCTCTTTGTATTTGTGATATGGGCAACACGCATGTATGTAAATGTCGTAGATCAAATAAATATTGGATTTCAATGGAATTTAACAGTAAATAATTTGCAGTTGACGTGAAAACGTCATTTCGTTGGGATAAATGGTGATGGAAAAACAAATGGAGAAGGTCCGAAGGCCACATATAAGCTGAGAAAGTTTCCATCAAATGAAGAATTGCCAGAATGCGGCTCGGAGCAAAAGTTCACACCACAAATTAATTTACGATGGCGACTAATTTTATTTAATACACCATCTTGTGTTACGTTCCGCCTGCAACTTACCCCTGGGGACCATCTCCATGCCGCCGGTGGCCTCGAAGGGCGGCGCTCTGTAGAGCAACTCCTGGAGGATGATGGCGAAGCTGTAGACGTCTCCCTTCTGGGTGCCGTTGGGGGGTCCCGCGTCACGCAGCAGCTCCGGGGCCGTCCAGAACAGGGCTGCGGGAAAACATCCCTTACGACAATGAATATAAAGTGGCCAAATAGTTGGTTCACTTTCATTAATAAGAGGCCAGCGTATAGATGATATATAGATGGGGTTTTTTTTATGTTTTTTAACCTGTCGATTTATTATTTGTCAGTTTCACTGAACAACACCAAGTTCTCCAAAGTGCACACTATGCTCATGCCGTAAATAGTATGTTTTTCAATAGTTATTTGGTATTGATATCTTGCCAAAGTTTTTTTAAATAAAATAATATTGCAACGTAAAAGAGAAAAAAAACATCCCTTTCTACAAAAAAACTTTTAAACGTGTATCACGTGCATCTTTCCTTGAAAAAAGACACCATATATCCTCGTTCCACAATATACATAATAATATCCACAATACAATATAATTCGGTTCCACTTGATTTGATATCAATACTAATTCTTTTTAGTGTCTTCCGCTATATGCTTGTCGTTATATGGGTTCGTGGTCTTGAATATTGAAAGTACCTACCTCACGACGAGTTGATGGGCGTTCATGGGCGACAACTAAAATACGAACCTGGTGTCGGATTGATGCGTACTCTTGGGAGATAACTAAGACACGCACCTTGTGTTAAGTGAGTTGGTAACTGATGGCGGCGTAAGTGTGTTAAAAATGTTGACATGTAAGGCGATAAAGCAACATCAAGTGATAGAAACCTTTGTATTTTTGCTGTTCGTTCTCGTAGTGCGATTCCTGCATGCTGCCCAGTCCCCAGTCTGTGATCTTCAACACCCAGCGCCCGTCCACCACACAGTTACGGCTCTTCAGTCTCCCGTGGCTTTTCATGGGACTCTTGTGCAGGTAATCCATGCCCTGTTTGACAACATGATCTTCATTAGGGCGTCAAACACCTAAATATAATGAATGTCCGTCATGCTGATCCGATATTAACTATAGTTCTGTATGAATTGCAATACATAACGCAAATATGCCTTGACTAGTTACGTAAGATATAATATATATTCTTCGACAGATCAGTGACGTATTACACAAGAATGGTCTGGATCTGCAGATTTTGATTACAGCTTTGCTCAGCACAAAATGCATCTATATTTGTAATAATATTACGCAAGATTAATACTTTATTTTTGTGTAATGCCATATGCCAAACTCACCGAAATGAGGTCGTCTATGAGGGAGTACTTGAAGTTTTGATCCAGCTTGATATCATCGTTCTGAATAATATCCTGCAAACAGCAAAAATACAGCCGACGCGAAACGTTACATTCGTCCTTCTGAATAATGTATCTTACAAGTTGCATTATGCTAAGCTGGTATCTGTGTGATAACAACATAATCATATCACATAACAGGAGTATTACAGTCATCCCTTTCTACACATTTCATAATATTAAATAGACTGGCAGACACAGCGGTTGTTTAATTGCATTAACAGTTATTATCTTCGTTGCTGTTTCACCTGTGATATTGCATATGCATAGCTTTCAAACTGATTTCATATCAGTTATTATCAAGTTACATTAAAACATTTGCATGAGATAAGTAGAACACGGCATTCACTCACCTGAAGTCCACCGCGAGAGCAAAATTTGTAGATGATGCAGATGTTCGGAGCTTCCACGCATGCGCCAACAAAGGGGTTCAGATTTTCATGACTGATATCCCGCATCTGACCAACACCAATAAATATAATCCGTTATTTCTGATTTGTGCAAGATATAGAACGTGGGTAAAATACAATTCACGTATTTTATGTTTCTAGTAGGCTTATAGCGCTTTGCTTTTACTTTGGTCTTTTCGGCTTTTAGTTTTAGCTTTATTGATATGTTCCTGGCTTAAAAAGAATCACTCTGCCGGCAGAGAGAGCTCGTTCCTCACATCACCTCTGCGCCACGTCACCGCCCACCTCACGGTGGACCCCAACGGTCTTGGGGTCACGAATGGTTTTAGAGGTTTTTTTATATTGAATATTGTATTTTAGATGCAAGATTGGAGAAAAATATAGACATTCCGTTGTCGAATGATCACAATGTAAGAGTTAAGCGAAAAATATTTCAAAATAACACGGGGTCAAAGTTCAAAACGTTTCACGCCTTCGACCTCGACCGCACTCGAAAATATAGTTCAAAAGTAACATATGGCTTGTAATTAATCAAACTCAAATGCATTCGTCAGGTATGGTACCAGTGGCACAGTAAATGCTAAACAGTGGTGTATTTGATGCCAAACTGCGAATTTATCTTCGATTAGCTTCATTTCAATTTTCGCGTATGAAGGATAATTCTGATAGTTAAATTTGACGTGGGGCAGAGGGACTATGGCGCAAGCGTAACGCCCTCTGCCGGAATATCGAAAAAGAATATTACCGACCTACGTAGAACGGTAAATAATCCTCACAATTAATTTAATTAGGAAAGGCGCAATGCAACCTTTATGGGAACCATAACGGTGTAGAACACCAACATTTCATTTTGAAGACAGGGTTCTGGCTTTCTCATGCCGACCGCTTTAACTGACCAATAGTGACCAATTTGACTGAAAAATACTGACCACTTTGACTAACCAATAGTGACCACTTTGACTAACCAATAGTGACCACTTTGACTAAAAAATACTGACCACTTTGACTAAAAAATACTGACCACTTTGACTAACCAATAGTGACCACTTTGACTGTAAAATACTTACCACTTTGACTAACCAATAGTGACCATTTTGAAAAATACTGACCACTTTGACTGACAAAATACTGACCACTTTGACTAAAAAAATACTGACCACTTTGAGCTCCATGTGATCCTGGCGCGTCAGCAGAATCTGGCTCTTCTTCAGCATCTTCAGGGCCACCAGACTGCCCCGGAGATAGCCGATCCGGATCGATCCATAGAAATTGTCCCGGCTTCGTTCTCCGGAGAGAGAAGCGCATGAAGCGTGGATTCCATTGTGACTGCCGAGCTGGGTATGGGGGTATTAAGCTTGGTGATATACAGCTGGGTATGGGGGTATTAAGCTTGGTGATATACAGCTGGGTATGGGGGTATTAAGCTTGGTGATATACAGCTGGGTATGGGGGTATTATGCTTGGTGATATACAGCTGGGTATGGGGGTATTAAGCTTGGTGATATACAGCTGGGTATGGGGGTATTAAGCTTGGTGATATACAGCTGGGTATGGGGGTATTAAGCTTGGTGATATACAGCTGGGTATGGGGGTATTATGCTTGGTGATATACAGCTGGGTATGGGGGTATTAAGCTTGGTGACATACAGCTGGGTATGGGGGTATTAAGCTTGGTGACATACAGCTGGGTATGGGGGTGTTAAGCTTGGTGATATACAGCTGGGTATGGGGGTATTATGCTTGGTGATATACAGCTGGGTATGGGGGTATGAAGCTTGGTGATATACAGCTGGGTATGGGGGTATTAAGCTTGGTGATATACAGCTGGGTATGGGGGTGTTAAGCTTGGTGACATACAGCTGGGTATGGGGGTATTATGCTTGGTGATATACAGCTGGGTATGGGGGTGTTAAGCTTGGTGATATACAGCTGGGTATGGGGGTATTATGCTTGGTGATATACAGCTGGGTATGGGGGTATTAAGCTTGGTGATATACAGCTTGGTCATTGTGAGGCGCGTGACCCCTGATGGCATGATATGACGTACGTGATCCACTAAACTTTCCCTTTCAATTTAAAATTGTTGTAAATCTTTACCTGTTATATTAATGCACAAACGTCACTGACCTGGTCCTTGCTCGTCTCCACGGCTTTACTGATGAAGTCGATCTCCTCAAACTTCATCTTCCACAACATACGCTCGAACTCCTGTTCGAATTTCTTCCTCCTGTAGAGCACGATGCCCCCCATGACCACCCCCGTGACTATGACCCCCAGCACGGTCACGGCGATGATGATCATGTCACGACCTATAGAGAATTTAACGGGGGGTTATCAACATGGGAAAGATAGGTGCTCCTTAATTACTAATAGATTGCGATTGCTGCTGTTGGTGTTGCAAACAGTTACGGGTGAGGAATCACTGAGCTTGAAACCGAAGGTGATCCCAGACAGCATGTAAACGTTAATGTAACGTTAGATTTTGCTTTCAATGGTGGATATATGGTTTCCAGCTGCTTTACTACGTTAAATTAACGTTTATTTTTCGTTCACAAAAAAATGTGTGCAAGTTAAACTGAACTAAGGTTACAAGTGGGAAAGGTAAATTTTTCCCGATCGCTACCGTAATATATTCGTTTAAAAATGGTTTACTGGTAACGTAAAATGCAAACGTTAATTTAACGTTAAATCCATTAACAAAATCACGTTAAAATAACGTTTACATATAACGTTCATCTAACGTTAAGTTAACGTTGGCATGCACGATCTGGGATATTCAAAAGAGCATTCAGCGGAAAGATCCGGAACTCACTCGTAGTGTCCTGGGGACATAGCTCGTTGAAAAAGCCACACTTCGGGCTGTCCAAGGGAGGGGCAGTGCCGGATGGACCCCAGTTCCTGTGTCTCAGGATCTGTACCCTCTGCGGAGTGGGGGACTGCGGAGAAAGTAAATACAATACAACAACAAAAAAGAATGTATCAACAAATATTAATGTTCACCATGACCCTTGACCACAATAGCCCTTGACCCCAATGACCCTTGACCACAATGACTACAGTAACACACACGTTGTCATATTACAATGGATTAGGGTAGCTGGCAACGACGGAGAAAACCACTTTTTTTCCTTTTTCCCTTTTTAATCCCAAGGTAATTCATTAGTCAAAATTAGTTTAACAAATTAAAGTTAACCATTAAGCAAGAAGAAACACCTGGTTTTCCAAATGTCATATACATTTAAGCATCTTTATAATTAACCTATAGCAACAACTCCCACCCCCTCGTAGCAAACATGACGTCTCTACATCCTTGCTCATTGCTATGCTTACATCGGCATCTGAGGTGGTTGTCATCTCGATTTCGAGGAGTCCCTCGTAGGACCCGGCGTCCTGGGACAGATGCCAGACGTTGTAGTCGCCAATCCGGTCTCCGTTAGAATCCAGACGCACCGAACCTGTCTTCCCTGAGTAAACATACACATTGACGTTGTTTCCATACGACACGAACAGGCGTGCATAAGGTTGAGTAACTCCGCGACAGATAAATGGTTCAATGTCAAGCGTTCAACATTGACCGTCACTCTAAAATACGAATCGTGCGGGTCTATACAGCCTTGCCATCCATTCTCAAGGAGGGATCCGGTTCCAGGGGGTCCTAACCACCCCCCCTTCATCCCCTTTTTTTTTAAAGAACCCCCCCGCCCTCCCCGTCGTCAAAAAATTGCCGACAATGGCAATTTTGTTCAGTGACCCTCCCCGGTCGCCAGTTTCAATGCCCCCGGCCCCCCTTTTCAAATTGCTGGATCCGCCCCGTATTCCGCCACCTTCTCCCCTTCTAATCATAATCTCTCGGTTTTATTAACCTTTTTGGAAACCTTCTACCTTTGAATGACTTAAGGACGAGCAGTCCAGTTTTCGTTCAGTTTAATGAAACGTATTAGCCAGACTTTACCTTTGAACGTCTTTGTCTTAGCCAGCGAGAAGAGCAGCGTCCCGTTGTTGGGCGTACTGCCCATTTGGTACGCCTCGTGAGCTACCATGGCGTACAGGTAAACTGCGTCAAACAGAAACAGCGCGAACGGAGAACCCTGCAATACAACGTGGAAAATGACAACACTGTCACTGTCACATATATTACCGTATATATAGTTCATTCTACCCAAGTAGTTTTGAAAATGGGATATATCACGCTGATTAGTTTTGATTTTTTTTATTATTAATAGTCTCTATTATAATTTATTATTATTTATTATATGGGGGGTTAAACGGTGTGACGTACCGCCTGGCCAGTTGCCCGGTTACCGTTGTAGTTCCAGGGGGGTTGTGTCATCAGATAGATAATCTCATCCATGAAGGCGCGAGCCTCGGGGTTGGTACTGAAGCCGAGCGCCATCTGCAACATGAACATACAACATTGAAAAACTAAAAAAGCGCTAACGGTCAAAATTATGTGTCCTTTTTTTCATATAAAATGCATCTAGTCAATAATAAAGTTGTTATTATAACTCTTGCTCTCTCTTCCGGCGGCGTCAGACCCATGATGATTATAGGTAACGCCGAGTGGGTGAGGAAGAGGGGCGGTAGATGCAGTTACACAACGGCTGATGCATGATTGGAGTGGAGGGAGAGGTATCGCCACCCCCCTCCCACTCACCCCCCCCCCCCCCCCCACCGCCCCACGGCCTTCCCATGCTTTAACCCCGATCCTCCGACGGGCCCGCTCTTCCGCAACCAATAAATCACAGATACAGACATCAGACAAAAAGCTGGACACTCGACCACTCTCCATTGTCTCGAGGTGTGTCCGCTCGCCGCGGGTGGCGGGCTTGTTTACATCCTTCATGTCATGATGTATAACACCTCTATTACCACCTACTGCGAGGACGGAAACAATCCTTAATTATACCCCATTTACTGACCATCTCCAACCCCGTTGTCACCCGTTTTGCCCAATCAAAAGTCGAGTCAACGAAAACGTCAGAGACAAGGCAACGCGGACACGGTGACACGAAGAAGACGGCTTCTTGGGGGGGGGGGGCTTCTTGCAATTGTTTTTTTTTGCTTGATGCACAATGACGGAAATGGAGCGAGAGATGGAACAAGTAAATGGTTATAGTGTTAAACGAGGGAAATCTTAAATTTCTTGTAAAGTGACGGATTGACTTACATATATATTAAATGAATGTATATCGATATGTATCATTCCTACCGTCACGGTAGAAAATCATAGAAAGTTCGACCCCCCCCCGCCGACCCCCCGACCCCCCGCACACACAGACGCGCGCCTCCCTGGAGTGGTAAGCATCAAACCATATCGGTGAGAGCCGATATAACAATATGTCCCGCCGTCCCAACCCCTTCTTTGTCGCGCTTTTTGTTTAATGGACCTGCAGCAGGGGGCCGTACGCCCGCCTGGCTTCCTCATCCCTGCCGTCCGCCCTGATCCAGGGCTGCTCAAGGTCATCGAGGGCGAACAGGGTGGGCGTGATGTAGACATAGTCGCCCTTGGTCATCTCCTCACTCTGCGCCAGCAACATGAAGGCACGCACGTAGTCATCAGTGGCGCAGATCACGACGACTGCAACAACGTCCAGGTCATATGTAGTGACTTCACCTCTACCGATTAACGTCGAATAGTGCTTAATGGGCTTACTCAATGGTCACAAAATGTTAGACATTAACTTGAATATAGCTTATTTTGAGCTTGTTGAAAGTACTTAGTGTCATTTAATCTGTTTAATTTTAATTGTACATCCAGCCTTTAAAATATGTATTTTGTAAGCTGACCTAAATGAAAGGGAATATCATGGTAACAATGGATGTAATACATGTTTCTATGAAATTTGAGAAAATCTTTTGGATTTGGAACAACTGGAATGAAATAACTGTTCATTTCAGTTGTTGGCCCTGTGGTGCTTATATAGTTTTACTTGAGATTGGCTTTAAGACAAACGACACAATTTTAGTAATGTAATAAAACCCTGGAAATACGATTAATCGCAAGGTTTGTATATCAAACGATCAAGGGAATGGCGAACACCATTGTAGCCGCGTTGAGTGGATTACATGCTGTAAATGATACACATGCAATAGGAATGTCTAAGCACTGGCAGGCCGACGAGAAGGACACCGACTAAAGATATGACGTCGCTGGGCAATATCATAAGAATGTACTCCCGTTAAAACAATGAGGTTCGTAAGTGTCACGCGCACACCAAGCCAATTACTGCTTTAGGTAACTGTTACGCAATAGTCATCAAGTGTTTGAAGTCCGCTAGAGGGCGTGGTTGAGACGCGCGCGTGCGCGTAGTGGAGGAGGTCGTGCAACCTTGGGCTACCACCCACAGCGGCAAGTGTTATTACCAGGTTTACATAAGACAGCTCCTTGATGGAAGTCATGCTGCGTTATAGCGTAGAAGATCACCCACCAGTGACGTCACTTCTGGGATACCGACCCCGGTTTCCTTGACAACGCTTTGACATCACAACGCAATCATTCATTCACATTCACACTTTCAGTACGCACGATGTTACGTCACCAGCTGAGACCACCGGGCAGCAGCGCAGCATGGGGAGTTATTAATTAGATGTATATCTGCAGAGGACCTAAATGACTTACTTCTGCCGCGAATTTTGATGTCTCGGAGCATCTGTCTCATTTGTTCCTCGCTCGGCATGATTCGAGGCTTGATCCAATCGGCCAGTGTTATGTTGGCGCTGCGGAAGCTTTCCTCGAAGGCACGACCAGCGATGTCACAGTAGTTGTCAGGGTCAGGCAACATCACCATGACAACGCGACGCCACTGGAGGAAACGAAGAAATCAATTAATAGTGTAGATACAAAGTTCCGAATTTATTATTATATTTGTATGATGAGATATGTCAATTAAGCTAAATTGCATAGTGTTTCTTTGGGTTTGAAACCATTTTTGGTTAATATTTAACCTTATATTGTTCTTTTAATTGGCCAAGCATTGATATATATACCTCATATGACGTTGACAAACATAAATCCGCAATGTTTTCAATAGACCAGGGCATTTTTGCAAGATTGATTAGTGAATTGTTGTAAAATAGGCACTGATGTTGTTGCAAGATAGATTCGAGCATTCACAATTATACAGAACCGAGCATGGTTACAAGATAAAACCGAGTATTGTCACCAAAGTTTTTCACTCACTACACTAGTTTGCTCTACTCGATTTGAACCAGATAATAGCCCAGCAACTCTTCAAACCGTGTTTCGAATGACCTTCTGTTATTTCAATTTCCGGTCATTCAAAATTACGGATGATGTGTTGAGTTGCCTGTCTCCTTATCAAACTACGTGAGATGGCCTGCCTTATCCACAATAGTCTGCCCGTGTCTGTTGTGAGGATGAATAAGTAACCGAGTAAATCACTCACGTTATAATACTTGAACATCTCCACGATTGCCTGCCCGTGTCTGTTGTAGGGACTGATGAGTCTGACCAGGGTGTTGTAGGTCACCTTGTCAGCCAGCAGCGGGTCCACCGAGTTGTAAGACAGATGGGGCAGATCCCAATAGGCGATGATCTTGCCAGCGGTTATAGCAGCTACAACACAAATTTACAAGTGGGGTTATTCATATTGCATTTGCAGAAGATCGCGTCTTTATAAACCAATATATCGTACATTCATGGAGACGATCAAACGTTTTGCCGAAAAGTGGATGCCACCATCCGAAGTGGGTATTCAATGCATGTAATATTTGCATGACTCAATGATCCTTGACCACCATGACCCTTGACAGATGATCACAGTAACACACACATTGTCATATTACAATGGCTTAGGGTAGCTGGCAACGACGGAGAAAACAACTTTTTTTCTTTTTTCCTATTTTAATGACCATTTACAGCACGATCCTAAGGGAACTCATTGGTCAAAATATTAAATTGAACCGGTGGGAAAACTGTTAGTAACTGATAAGCATTGCATTTATTCATCGCCCGAGTTGATTTCTCCGCAAGAAAACATTTCGCAAGTGGTAGATTGACAGCTATTTGCGCAGTATGGAATGTAACATAACAGAGAGGAATGCAGCACGGGCCAAAAAGAGCATAACTAAAACTAGTCTTGCTTAACATTTAGGATAAATTGCGCATCTTTACGTTTTGCGGTTGACAATAACATTTATTTCAGTAAAGATAGTTACATTATCTTTACAAAAAAAGTTCGTGGCGATAAGTCTTCGATAGGATTTTAATGACACCGCAAAGAAATAAAAATGACTTGATGGAAGTCATGCTGCGTTATAGCGTAGAAGAGCCCCCATCAGTGACGTCACTTCTGGGATACCGACCCCGGTTTCCTTGACAACGCGTTGACATCACAAGCCCATCATTCATTCACGATGTTACGTCACCAGCTGAGACCACTGGGCAGCAGCACAGCATGGGCAGTTATTAATTAGATACATATCTGCATAGGATCAAGATGACTTATTTCCCTCGAATAAATGACTCAAACGCCATCCAATCCAGTCAATTTAACACGTGACAAGTCTCGTGTCACTTTTGCGCAAGGCATTCCCGTGTCACGTACCTTCTGAGCAGGCCAGTCCCACGTCACGTACCTTCTGAGCAGGCCATTCCCACTTCACGTACCTTCTCAACAGGCCATTCCCACATCACGTACCTTCCGAGCAGGCCAGTCCCACGTAGCCGTCGACGTCTTCCAGCTGTTTCAGATCGACTGTCACGCCCAACGCAGCCTTTCCGTCACAGTTACCGTCTCGCCATATAAACCTAGAATAGGAAAGTAACCTGGATTAGTTGGCCTCAGGGTAAAAGACATGCACCCAGATTCGATTCCCATACATACATACATTGCCAGGTAGAAGCCATTATCCATATAAGTTAAAAATGCCGATATGGTCTACCTTCAATGAGTCCTATAATACTATAATACCAGATACCTCTATTTAATACCTGCTAGCACCAAAAGTCTCTTACCATTGGTTAAATTTAAAAAAATAATACTATAATACCGGATACCTCCATTTAATACCTGCTAGCACCAAAAATCTCTTACCATTGGCTAAATTGCAAAAAAATCATGTGACGTCTTTTCCCAGTCGCATTACACAAGGAATCCATGTTTTTTTATTGGGTACCTGCTTAGACAAAGTAAATTATTATGGGACTGTTTGAAGAAGGCACACAGAAGTTATTCATATTCACATTTTTATGACCACCAAGAGTACCAGACTTAAATGGGTCAAATCAAAGAAAAATGCCTTTTTTCTTTTTCTTTTTTGAAAAACCTAAAACGTCATTTTACTTGAAAATGAGTATTACGCGTCAACATGTTCTACATCGTTCTAAGTTTTCTGAAAAATAATCACTGACCTTCACGTTTGACCTACATATGCCAGTAACGGACCTGGCCGAGCGATTTGGCAAATCTACCTTTTGGTGAAGACTAATTACCGTAGCTGCCGAATTGCGACCGTTATAGTCGGCATAAACAAACAAACAAATCCACAAACATAGAGAGTGATATAAGGAAAACAAATGACAAATGAAACAAAGTTCTTACCTGACATCCACGTCCGTGATGTACCCATCGGCGTGCGCCTGATCGATAGCAAGGGTCGTCGCGGCCGCCACCCTGGCGAACCCGAGCTCACCCTCCAGAGGGGTGATGAGACCGAGCTTCAGCACCTTGGTGTATCCCCCAGGCGGAGGGTCGATGCCCCTGGCGAGATCTACCCGCCATAGGATAGAGATCACACAGAGGAACCAATGCGTAATAATGCCAGATGTCATCGCTGTCCTGATTCACTTTTCTTTCCTTTGGTTATATTTTGGATTATTTCTAAGTACGATGCTGGATAGTAATATCTGTTCTTGATGGCAGTAATTTCGCTATGGTAAGGGAAAGGTCAGGACCATGACCTTGACGCTGAATTAATTTCCATGTGCATCTATGTGTACAAAAAAACAGCGCTTGCTAACCATCCAGAAGCCGTATCAGTATTGTATCATGCACATTTGCTACTGTGATGTTACGGTGCCATCAGACATCATGCAGCCGCTCGATGCCGTGTGATGGGAACGAGGAAATTGGGCATTGGGTCTCATACCGCCAGGTGGCGAGCGGCCACGTGGCCAGCCAATGACGCCGCAATTCCGCCCACCGGCATCCCAGCAGCCAATGAAAGGCAAGCACTCGCAGGGGTCGTGATGCACCCTCGCGAATGGCGCGGTGCGAAAGCTTCGTGGGAGATATCCACGGCTCTGATATATATGTATTAACTGTGATAAGCAATAATGTAGGGAGAAGATGGAGGTTACATACATATATATATATCATAAGACAGGATTTATATGTGATTATCTGACAAGACTATGTATGTATATGTTTATCTGACAAGACTATGTATATACATGCATATTGACACATTTATAATACAACAAAACAGATATGTTTAATGATGGGGGAGGGGATACCCCCACTGAATCGCGAATCCCCAAGAATTACGGAGAGCAATAACGAATCAATTAGGACATTTTACAGCTGGGCGCGAAAAAAACGCCTCAATTATGATATCGCGAATATCGAGGAATTCGCAAAAATGGCTATATGAGAGGACTTTCTTGATAATTAGATCGATGTGCGGTCTGTAGTAAATATACAAAATAAGTGACTGCCCCCCAAAGCAGACCCATGCAGATACGCAAATGTATAATTTAGGACTAATTGGCGTACTAAGTTGCACGAAAGAAACACCCTTTCCAGCGGCACGTTCCCAGCAGCAACTTATAGGGACACACGCTCAGACACGTAGCAATGTTAGACCCCCTCATACGCTTAACAACGTTAGACCACCACCCCCCCCCCCCCACCTCATACGCTTAACAATGTTAACTCCCCCCCCCCCGTCTTGCGTTATTGTCTTGGTTGAAATCGCCAGTGTTGTGAGTCTGTCTGCCAGGCGCAGACTTGGTGTCCGATCTCACATACAGCTGCAATCGTGCAACAAAGACATTCCCGCATCATGCAGCAATGCCAAATTAATGGAGCTAATAATGAAGGGCCTGGTCAATTACCGACAGCTAGGTGTGGTGAGGAGCATTCATTGGAGCGGCTGCATAGTTATATATAGGTACCGTCTAATTAGGAGCCATCCCGCTACAGAAAATTCTGCCGAAGAAGAAAATTAATTGGACCTGTAAGGAAAGAATTCTTTACTTGCACTTGCTACAACAACAATGTAGACACAATAGCCGACTCAAAGCAAAACATTTCAAACAACCAGAGACGGATCCAGGATTTCGCAAAAGTGGGGGGCAGGAAAAAAATACGCATATAAGGTGAACGCAAGAGAGGAGGGTGGGGTCATCGCAGCCTTGCGGCGCCTTACGACAGCAAATATATATATGTTATATACTTATAATATTTATTGGTATTAATATTTTCAATGAGAGGTCCCATCATAATGCAGTTTAGCCATATGTTTAACATGTAGGCTACGTGTTTCAATTGGATTTGAATTGCACAAAATAATATTATAGAAAATATAGCCAGCGTGCGTCACCATGCGCACGCTTATTTTTATTCACGGCGCTGTCAACATCATGCACGTGTAATAAAAACTTGAATCCCATTGAAACATGCATAGATCTTCATGTTAAAGCTATGGCGAAAACTAAGGAGGCCCCTGATTAAAATGTTTTAGCTCATTAATGACCATGGTACATGACATATATTTTTTCCCCATTTCAGCTCAGTATGTCATATGCTCTTCAAATGGTGTGAAAAATATAGAAATCTAGAAGAAAAAAAGGGTATCCTGCATTCTTAAAATAGTGGAGTAACGCTAGTGCTTGTGTATTATTTGTTCTTTAATATTTCTGTTGGTTTGATGCTCAGGCATTTAAGTGTGAACAAAAAAGTATCATGTCTTCCGCCATTCTAAGACACTTCCCGTGTGATTTATATCCATAAATTACCATATTGCTTTCCATACGTGTGGAATCGGAAGTTGCGCAGTGCCCTCAAGTAAACTGTGAACAGAGATTGCACTCAGCGCCGTTGTCTTGACGACGCTGCGGAAGCAATATGGCGTCGAAGGCTGGTAAATCTGTCAAAAGTCAGTCTCCAACCCATTCAAACACCTCGATGGCATCCCCGGCTCGAAAAGCTGGTCGGAACAAGGATAAGCCAAAGGTATGTTATACATAGTGGTGTAGCTATTGGTTGTCAGCGGGGCAGTGCAACTTTAGTATGTCAAACAGTTCAAGCTGACAAAGTGACAGTGTGACCTGTGAGAGTGACTGTGAGCTGGTGAGTGTCAGTGAGTGACACACACTAAGTCTAAGACTGACACAGCGACAGATTCAGATTCAGATTCCTAGGCTGAAAAGTTGGATAGCCTAAGGCTAGGCCCACAGGTGCTCAGATTTGTTGACAAACAATACCCCAAGGGTTAAGCATCGGCCTATAAAGAAAGAAAAGGTGATCGACTGAAGCAAGTCCTCGCCACACCCTCTGTCGCTTCAAATGCCCATAATCTCCTAAATAATGCACCTACAGCGCAAGTGGGTAACTGCACTTGGATATGTCGCACACCTACTGTGTTGCATGCAACGCAGAGTCTAGTGTGGCTGGACTGCCTCCAGGCAAGCCTGTTTCTCTAGAGGCACAACAGTGTCCATGCAACTCAGTTACAATGGTTAAGACTTAAGTGCCCTAGCCCTGTAACATGGCCCACCAGCCGCAGGGTGAACTAGAGGCCTGCAGATGGTGCGCCATGTTACAGAGAAGAGAAGGACTTTTAGAGATGGACTGCTTCTCTAGTGAAGCAGGCTTGCCTGGGGGCACTAACAACCAAGCTGTACAGCTTTGCGCAAGGTGGGCTGGGCTTCTGGCTTTGAGTTTGGTGCAAGTGCCTCCAGGCTAACCAGTTTTGCTAGGCCTCCAGTCCACCCTGCGGCTGGTGGGCCATGTTACAGCTAGGGCTAGGGCACTTAAGTCTTAACCATTGTGGCTCCGAGTTGCAACAAAGTGATACTTCCCTTTTCCTAAGATAAAAAGTATTTATTTATAAATACTTCACTGTGTATAGCATCTGAAGAAACCCAGATTTTATTGTGTCATTCAAGGCTAAAATAAACCTTTAATATTTTTGTTTTATCTAGCCTGAGCTTGCTTACCCTCTTGATTCTAATTAGATCGCATATACACACACACTGGCCCCCAAGACATCCATCGCATGAACTGAGTGCAGGTGGAGACTACGGACTGGCCCTAGCTGGGGACTTACGCAGTATGGAGGGTTTATGCCTACATTAATCACTGCATGGATGATAGGACTGCTGATTAGAGGTTAAAATGAAAAGAGATTGAGATAACTGTTTGTTCTTTGATATTCTGCTAGAAAATCATTTCGGATACCAGTTTGGGATTGAAGTTTATCTTTTATTCTATTTACACATATGTATTGTGGTGGGTGGAACAGGCAATGTGTGAGGGTGTCGCTGGACTTGGTGTCAGCTACAGTGACATCAGTTCCGGAATGGGGGACTTGGTCTTGAGCTGTCTGCCCAGAGTAACCGGATTCCATTCCCTGGTCTTAAAGGAGGCCTACAAGACCTGAATCCCTAATCATACCCCAAGTCCTCTCCACTCTATCCACATTTAAATCGTCTAGTGATCAAAGTGGGCTAACACTGTGGCATATTATTACCATAATTTTATAGTTTGAAAAGCTTTGAAATGAAGAAAAATAATTCAGCATGCTCATGATTAGCATTTTGAGGTTCCCATCTGTCTTATGACACTAAAGTCTTGTTTTCAGGAGAGCTCATGATACCTTGTTGATTGAGGAATATGCAATTCATCAGATAAGTCTGAAATGAAACTGTTTCATGCAATATGGTATATGTTTTATGTTTAACCAGGGTGAAGATAAGAACACATTAGCCTTCAAGGTTTTGTCTTCAGCAGATACAAAAACGCTCCTGACAATTGTAGATGTGGATGAGCTTGAACTGTAAGTCATATGAACATGGATAAGCGCACATTATATGTTGATCACATTAATGTTTCTATTTGGTATTAATTAAGTCTCTCCCTGGTTAGAACAGAAAGATGGCCTTTCAGTAACTTTGTTATAATTTTTTATTAAAACCAGTATTATAACTGGTACTCATGATACTGATCATATAATTTAGTATTGTCCAGGATGCATGCAACCTCTTACAACACCAAATGTTGTTTTCCTATGCAGGAAAGTAGCTGAAATATTCAAGATAACCAATCATCACACAGACCTAAAAGATGGTGCACTGTTGGACTATTATGTGGCAGGCTTGTGGTGGAGCAAATATCAAGGGTTTTCAACAGAGCAAATATCAGCCTTCTTCACAGTAATCTACAATGCACTGGAGAACATCAAAGGTAATGAAAGCTGATGTAATACTTACTACCATATTTATTTGTACCATGCATCCTCTTTTATAACTGACAAAAATCAGGCAATATTGTGAATATTATTCCTCAATTATGAATATCATAAGATATCCTTTTTCTGTTATAGAGAAGCAAATGCCAATATTGGAGAATATCAAAGAATTTAGGAAACATTTAGCAGGAATTGGACAAGAAAATGCAGTTACCACTGGAGGATTGTGCCCTGTATTTGATGTCAACCAGGCCAAAGTGATCACGGAATACCTTTACTCCAGGTAACCCATCATATACATTGCTTTCATTATATCATTTTGTCATATCAATAACATGTCATGAGGAATTAAGTCACTAATCTGTGTTGCATTATTAAACTGTGTTAAAAATGTTGACATAAATATGAATATTTCATTGGAAGCTACAAAAATATATTAAAAGATCCTAAAAAAATACCTAAATATACTTTATTCTTGGGTCCAAGAGTTACATTCATGTACAATACCACATGATGCTATCTAACTAAGTGTAACATAATGGTAATAATGCTATTTTCATTTATTGCAGCTTGTTACAGCACTATCGGTTATACACATTTATGTTTGAACACACGCAAGCAGAGGAAATAGTTGGAACAGATGTATGTATTTTAGCTCTTTAGTATTTTTCTAAAATATACATCACACCTTTTTCCGTTTTTTGATAGATACACGATGTAATACCTTACATTCCAGCTTCACGTTATTGTGATACCATGGTAGTGTATACGTTTATAATATCGGTTTCTTAAGTCCTAAGATGTTTCGCATGCCACACGTCTTGGTAACCCAAGAGTTTTCGTGGCCCAACTGAATCCCTACATGTGTGCGCAATTATAATTGTGACATAAAATACCAATCATTGCATTGATATCCATCACCTTTAATAGAAGTGTAATGGAGGGGCCGCCCCGGTAGCTCAGTGAGTTAGAGCTCTCGTATTGCGTGCTCTGGGCACCTTAGAACCTAACGGCACGTGGATCGGTTGTTCGAGCCCCGCTGTGCATGGCCATGCATGTCTGTGTGGTCGCAGGATAAAGATCCCATGTCCTTCTTCGCAAAGAGTAGGGGGTTAGCCCCGGGACATGGCTCCACTCTCCCTAACCTTCTCCAATTGACGCGATATGACCAAAAGTGGTTAAAGCGTCCTGAATATGCAACCAACCAACCAATCAATTGTAATGGTGATATGGTCTATGGCGCATATATATATATATTTAGATGAATATTATAGCAACCCAAATTACAGGGCCAAACCCCTCAAAATGATATGGCTAGACGTGAGAGTGAGAGGTGGTACCCGCCCCCCCCCCCCCCAGTTTTTTAACGAGCCACCGCCCGATCGCGCAAGTCTGAGCTGTGTCTGCCCCCCCCCCCCCCACCCGCCTCACTCACTTTACACTTTGCTTCCGAGGTAAGCGAGCTGAGCTGCAAACCAATATGTCATAGGTTCGAACGGTGACACTTGCATCTAGGGTACTGGGTAGACTGCATCCAGCAACAATTGATTGTCCCAGGAGCCTTTTATGGCTATTTTCATCTACATGTGCACAGACATGGCTTAAACGCAAACATGTTATTGCCAGGTGATGGTGGAGGTGCCGATAGCCGCTGACCTGCCATGGCCGCCGCCTCTGGAAGAAGCAATCTCTCTAGAAGTGTACGACAACTACGTCGCAGAAAAACCGCCACCAGAGGACGACGAAGAGATGGGACGGGAGGTATGTACATGGCGCTCGACATATAATGAAGGTCGCATAGGAAAACATATAACGTATTAAATAAAAATATGATATATACCTAAGTTTTATATCACATATCACGCCATATTTTCTGCATGTTTGACAGTGTAAACAGTGCCAGTGATAATGCAAAGCGTTGACACCACGAGGAATAACAAAAATGCTGGCAATTAAGCTTTAGATCTGATAATTCGTGCACAGTGTAAATAAAAGTCTTCGCACGCCAGTTTCCCGAGCGGTCCTCATAACTTTCTGAACTCTCCATTGTGACGTCATAAAGGAGGCAGATAATGGCGAACAGCGGACTCCGGCAGAGGGGGAAGAGGTGGGGGAGGATGGCAAACAACCTGATGGAGACACAGCAGACCTGTTGGCCAGCCTTACAGCAGAGGAGATCAAGGCAGTCATGGACAGCGTTTGCGAACAGACCCTTGGTGGGCTCAAGGTACATTTCCATTAGCTTCTCAGACTAGCTAGCTTTTATCAAGCCTAAACATTTTGCCGGGGGTAAACACTTCGCGAAGAGCTTCTCGGACAGGACATGGGAAGCTTTCGCTGAGAGAACCCATTCCGCTCTGGAACCAATGCAATTTTTATTTGCATATCTTTGACGATTCATTTTATTATCAGCCTTTTGTATAGGTATATGCTCTGCCTATACCCGGTGGAGGCCACTTTCCCAAATTACCAATCCTATCATATCGCCCGAGGGACGTCTTTGTATCCTATATTATGGCAGCTACATGTATTCCCGTTTAACCGAAGTCAAACATTTCTCCTTTGTCTCTGCAGGTGTAGCTCAATAAGCCTTCATGTTAACCAAAAGGTTGTCTAAAACACCAGTATTTAATTTCTTTACAGGCGGACGTTGCTGCAAGACTTCGGGAAAAGGAAAATGCATTCATAAATAGAATTAACAAGATTCATTTGGTGGCAGACAAAACTTAATGACTACCGGTACAAGGCCGATATCAACCACCTCAAATCATTGACGCCACGTGTATAGAGTCACTATGTTTAAGGAACACAACACGATTATCTCTCGCAGTATTCAATTGTTAATCATATACTTGAGTGACATTATTATGATATTTGAATGACATACATAATGTTGTGGGTTTTAATGAAACCGAACCACCATATATATTCAAATATTGGAATAAATACTAGCAAAATGTGCTTAATTTTTTTGGTTATGCGTCTTCTCAACTACGATATCACTTTTCATGCAATGCAATATCTCAGGTAGAAACCTAAGATAAGAAAACGTCATATCTCAGGTAGAAACCTAAGATAAGAAAACGTCATATCTCAGGTAGACACCTAAGATAGGAAAACGTCATTACATCCGACAACATCAGTGCCACAACAATCTGGATCAACATTCAAGAATATTTATTGATCAACCAATCACGACTAAAAGTCTTAATAGCTGACACCAAGCCATGAAACAACACAGGACGATTTTCTATAATTCTAAAGCTTTTTAAACTAATAGTCGCTCACGTCCTTTGTGTAATCGCCTCTCTCAAACAAAGATAAAATCTCCATATCTGTATACCAACGCAAAACGTCCTAAACGTGTGTTAAGTTGACAACTTTCTCCCGGGCCAAAGAGACCATGAATTACCAGGGTTCAATCGGTTACGTGATTCTTACCCCGGACTTTACTGAAGTTGGTTGTTACATGTGGTATCAATTATACACCAGTTTGCCGTGCATATTGTGTATCCGTAATGGTTCGGGATTCGTTCTGATACATGGTATCAATAAGTACTAGTTAATCCATCGTCTTGCACAGAGGGACGCATTCGAACCATTCTAGTAACTACAGTTCAGTCATCAGAACAGTATTTCTAATCAAGCGTCGACTATGATTATAAGTCTTCCCCCAATACGTCACTACGACTTATTACGTTCGGGAGTACACGAAACACAGTCCTAATAGCGCCGCCCGTAGCTGGTAGCAAAAACAATGCCAGGTAGACTAGACGAGGGTTTGCCGAGGACCGCGGCCGGCACGGAGCAGGTTCGGAAGATTCAGGCCAACTTGAGGACCTCGTTGACCATCTCGCCGATGCCATCAAACACCTCGTGCGCGGCCGTATTGCACATAAAGGCTGGTGCCGTGACCACCTTATTGGCTGTGTCCACATGCGCCTCGTGCTGAGCTCAAGGTCAAGGACGATTGTTCTTACGTACGACGCTTTAATTAACCAAGCTTTCTATTTCACCCATGTTTACATTGGGCATCATCTCCAATTTGTCGTTGATCTTTGGCATGAAACTAAATACAAAATAAACACCTTCACAATTTACAAACAACGCGGAGTAGAAGATGCTCAAAGCAATATACTTACATGCGCCATCTTAGATTTTTTAAATTTTAGAATCTAGACTAAAAGTATCTCAAAATTACGATGCATATATGTTTTATATCTCTGAGAGTCTGTAAAACAACAATTTCAACATAAAACTGCGCGGTTTATTTATATCGCGCGGACGTGATAGCGAGCCGCGGTCGACACCACACCCAAAATAGGAATTAAATTAAAGACTATACTAAAGACTAGAATATACTTATTTGCCATGGGAGAAGAGGTTGGTAATACAAAAAATTACAGAATATATTGCTTTAATGATTCCCAAAACACATGATATAATTACTTGCAACAAGCAATACTTCTCTTGGACTACTTCTGTGCACACATATTCATCAACTAAATGGTCAATCATCAATTCAATAAATAGACATTAAGTCATTTGATGATAGCTTACTAAGAAACAACGGTAGCCGGTTGCGCTGGATCTATAGTCCTTTGAAAGCTGCAGTTAAGTGCATGGTAAAGGATATAGTGACATCTTTGCTGATGTGCTTGCCTCCCATTTGCTGTATAGCGCCAGCCGTGCCGGCGAACGGCCATCGTCCTCCTTCCTCCTCACTGGAGCCCACTGTCACCTCCACGCCGGGGATAGCCTTGGCCGCCAACACGGGAGCAATGCAGCACATCCTGTACGATAAACAGATATAGTGAGGTTCGGCTTGTGGTCCCGTCACCCGCGTACGTGTGTTGGCTGTGGCTACCAACACAGGAACAAGACAGACACACACACACAGACAAACCGACATAAGACGAATATTTTATCTTAAGAATCTTAAGATAACAATGATTTTCGTATTAACAAATTAATGCAGCAGACATAGTGAAATCTTATTATACTTATATACTTCAATTATCGGATAGCTAGCCCTCGAGCACCGACCGTCACTTGCAGATACAACGCAACACAGCCTGCAATTAATTAAGCCGGGGTATGTAATAATATGTCATGTAACACGCAACTTATATTATCTGACTAAACAGCGGGATATTGGCTTACCGACCTACCCGATGGGTTTCTTGGCGGCGTGAAACTCCTTCAATACTCGCTCCACGTCACCTGCCAACTGCATATTTACCCCGTCCACGGCAAATGTCGACCTTGATGCAACGAAAGAGTGATATGAAAGGAAATTATATGACAGTACTTCTGTCACATTTTGATAAACTTTGCGTATTGCCCCAAAATATATTTCTTACTACACAACTGCACGGCCTTGGTAACAATGCCATTTAAGTGTTAAATAATGGATTACATAAGGACCCATAGTGGCTTCTTTTACAATCTTACAAAGTCTGTACGTAAAGTAATATGTAAACGAGGGTAAATTCGAGGGTAAGTCAGTTTTACATATATGTGGTTCCTCAAAACCGGGACAAAACATAAGCATGAAAAATTGACCCAGCGCATATGCTCAAGAGTCTAAAATGTTAGGCCATGTCAGCACCCTATTGTTTGAAAATCTAAACTGCGTCTTCTACACTAGTACTAGCTCATAGTGACGCCATGAGGACTATCGCTTGCAGTTTTCCATTCAGGTGTATTCATACAAATTTTTGGCAGCCCCAAATCCTCCTGGGAAGACAACTGCGTCAAACTCTGAAGACCTCAAGAAGGAGAGAGCCTTAATGTCACCCCGGGCAATCCTGGCTGACTCCACCAAGACGTTCCTTCATAAAAGACATATGAACGAAGACTATATAGTTCAATGTTAAGCTTACATTCACATTATTTGCCAATTAACAGTGCCTTATGAACTAAAAGTGATGGTTGATATTTAATTGTAACAAACCTAACATATGACCAAGTGGTTCATTTTACGCTATATGCTTAACAGAAGGCCAAGTCATCACAGACAATTAAGCTTACAGTAGAGCAGTACTGGTTGTGAAAAAAGGAGGGCACCATGGTAGAAAACTTGGAACATCATACCAGTACTGTTAATCCTTTTGGTTCAGTGATTGTTGTGGCTACATATACCTAGAAGGTTTGGGAACACCCATGTTAGAACCCAAAACGTCATAGTGACCAAAACGTCATACCTTGGTAGAATGAAATATACAGTTTAAACTTTAATTTCAACTATCCCGGTTATCGCTCACACAACCCTGCGTGGCGTTTCTGAAGGAGACAGGGCGGGGCCACTCGGGGCTAGAGGATTGTTGATTGACAATTAGAGACCTCTTGGAGGCCGAAATGTGCGAATTAAGGCGCAGGAAAATAAGAAAATCTAAGGTTTCTTGGAATAGAAGGTTCCAAGGGATGGACCCGGAGGGAGGGGGGGGGGCCGATAGCCATATTCCATCGTTTATGAAAGCACTTAAATATATCTGAAACTGAAGAGTTACTGCCTCATATGTTCATAGCCCCCATCAACAGACACTGCGATCGAGGCACAATGTGAAACTGTATATTTGCTCCTAGATGGCTCAGACCGTGTGGTCTGACGTTTTCGTCACCATGACGTTTTGGGCCCTAACACACCCATACTTGGCCTTAAAGTGATATTGATGACTAATCATGGGTGGCACAAAAATGTATATCACCTGTTCGGTTTCATCTCTTGACCCTTTGTGTGATTCACAACATGCATCTGATTATGGTCAGGGGCAAACATTGATACATCTGCCCCTCCTCGACTGAGATGAACCAAACAACTGGAAGCAAGAAAATGTTATTTCATCAGGTTATATGACAGAGCAAAAAGTATCTAATGCAGAAGGATACAATGTGGCGTTCTACTGCCCCCCAACAGACCTATATACAGTAAATAATGTATCCTAGAAAATAGGTGCATGCGTGAGGGAGGCATGATATGTGCCCTCTCCTTCTCTAAAGAAGGTGGCATAGCGGGCACAGTCACTTATACTAAGGTTAATAATATACATATACAGTATTTGAGCCAGAATTATAATTGATGTAATATTGATCACGGGGAGGCTAAAAACTGCATATAACCTTTGTCTGCCATTATTTTAACTTCACTTATGCATCATTGATGCCAAAATAGATGTGACTTTATAGTTAGCTATCACTTACGCAGATGCTTCATGAATTTCTGAGCCATCATATACTCCACATCCAGATAAGACCTTAAAATATAAATGCATTAAGTGCCAAAATGCTGAATATACAACCTATAGAGAGCAAATGATACAGTGGTCCCTGCATTATACGGTCCCTCCATTATAAGACTCCCTCTGTTATCCAGTATTTTTGCTGTGTATGGAACACTTTTATATGTTAAAGCCCCTTTATTATGAGACCCCATTTGCTACTGTGACTTACAACTGACATTTCAGCTTGTTATACACCTGGCACACAATTTAAGCCCTTTGTTAACTCACTGCGTGAAATGGCTGTAATGTGCTGAACAAGTGTTCATGACCTACGTCTGAGAGCATGAATGTTCATGAGCTATGTCCGAGAGCTTCCAAGTCAGAAATGGCATGAAGCAGGGTTGTGTCCTTGCGCCAACTTTATTTAGCATCTTCCTCTCTAGGCTTCTTTCGCACGCATTTAATGAGGATGCGGAGGGTGTTTACCTGCAGACCAGATCTGATGGGAAGCTGTACAACCTTTCAAGATTGCATGCTAAGTCCAAGCGGAGGCGCTTTCTAATAGAACTGCTATTCACTGACAATGCAGCGTTGGTTGCGCACTGAGAAAGCCAGCTACAGAGCCTCATGGATCGGCTCTCAAGTGCAGTTACTATACTTGCTTCAACCATTAGTGTTAAAAAAACAGTCGTGCTGAGCCAAGGGGCTATCACACCACCAGTGCTCACTCTTAACAACATGCCTTTAGAGGTGGTTGATAAGTTTTGTTAGCTGGGAAGTACCATCACGGATAATCTATCCCTGGACGAGGAAATAAATACTCGAATTAGGAAGGCAGCCAGTACCATCTTTGGTAGGTTGAACAAACATGCTTGGCAAAATTCAAAACTTAATACTCGTACCAAAATGCTAATCTACAGGGCATGCGTTCTAAGTAGCTTGCTGTATGGCAGTGTAACATGGACTACATATTGTGGCCAAGAAAGTAAACTGAATAACTTCCATTTTCCTTGCCTGCCAAACATTTTAGGCATATTTTGGCAAGACAAGGTCACGAATGCTGAAGTGTTAGCAAGGGCCAATCTACCAAGCATTCTTGCTCTTGTGAAGCAAAGTCGTCTACATTGGCTTGGGAACGTTCATCGTATGCAAGATGAATGCATTCCCAAGGATGTTTTTTACGGTGAACTCGCTGACGGTGAAAGGCCAACTGGATGGCCAAAGCTTAGGTTTATAGATGTTTGTAAGCAGGACATGAAGGCTTCCAGCATTGATCCAGATTCTTGAGAGGATCTGGCATCCCAAAAGAGGGGATGGGCACATGTCGTGCGTGAGGGAATGGCCCATCACGACGGGCTTTGCGATAGGCTTATTCAGTCATAAGCGTAGATGCCATGCTACGAATTGTATAACCTAAACCGAAACAAAGCTGCAAATCCATCGTCTTTTGCAGACGGATGGATGCCAACCACAAGCATGAAATGGCAGTTAACTCAGTTGGCTCTGAACAAAAAAAAACATTGCCCTAACATGACTGGTTTTTAAGGAGCATACGTCTAAGTGTGCATCATTGTTATTCACAGCTTTTTTGTATATGTTTACAATGGCTGGAAGAAGCAAGCAAAATGTTTTAACTTAAGAGCAGCTGTAAATTGTTGATGCAATGTAACGGCACAGAGCCAGAGAAACCATAATCAGCACAGCAGCTCTGTTAGACTAAATGCTGATGCTATCATGGATAAGTGGGAAAGAGGAGCCAGAGCTGCATCAATGGTTTAGCACAGCAGGGTCCAAAAACTTTCCTCTGACGGGAAAGCTCGGACATATTACTCTTCTCACTGGACCTAGGCTTCAATAATTTATCTGCTTCCAACAGGTGACTGTACATTTTCCAGCGACGCCAAAAGCACCAGTGCTGAGTGGAGCGTTGGCTGAAGTTAACCCAGAGATGGTTGCTGATTGGTGTTCATGATACATGATACTTGATACCATCTTGGGGCATCCCATTATATAACTGCCTCTGTTATCAGGTTATAAGTCTTTCAGGCTGGAAGAATAAAGTTGTATAAGGCTGAGACCACTGTATTACAATTTTATATCATTTAACTGTACTTTTATTTCTTTCATTGTATATAACAGTATAAATTTTACCGACATAAGGAAGCAGAACTGAACCTGATAAGACTTACAATCTAAGTCTATAATAGTGCCATTCGTGACATATGTTATCCGATGTTATCCCTACCACTACCAGATCAATTCATTTTTCACAACTTGCATCTTCCACCCCTTTGCATGGCATCACTGCAGTGAGTCCTAGCTCATATATAGTCTTATAATGGCACCCGCACCCCCCCAAACATCCATGCGGTCCATCCATAACAAGGATGTAGGCTTAGCTTTTCTTAGATGTGAAGTTGAACAGGCCCCGATTTCAGAAAAGTCTTAGTTGAACTTGTCTTAAGTTAAGTTGAAGGACACAAGAGGCATTTTGTGGTCCGTACCATGGCAACTCTGGCATGAGCTGCCCCACCCGTGTGTAACAGGCTTCGTCCCGCCATTCTACACACCACTGACGTCATGACAGTCAAACCTCTGGCTCTGGAAAACATTATTGCATAAAATCAACACGCAAGCTCTTGTTATCACAAAACGCCACTGGCTGAAGTTCGGACAAGTAACTGCACTTTCCGACGGCAGAGGTCGCGTTTCTCACGACTGGGATCGCCCTCTGCTGGAGACTGCGTATCTCACTCTCCAATAGATGTCGCTCTGACGGTGGGTTTATTACTTATGGAAAGCGGTTTGTCTGGGTTGCGTTTGCGTATTGGTCACAGCAAACTATTTGGCATACCCTCGATATAATTAAAGCTAAGTTGACAATAACAGTGCAAACTAAAGAGAGTAAAATATTGATAAATAAAGGATACTTATTCGATAGATTTCGCTCTGACGGTAGGTTTATTACTTATGGAAAGCGGTTTGTCTGGGTTGCGTTTGCGTATTGGTCACAGCAAACTATTTGGCATACCCTCGATATAATTAAAGCTAAGTTGACAATAACAGCGCAAACTAAAGAGTGTAAAATATTGATAAATAAAGGATACTTATTCGATAGATTTCGCTCTGACGATGGGTTTATTACTTATGGAAAGCGGTTTGTCTGGGTTGCGTATGGCCGTCGACCGCCGCGTACAATTTTGGTCTCTCTGGACTCGCTATGTAACGACAGTGGTGACAGCGAACTATTTTCACTTGTTGCGGGCATACCTACGACATAATTAAAGCTAATTTGGAAATAACAGCGCAATCTAAGTAGTGTAAAATATTGATAAATAAAGGATAATTAATGCGCATCGATACTTAAGGATTATCCCCAATTACTTCAGAAGCAGAAGCTAGACACTGGACGATGGATCCCCCTTCCAGACACTATATACAGTGTTCAACGTAGGATTAGCTGTTACGCAAAAAAAAAGAAACTGACGGGCCATATATTCACCATTCCATTTTGAGCAGTTTCAGAGTTGCAACGAGGACATCTCGTGTCAAATTATTTTTATTATTGCAATAAACAGCCAAACCATATTAATTATAACAACTTTATTATCTTATAAAGGTAGTTACAACATGACCATCCTTAAACAGCCGAGGCCGAACCTGATACATTTATACAAGATGCAATATGGGAAATTAACCTTCCTCCCATCTCTAGTTCTGTAAATTCTTACATAACCTTACCAAAAATGCTGAATTGTGCTTTCCAGTTAGCTACGATAGACAAAACAAGCAGAGTTATACATTTTAAGCTTCACGATATATATACACCATTGTCTGTATACATAATGCATAATACATAAAATTTACAAACCGTTCAGTTCAGTTGCATATAACTCAGGGTGCTTAACCGATCAATTACGGCATTCGTCACACACATGCATATATACATGCATATATATATATATATATATATATATATATATATATATATATATGCATGTGCCACTGACTGCTAGCAGATAAACTTAACCATGCATTTCCTGTATTCTTTCGTACAGTTTAGTTGTTGACTTTTATATACCGACGTTAAATACAACTTTATCTTAACTTTTTATGTTGCCGGGTAGTCTGAGTGGTTTTCGGCATTTAGTTTATTTATGTTAATTTTGTGCGGGATTTCGCGGGCTTCCGGTGCGCCAGATTCCGGTCGTCCTCAGAGCGTCACTTGCTGCTGAGGATCAACAGACAGAACACGCACATCAATATTACATCTTTTTACCCGTTCAGACCAACTCCCGGTTCTTCCTCTGACCCTAAATAAAGTTCATTTTAATGCCACTTTGCTGGGTAATGTGAGTGCAACCAGAAAACAGTCGAACAACACCCCCTCCACCCCTCCACCCCTCCACCCCGTAACTTTTATTATTTTTATGTGCTTGCAACCAATAATATATATTTACAAGAGCTAAGTTAAATTGTCTTCGCTTTTATATAGTACACACATGTTGATTAATAAGTCAGGGGCGGATCTAGCTTGTATCTTTGTGGGGGGGTGAGGTGGGAGGTGCATTTACAAAATGTCACTTTGCGAGGTATTTCATCGGAAAATTCACCTTTTACAGTAGATCCGCCCCTCCGAAAGTCTAGTCTTTAAGGTATTGCAGAGCCGGGTGATCTCCGGCCGTGGTAACCAAGCACGTGTTCCCTGTGTGATGGAAGCTAAGGCAGCTCAGCCGAACGCATATCGTGGCGCACTCCGGGGCACTGCGGGCGGCCATGTTGAATTCTGCGCCACCTAGCGGTATTGGACCGACGAAATCAAGTCGTTCGCGAAAGTGATGTTCTGTCGGTAAATAGAAGCAAATGTTTAAATCGGTACTGTATGTTGAAGCATATAACATAGGATACCATTTAATACAGCCAGTCAATAAACCGATAACTGCTCTTATGGATGCGACATTGACGGCTGAAACTGAGTTTGTGGGGTGGAGCCAACCGTACGCACACGCCATGAAACCCTATATAAGGCCAACGAGAATATCGCAAGAAATTAATTATTATAACTTTAAGCCTAAGTTACCTATGTTGAAACAGAACGCATTCTCCAGATTATTCATGTTTGTGAGACAGGGTTATTATGCACAGTTGTGGACTTCTATTGATTCTGAGATTTGGGTTCACACAGTGGCTTCCAAACTGTCAACATGGGACATACGCGCTGTTTAAAACCGTCGGTAGAATACCGTCTGTAATGCCAGGAGTCATGACCCTCCCACGCCCCCGTCCGATTGGTCTGTGAATTAAGACACCATTGACCTGAACCTGATCATTGTTCTGAACACATTCACTACTGATTTAACAGCTTCAAGATTTTGCCATTTGGTTTGATTTTCACAATTCAAGTCAGTATGTAAGGCTTAAACGAATAATGAGTATGTAGTACAAACAGTTTGCGCAAAAACCAGCGCTTTACCTGTGATTGTCAGCTCCTCAGCGGTGAATGTCTCTGTTGGTTGGTGGTTCTCTGGTGCCAGTGGCCATGTTGGGGCTGTTGCAATGGATGTTCGTGACTCAGTTGTCGCTTCCACGGTTGTCTCTATGGGTGTTGTCATGATTTCAACAGTCTGCGAACTTACTTTGACAGACGTGAGACCCGATGTCAGCGAGTCAATCATTACTTCAGTGCTGGTCTCCATAGCAACGGTAGCGATGCCAGTTGTCTCCGATGCTTCTTCTGCTGTCGTTTTCAGCGTGCTTGACGAGTCTACTTCCGGTACGGTTGTCACCAATGGCGTTGCTGCCGGAACAGCCGTGGCAGCCATGGTAGGATTCGTTTCTAAGGGCCGTTCGCTGAGCGCCACGCTCATTGAGAGGATTGAGGCGTTTATTGGGTCTGCCGCATATTGCACAACAGCCAGGGTACCCGGGATGGACACAGCACACTCCAGCCATGACGCAAATGGTCGGCCGACCTGAGATCCGATGTCTCCTTTCTTGATGTAGTCGTCAATCTCGCCGCGGAAGAAACCTGAATGCGGACATGATGAATACTTAGATTGTAGATGAATACTTAGATTGTAGATGAATACTTAGATTGTAGATGAATACTTAGATTGTCGATGAATACTTAGATTGTCGATGAAAACTTGAATTGTCGATGAATACTTAGATTCTCGATGAATACTTAGATTCTCAATAAATACTTAGATTCTCAAGGAATACTTAGATTGTAGATGAATACTTAGATTCTCAATAAATACTTAGATGCTCAATGAATAACACAGACGAAGATTTATATTTCATAATTTTACTTCACTTGCTTTTCTTTTTATGAGCTTACTTGGTAATTATTGATGAATGCATTTAGCCATTATTCGGAGGTTGCAAAAGGAAAAGATTAATATATGGCATAATGTTCTTACATATCAAGTAATATGGCCACAAAAAGAACACCGTTGCACAAGAGGATGAAATGGCGGAAATATCTTATATAAAAACAAAAGCAAATTATTTGTACCAGTGTGCGGTATAAAACAGTATTTCGCGGCATTTTATATCGATTTGCGTACTTCATTGACACGCAACGGCTTAATTATTGTTCCGCGACACCCGTACCTACGAGCCCTGGACTGAATCTTGCATCGGCTGACACTACAGCTTTGGACGGATACCCTCCGGGAACAAAAGCACATTGGTCTTCCCCTGCACCATTCAGATCTCCGATGTTATGAAACGTCAACGCGTTATCGGACATATACAAGTGGTATCTACAATGAAAGTGTATTTTCATCTGTTATATGCATATGTTACGATCACTGCCGGCTATATACATGGCACATGACTAACGGGAAATCTAGGTGTCTGTATCATCGAATTTCGTAGTAAATTGATTTTTCGATGGTTATAGAAGCATTTTGACATTTAAAAATGTTTTTGTTTTACATGTGTTTTCATACATTTTTTATATTTCATGTCCAAAGCAAGAATCAGAAATCCATCAATCGGTACTGAATTGTAGTTAGGCATTCTATGTCGTGTTATAATCTGTTGCGTGGTACGCTCCAACAGAACTATAGTCGGCACGGAAAATATTTGCCGCCTTGTTTTCTAATTTGACACGAAATATTTCATTGACTGGCGAGTTTATTACAAATAGTAATTTGTTATTATTAACAAATAATAATAATATTATTATATAATATAATTAGATCTAATAATTATCATATAATAATTTATATAATATGAAATAAATAATTATTTATTAATAAATAAATAAATAAATAAATAAATATTTAAATAATTTGTATTTTTTTTTTTTTTTTTTTTTTTTTTTTTATTATAGTTATTATGCGGGCAGCTAATATATATAACTATGTGCTCTCTTTCTCTTGCGGCCGCTCGTATTGAAGATTCGGCGCCGTAAACATGGTATTGTGAGCTGTTCAAGCAACATCTTTTAGATATCATATATTTGATACTGATGAATATGTTGTAGACTTACCTCGTCGCGGAACATAACACTATCCCCAACAAAAGGCCCTGGGCTGGTAGATAGGTCACGTATTGCAAGCCACTACATAAAGTGTAGTCAGCATCGTAGGTAAAACGATATTCATACAAGCAGTCGCTCGCAATGACGCAATCCAAAGCAGTCGTTCCTGAAAAATTAAACCAGAAACAGTCTGTTATAAACTCGAGTAGTGAGTCATTGACTGAGCAGTGCGTACGTTATTGGCTGAGGCGTGAGCCATTGGCTGAGGAGTGAGCCATTGGCTCATAAGTGATCCATCGCCTGTGGAGTGAGCTGTTGACTGCGATAGTAATTAAATACCATGTATCTGGACACTAAACCCCTGGGGCCGTATTCATAATCATGCATATTCATAAGTTACGCACGAAAAGTGCATTTTTGTCTTAGCCTCACCAGCTATAGCTCGTTGTGGTGGTGTTCATGATTCTGAAATCCTCTTCAATATAATCTTAGCAGTTTTTTAATTCAGAAAATCATGGCGAAGCATAAGTGGCGATTATGAATACGGCCCCTGTACTTTCCGCTCGTAAATGCACAATAAAACCTTAAATATTGATATTTATCCGTTGCTCAATGCCATCACGGACCTTAAATCTTGGCAAATATGGTTCTGCTTATCTAATTCATCAGGTGCTAGTATATGAAACTTATTAATTACTGTATCTGCTGATATGAAGCAAATACACATATATACCAATCATATTAAATGTTTATGTTTTGTTTCTTTACGTCCGGGTAAGAATATGTGCATTTCACCAAGAAAAAGACCAAAAGCCACAGGTTCAATAAGATTTTTTTTTTTGATATTCCACCGTGGCTAGGTTACACCAATGACCTTATAACTCAGCGGTTTCGGTCCTACTCACCTGGCAGAGCAGGTAGCGCAGGTAGCGTTTCAAGAAGGTCCGGCGCTGTGTATATGAAACAAATATATTATAAGCCTTGACACGGCTATATTGTTGTACTTGATTATCCAATTTAGTATTTGGTTAGGAATAGAAATTATTTGTCAAGACGAAGCAACGTCCCCATGTGACACGCATAAAGAATAGGACGAACATAGACGTCCGTGGCTCTACTGCTGTAGACTAAGGCATACGGAATTGAAAAATAATGATACTGAACTATTTTACAGTAGATTGTTTCAACAGTTATTACCCTGGAATTAGCTTGACAAACACTGCTGTGCTACTTTAACTAAGACTATGCTTAGTTCCCCCCACTCGGTGAAATGATTCACTGCTTCATAACTCATATACCGTTTGTAGTGATACATTCTGTCTTACATTTACGTTTAGCACCATGGTATACATCTATAATTAGATGCTGAACATTATGCATGTTCTGTAATTTTACAGCACCGTGACATCCAAGGACAAATAAGTTGATGTGGGGCTCAAAACCGATTCCGCTTACCCAATGGCTCGCTCTCTGCAAGAAACAAGACATTTATACAAAAACTCGCCAGCATGACTGAAAATGAAAACTAGCAGATCCATTACGCATGCAGAGAAACAGTTTCATATCAGTAGAAAATCTCACACCCACATTGTAAAAACAAATCCAGCTAAATTACAAATCAAAATCAATGAGGGAATACAAATTGGGCTACCTAGTAATGGGAATACAAGGGGTGAACTGCTCATAAAGGTGGCCACTATATGGTAAAATCCTCTTGCCGTTCTTAAATTGTCATAACCATCGTAAATATAGTTATATTCTTGTAAAATAAGTTATGTAAAACGTTACAGCGCTGTGTACTAAAGTATCGTACACTACGACTTTTTATCGCATGTAATATCACAACAATCATGTCAAATTTTACTTCCTGCATCAGATTTGAAGACGTTATATTTCCAATTATTGTGACACGGCGTCTACTTACCGACGAGACTGGTATCTGGAAGAAAGAAAATAATTCATGTTAGGAGTTCACGCAACCAATTACAATGTTATACTTAGTCACGTTACTGTGTCATCAGTTTCATATCCAAAGTAATCATGTTATAGTAGTGCAGCAGGAATCTTTCATAATATACTTGTGGTAGACTGTACATGTATATCGCAGGTTGCCCCAGTCACAACATTATTCCCTCGTAGTCTCTTCCGCCGGGTTCAGAGGGGAACCCCTGAGATAATCACGCAGCATGGGATACGAGGTGCCAAATATTGCATCTGCTGTGAGCTATTGCATCTGCTGTGAGCTATTGCATCTGCTGTGAGCTATTGCTTCGGCTGTGAGCTATTGCATCTGCTGTGAGTTATTGCTTCTGCTGTGAGCTATTGCTTCTGCTGTGAGCTATTGAATATGTTGTGAGCTATTACATCTGCTGTGAGTTATTGTATCTGCTGTGCGCTATTGCATCTGCTGTGAGCTATTGCATCTGCTGTGAGCTATTGAATCTGTTGTGAGCTATTACATCTGCTGTGAGCTATTGCTTCTGCTGTAAGCTATTACATCTGCTGTGAGCTATTGCTTCTGCTGTGAGCTATGGAATCTGCTGTGAGTTTTGCTTCTGCTGTGAGCTATTACATCTGCTGTGAGCTATTGATTCTGCTGTGAGCTATGGAATCTGCTGTGAGCTTTTGCTTCTGCTGTGAGCTATTACATCTGCTGTGAGCTATTGATTCTGCTGTGAGCTATTGCTTCTGCTGTGAACTATTGAATCTGTTGTGCGCTATTACATCTGCTGTGAGCTATTGCATCTAGTGTGAGCTATTGTGTCTGCTGTGAGCAATTGCATTTAATGTGAGCTAATACTTCGGCTGTGAGCTATTGCATCTTGCATTTAATGTGAGCTATTGCATCTGCTGTGAGCTATTGAATGTACTGTAGGCTATTGCATCTGTTGTGAGCTATTTCATCTGCTGTGATGTAGTGTGGGTCATCGAATGTAGTGTGAGCCATCGAATGTAGTGTTGGTCATCGAATGTAGTGTGAGTCATCGAATGTAGTGTGAGACATCGAATGTTGTGTGAGTGATCGAATGTAGTGTGGGTCATCGAATGTAGTGCGAATCATCGAATGTAGTGTGAGTCATCGAATGTTGTGTGAGTCATCGAATGTAATATGAGTCATCGAAGGTAGGGTGGGTCATCGAATGTATTGTAAGTCATCGAATGTAATGTGAGTCATTGAATGTAGCGTGAGTCATCGAATGTCATGTGAGTCATCGAATGTAGTGTTAGTCATCGACTGTAGTGTGTCATCAAATGTAGTGTGAGTCATCGAATGTAGTGTGAGTCATCGAATGTAGTTTAGGTCATCGAATGTAATGTGAGTCATCGACCGTAATGTGAGTCATCGAATGTAGTGTGAGTCATCGAATGTAGTGTGAGTCATCGAATGTAGTGTGAGTCATCAAATGTAGTGTAAGTCATCAAATGTAGTGTGAGTCATCGAAAGTAGTGTAAGTCATCGAATGTAGTGTGAGTCATCGAATGTAGTGTAAGTCATCGAATGTAGTGTGAGTCATAGAATGTAGGGTGGGCTATTGAAGCTGCCTTGAGCTAAGCGATCTGCCATAGTTATCTTCAATTTGGTTTTCAACTCAATAATATACTTTCGCAAAACGCGAATCGCCCAGGCTCTGGTATGCCACGTGTCTTACTTACCTGGGATAAGGAGAGAACCTGTAATTATAAGACAGAACACTAGCGTAAGAATCAGTTGACGTGCGAGTCTTGATATTAAAGAAGCATAACTTGAGTTTACTCATACAGATCATTCCCGGTAAGTTTTAGAATTCTAATCACTATGATTAAGTGCGATTAACGATTGTATAACGATTTTGTGCGTTGTTATGCAGGACTCAATTAAGGATATATAGTAAGACCAAACAATAGAATGTTACAGGTGACATATTGAGGTGACTTTGACAGGAAAAGCGGCCTGAATAGCTTTACAAATGGTATCCTTGCTTTCAAAATCATGTTCATACTACATCAAACAAAGATCTTGACATAATTGTGTAGTTATTATTAAATATTGTGACTGCACGAGTGAGACTTGTCAACACGCTAAATTGTCAATGTTACTGTAAAAGATTTATACAGACAATAATTCTACAACTTCAATGACACATCTAAAATATTTATTCGCAACACTAAATTTCAATATTAATTGTAGAAGACAGAAACAACTTGCTTATAGTATAATTTAACTATGCAGAGGGATGCATTAATTTTATAGAAAAAATTACTGTTCAAGTGTGCATCGTACGAAGCTATTCTTCCAGAAGGAACAAAATTAACACTTACACTGAACGGGTCTCCATGGCTGGCCGAGAACAATTATAAAGCAAATGTTACGAACACAACGAGACGCCATGATGGATATCCTGAATGTTTGTAAGTTTTGAGTGCCTATTACTGATTCTTCTCGTCTCTTGCAGCCGAGTAAGACAAGGCTGGTTGTGTTTATGCACTGGCGTCCGCCAATTAGCTCGATAATAGTAATGGCATAGTGGATGTCACGTGCGTCGTATGCGGCCATTCATTGGATGAAAGAAATAAGAATGAAAAGCGCATGCGCGCTACCGCGGTTTATGTTTTCATTCTCCGGTTGCAAGTTTTAGCAGTCGAACCCTTTTTATTTATTCAGCCCCGTTGTTTTTTTACACAAATTCTTGAACGATACTGAAGTTTTCAGTGTCACAGCACACAGTCCTTGGCAATAGTGAGGCCAATCCATGAAGACAGGCAGCGTAACCAGGATTTCACAATATTTGAGCGCCCTCCATCTTTCATTTTTTGTGTGCTTCTTTCGCACATTATTAGTTTATACCATGTACTACATTCATGCAACAAAAATTCCTTTGGCATCGCACTCCAAACAAATTGTCTTAGCCGGCCACCGGATAATCAGACAGATGAATGTAGATGATGTAGCTTTCGATTCGGTAAATACCAGTTCCATTACAGGAACTGAAAAAGGGTGGGAATTATTGGACAAGCGACACCTGGTAAGCCTCACGGGATACGATCAAATAGAATATAGATGGAATATAGATCATACTAGGGCGACTGGGATCCCGCCCTCAAAACTGCCGATAACTCCAAAAGGGTTACTGCTCACCCGTTCGTGCAAGTACATACATGAGCCGTGATCAAACGTTTCTGCAAAGCGTTCTTTCAATTGTCTTGTGCTCTAGCTTATTTAATTAGTAAGTAATTAATTAATTCTTTCGCACAGAGAATGTTATGTAGGTTTAGTCTTCTTCCAACTTATAATCTTCCAGTAAAAAGCAAGACCTACCGACGGCCACCGACAGGTCGTCGATGCGACGACTGCGAAAACTCTGTCAGTAGCATATAGGCTTATTCAGTCATAAGTGCAAATGCCGCGATGCAAATCGTATTACTTAAACCAAAACAATGCTGCAAATCCATCGTCGCTTGCAGACGGACGGATGCCAACCAATAAAATGAATATTGAATGTGTTGTACAAACTGGTTTAGTCGTCTAGAGAGCGGAATATCAAACCGGTTTAGTCGCGTCGGATGGTGATTAAAAAATTGTGTGACTTCACGTCTTTGTCTTAAGTGTTCATTATTTGGAAGAATGCATCGGAAAACAGACCTAGCCGTGTTTTATTAAGGTGTGCGTTATTTAAATAAAGAACGGCAAAACATATCTTGAAGAATGAACAGTTGTTGTTCATATTGACTCCGCTAAGTGTCACAGTGTAATCAGTCGAGCCGAGCTGAGATGAGGCGAGCTAGCTGGCAGATGTTCTCAGAACTTGCTAATGTCAAGACAAACAATGGAATGCATGTCAATGTTAAGCTCCAAGGGGGCGGGGTTAGAGCAGAAAGCTCAGAATATATGGAAATTTGACAGTTATCGATTGTATATATTTTTCGATATGCGAATTGGCGAATTCACTCCAGCTCGTTCTTTAACTAGTACATATCAAACGGATTTAGTACTCTAGAAAGGTGAATTGAACTATCAAATGGGTTTAGTGGTGTAGAAGAGTGAATATCAAACGAGTTTAGTCCCCCAAAAGGGTGAATATCACACTGGCTCAGTCTTCTAGAATGGTTTACATCAGACGGGTTTAGTATTATACGAGGGTTTTCCATTAGAGACAATGGAAAACTCGAAAAGGGCATTTTTCGCATTCGCGTGGTGGCGCCACTGTGCTAGCGGTCCCACAGGCGCTCCTCTGTCATGCTGCCTGCGCAATGGATAACGGTTTCTTTCGTGTTTACAACATCTAGCATTCAGCGATGATTCTGAATTTCACGCACAGCTAAAACAAAGCAACGACGTAATTAATTCAACTTTACTTGTCATTCTTTGACATTACATTGTTTCTGTGGTATCCAACGAAATGTTGCGTATGATGCAGTTCCACTCTCTGCAAACGTCAGTTATCAAGCAAACTAAAAGAAGGAGCGCGCGCGCTTGGTATCAAGTCTCGAGACTTCGCAATTGAAAAAATACAAACGATCGTTCCTATTTTTTCGATTGCGTCCAATGGTAACGTGTGCACGTCTTTACTATGTTCCAGAAAGAATTGATCACCAAAGAAAGGAAAGTTGAAAAAGGAATCGGTAAAACATGTATTGATATATATTTTAGGGATGTAAGGGGTACGCGTGCCCGGGGGTGGGGGTGGGGGACCAGTCGTTCACGTTGGAAAGATTAATGCCGAGAGAAAGAAGTTTTTAAAAAAACACATTTTTCAGAAGGATGTATATGCCTACTCGCTCCAAAAGTCCCCTTGTTTCAGAAGTGCTTTATCAACAAGACCCCCATTGTCTGCCTAAAACCGGCGTTTTTTTTTCAGAGTAGCCCCCGTCTGATGATCCATACAACGATAGATCTACGGGATAGTTGTTTTCCGGTTTCGTATGCCCGTTTGCTGTCTCTACTCCGCTGTTATGTGCATTGTTTTTCCGCACTGTTCGTGAAAACCTCCGTTCGAGAGGATCCCACATTTTGAAGTGGCCAGCCCCCCCCCCCCCCACCCCTTCAACCCATTTACAGACGACGCGTGCGGGGGGCGGGGGTGCGAGCGGTTCTTATTGGATGGGCTGAGACCTGTTCGTTTTGTTATTATCATAATATATTTGATAAACTATTACCATATTTATATATATATTGTTGAACCCATGACTCACTTTTCAAGTTATCCTCCTTATGAAACAATGTTTGCATTAACAAACACAACATTATTTTTATGCAATTACAAATCTAAACATAACAGATCTTAGCAACTGTCCCGACTGGGGGGGGGGGGTATTGTTATATTGTTACTTGTAAAGTAATACGTGACAGCACCAGAAGTCAAGAATAAGGACCGCTAGCACAGCAGCGCCACCTTGCGAATGGCTATTTCTCGAGTTCCACATTAATATCAGAGGGATTTAGTCTTCCAATATGAGATATTAAAAGGGTTTAATTAGTCTAGTTGAGGCGATTTTAATGAGACCAATAACGGTCGGGTATCATCCCTTAATTGTGGCCTGTTCAATAGGCCTTTGCTTTAGCAGGGTCAACACAACATTTCGATAAGCTTACTCCTTTAGTGGGGTTAATATAAAACTATCAGAATTATCAGATTTTAATCCGTTACTAGTGGTTATCTCAGATGGTTTTAGCTAACTAATCGATCGTTCATCTCGTTATTTCAGGAGGTATCTATTCAGCTAATGTACTCACATATAGTACGAACAGGTTAATTACAGAGCATGTCTGCTTACAACCCTGTTACAGCAAAAAGTTACATATTTACCTATTATTTATTTATTGTGGGCAAGAAAGAAAACACTCTTCATTACGTACAAAATACGTTAGACCTATCTTGAAAAAAACCCACAAAGGTAACACGTACATGGAGACCAGACTATAGAGACTAAAGAGTGTTAGCTTCCACTTAGCGCCAAGTCTAATGGCGTACCCTAAGTGTTTTTTGGGGTTTTTTTGTTGGGTTTTTTTTGGAATTAAAAGAAGTCCCGTATACAATTAAAGAGGCGGATACATGATATAAACTGGCCATTTTCCAATTCACGGTTATTTAATATTGAAATTCCCAGTTCACGATTAATGAAAATCTTCGATCACGGCGGTCGGCAAATATCCCATTCCCACTTCACGAAGAATAATTTTTCTTATTCCAAGTTCACGGTGACATGAAAAGCCCATTCCCGAGGAACGGAAATACCCCTCGCTACCTATGTATTCTTTGCTCATCAATCAATCGTTGGTAACAAATACGAAACTCGAGGAGCGAGGAGCTACGGTTTGCCGCATGTTGTCCTCGCAACATACCTTTCGATCGAACCTTCCGGAAGACTACACTTCACTACTACCAGCATGCACTGCGTCAGCCCTTACAACGGTGACGAGCCGGTAGGTCTAGTTACATGCAGTCGATGAAATCATGTCCATTCGCATTATTCACGAAATCGCCATATTGACGCCAAAACGAGGCTGTGCCTGCAAACACAAACTACGTGACTCGTTCAACGCGTGAAATCTAATGGGAGACACTGCTGCGGGTTCGCTGCGAAATAGCTCCCGGCTGATTTCAATAATAAAATGACCGATTTCAGGCAGATGAAAAGGGTGTGTGTGTGTTCTGTAGCAAGTACATGTAAAAAAGGAGGGTCTTTTGGGGAGAGCATATTTGAACAAAAGTGGGGTGTTTCCGCGCCATGCAGCAACGGGAAGGGTCAATTGACATCGAAGACCCCTAATTGTTTTAACTCGCTTTCCACGTTAGTTAGGATCTTTGTGCTGTGACATATCATATTCTCTGGACCTACCATTGTTTTTGTTTTTATTATGAGTATTTTTATTGAGTATTAAGTGAATCCTATGACCCGGACATTTTTGCCTACTACTCATATGATAGACCCACGTGAAATGGCACGATATAACCTTACATGCTGAAAGTGCCATTAAACCCCAATCAAACCACGTGAAAACTTGTGCACACCATCGTTGTTGAAGCCCGGTATTTTATGATCGGAGCATGGGGAGATATTATGCTGGGTATATGGAATTATGCTGACATATTTTATCTCATGAAGGGACCAATGTGGCAATCATTCTACCCCCCCCCCCCCCGCCCCCTCCATGCACGTATTGATTGACTGTCCCTGTGCCGTTGCATGAACTAATCGGTCGCTTACGCCTAGATGCACAAGACTAAGCTTAAAACAGTGATGACCACTTTTATGGGAGAATGTGGTTGTTGCACGAAATGCAGGGAAAAATAATATTTGCACTGTTCGGGAAATTGAACGCACGACCCCACTGTCAAAAAGGAACCGCTCTACCGACTGAGCTACGCGGTCTTCAACGTTACGCAATGCGTGTCAGTGCGTCTTATTGTACCTCGAGCAACCATTCCCTGTAAAGTTTGTAATAAAAATACCATTAACGTTTCATTAAATTTGCCGTTAACTTTCCAATGGACAAATCAACATATGGACCTTAGCTATCTTCCGCTAAGCAGATGAGCTCTGTTGAACTGATAGCATCCCACTGCTGGTCGGGGATACCCCCCAGCTGGAGGGGGGTCACCGTGTGGCATAGGCCTACACGTTTGGCTATTGTCAAATGTGCTCGCTAGAGATAATTTTTTTTGCAGAAATAGTTATTATTTGTTAATAGGGCTGTACAGTCACTTCGGGATCTTATCGAGACCCCACGAGACAGGGATACCTATGCTCTACATCAATGCCTAGCATCAACGGCCTGTACGTGCTGCCTACCTTCCGGTTGTTTGCCTTCACTCGCCTCACACAAGATCGGCTAAAGCTGTCATTGGAAGCACAAATAACCACTGAAGTTATGTGCATATCCGAATTATAACCATCCGAGTAGATTTATGTAATGTATGAGCGGTTAGGCAGTTGATAAACCAGAATGCGGTTGTCTCATGAGTGACTGTCAGTGGGCGCATTTCTTTGGTAACCCGGGTGTATCCCTGCGGTGGACCGAATACGCACATTACGCATCGGTCCACCGCCCGACACTTCTTTCACCCGGGCATGGGTGCGCGCGCATCCATTCGGTATGCCGATGTGCCCCGTTCAAACCAGCACGGGACATTCGGGAGAAGATGGCGGCTGATTGAAAGGTGACGAGAGTAGGTTGGTTCCAGTGCCTTAATGTGCACCGGATGTGAACGGTGTGTGCATTTCATTGGAACAGGCATATCCCTGTCGGCATACCCGGAGGTTTCCTGTCACGTGTTGCGGGTCCCGGGCGGGATACCGAACCTGGCCCAAAGAAATGCGCCCACTGTCAGGCGATTTAACGTGCTGCGCGGGGTTTTCCATGTCGTATGACGTAATAATCACCATGACGCGCGTGTGTGCGCGCGGTATCTATGGCTACGTAACAACGCTCCTTATATGGACTGAGCAGGTGAGGACAATGGTGCTCCGTTTGTCGTAGAACTGTAAACATCGATGATTTGGCTTAAAATACAACGATTCCAACACTCTCATCGAACGGACCACATGCATTATGGAGAGATACTATTATCTTATCTTTAATTCTATTATGATTTTATAGTTAGCCATGCCTGGACCAAAGCAAACAAAAAATAGTTTCACACCCACTCGATTCTTTACGCACAAACCGCGCAGCCGGCCGGTTCCCAAAACTAAACGTTGACTACAAGGAGTGGGAGTCACGCAGTTGCAGCAAGGCACCACCGTGATGCGCACTCGTTCTAAGAGCACGTGTTTTTTTGTTGGTCCCCAAAAGACCAGCCGCGAGAACTGTACAGCCCTATTAGTTTGAACAATAATGACCTGACAGACCTGACCATTGACGGCAGGAGAGAAAGGCCCTTGTGCCACTTACCATGGCCACACATCATATGCACTAGCCGTTCGCGCGCAAACTTGCAGGTATAGCCTCGTTCTCGCGTGGGAATTCCCAACATGTGAATAAGGCGACGTTATCGTTAGCGTTCGCTGACCGTATGGAGTTATTCAAGTCGTTCCTTAAAAATAGACCAAGGGCCTATGCAGCCAGCCTACATACAGAATAACTACACACAGTCCATGTGCCGTTTTGCGTCAGAATTGACAAAGAAGTCAACACACGTGTGCACGTTACATAATAAGAGCCAGATTCAGAGCTTTCACCTGCTCTCGTGTATAAAATCTCCCGGTAGATGACGTGCCTCTTGCGCCAAAGTCCCTCTGCAATGTTAAATTTTGTCATCAGAATTATCCTTCAAATGGAAAATTAGTAATATAAACGTGCTAATATATTTGATCTAATCTAATACGTATTCAAAGGTTGGAATCACATACACCACTGTTCAACATTTACTGCGCAACTGGTAGCGTAGCGGACGAATCATTTTGATTTTAATTAATTGTAAGCCCCTTACCTGTCGGCCTCCCTCTAACCTTCATTTTGGCACCATCCCTCCAACCGTAGTCTTTGACTCTCTACCCCCACCTCCATGGGAGTGTCCAGGGGGGGTGGGGCGCACTGGGGGCACGTGCGCCCCCCCCCCCTCCTTTTCAGACCATAAAGTATATATATGTGCCCCCCCCCCGGTCGCAACACTCAACATTGCATCACTTGGCCCATTGAGTCTTTTTTTTGTGCGCCCGCACCCCCCCCCCCCTTCAAAGATTCCTGCACACGCCCCCGCCCCCCACCCCACCCCTTTTCTGTCGCCTTCTCCCCGCAAAACAAATCAATTTCAGATTATGAAAATATCAAAACGCTTTATTGACTAAAACGGCAAGTTCACGGGTTTCTTATTAATGAAATACAGAACTTAGATAACTATTTCTTACTTGGCTAATTAAGAAAGTGTTCCTCTCGGTCTCAAATATATAACCTTACTAATTTTAATTAAAAAAAAACCTTGTGTCTAGCATGATCATCTTAATCTCGACTTGCCGTCAACTGTTAACAAGTCAATGAATCGTATAGGCACACGGGAAGGATTTTTCCACAGCAGTGGCTACCGTCCAAAAATTATATGCATATAACGTACACGTAATTACAAAGACAGGCTTCTCTGGGATCGGTCCATCGAACCGATGAAATGAGGCCGCACATAATGCCAATTACAGCTTCAACCGTCTGATCACCTTTGATACACGGACAAGAATCGTTCAGTTATTTTCGAGCACGCACAATTTGAAGAAAATTAACATAATAATATTGCTGAAGTGCAGTGACGGACTAGAGATCAGAATATGCTATACAAGAGTTAACTTGGGACAACGTAACTTGTCTTCCTGAGACGTTAACAAAAAGTAAACAACAGTAATTACAAGACCGTGCAAAGAGACGGAGCACAGATACAGAATGACGAAACAGCACCTCAGGTTTTGTGTCCATACACGAAGTTCACAACGTGAACACACCATTGCTTCGCAAATTAATTATGGCATAAGAAGTTTATGTACGAGAAGTCACACTTGCGACAACCGCGATAACTGGAAAATAGTTTGAACCTAGACAGGGTTTGTCGAACTTCTAAAATGGTTGGCAAAAGCATTCAGTCACTCAACACGCATCAGAGATGTAGGTTCCGTATAAAAGGAACGTCACAGACAGGTGAACAATGGGCGCGTTCATACGTCACAGACAATGACGTGAACAATGGGCGCGTTCATACGTCAGACAATTATGTGAACATGGACGCGTTCATACGTCACATACAATGACATGAAATGGCGCGCTCATACGTCACATACTGACGTGAATGGGCGCGTTAATACGTCACAGACAATGACGTGAACAATGGACGCGTTCATACGTCACAGACAATGACGTGAACAATGGGCGCGTTCTTAAGTCACAAACAACGACGTGAACAATGGGCGCATTCATACGTCACAGACAACGACGTAAACAATGGAAGCGTTCATATTTGGCTAAACGTCTGGGAACCTCTGGCAAACAAGGCATACTGGATGGGTGGTCATAAAGTAGGCAACTAAGGTTCTTTGCGCGTCCAGGCAACTCAGTTTTGATAACGATTCTCAGGTGCGTACAAAACCATTCATATAGAATCAATACGACTATAATCTCAAACGGCCTTGCATGATCAGAAGAAAGATTCAAAGTGTTTCATTTTCAACAACATTCCTCCCATTATCACTTCCATCATACACAATGATACAAACCATATGTTCCCTCTTATATACTGTAGAACTGAACAACTGAATAGCACGATCGGTACCGTAACTTCACATGAAACATACAGTTCTCTTCACAGACACGAACACGTGTGTAGAAACTTGCCGTCTTGCTCCACCATATTGTCGACAAAGATCATGAGGAGGGTCATCTGTAGCTGGTAGCCCGGATGATCTCTGCCGGGACGCGACAGGAAGCGGCAGGCGAGGTAGTGGGCCGCCGGCTCCACCGGACCCGGGTAGATGTTCTCATGGACCACGTGGTAGGTCAGGCGAGCGCACAGGGCGTTGTAGGCCTGATGCCACACCGGCCGCTGGGTGATGGGGTCGGCGGGAGGCGGGGCCAAGGGAGGCGGGGCGGCGAAGTCCCCTCGTCCACTCGGGCCATCACGAAGAATGCCTCTTCCGTCGTTGTTGGTGTTGGTGTTGCTGTTGTTGCCAGCGCCGCGGTCTGCCTGCCACCCCCCAGGCGCGACCCCAGTCCTCATGCCCCTCCCCGGCCCAGAGTGGCATCCCGCCCCGCCGCCGGCAGGGACTTCAAACACGGCCTCATCACCAGGGACATCAGCCACGTACCCGCCCGACCCTACCGCCGGCGGCGTCGCCCGGGACGGACAATAATAACCATTGCTTTCCTCGGTGTCAAACCTGCCACGATTACCGGAGATGGGACCAAGTGTTAAGTCTTCAAAGCTTTCTCTTGCGTCGCGCAAACGCTGAACACGCTCCCGGGGCTGAGGATGGAAGTGACCTTGTGAAGGTTCCTGCGACGCGATGTCCGGTTGATCGCGTTCGCCCTCGTACAAACGGTCTGTCGGAGGCTTCCCTTCCGCCAATCCCTGCCCGAGGCTATTACCATCTGCGGAATATCTTTGACGTCCTTGGATGCGACTTGGCACGGAATCCTCGGCCACTACAAAGTCCTGTGCTGGGTTATTTACATCAATTCTAGTGTCAGGGACGTCACCCGAAAACGTGGAGGCGAAATTCCTTTCGTTGCGAGAGACGTCTCTTCCCCGAAATGCTCCGCTGAAGCCCGAGTCCGCCATGTTGAAGCTGGATCCTCCCTCAGCCAATGAGCGGTCGCTGCCAGCTCCAGCAGAATCCTGTGAGTTCGTGCCCTCCCAGTCGCTGCCCTGGCGAAGTCCTCCCTCCGTGGGCCGACCCGCCCACGAGGTGTCGCTGCGAAGTGCCCCCTCGGAAGACCGACCCTCCCAAGGTCTGGCCTCCCGATATCCAGCCTGCTTGTTAAAGCTTCCTTGGCCGAAGTTCATCATTCCTTGCTGGCCACTTTGCCTCGAATGGCTTACATCCATGTCGCTCATTCCACTGTTGAATCCTGATTGGCTAACATCCTTCATGCCCTGTCTGTGCCTGAACTCGGATTGGTTAACTTCTATCAGATGTTGCCCGACGTTGATTCCTGATTGGCCGACATCCTTCACGGCCTGTGAGCTGCCAAACCTTGGATTCAAATTCATTGGAGAGCGCCATCTCTCGAATCCTGGTAAGTCAAGATCTCTTTGTACATCCTTGAATCCTGAGTGGTCAACATCCCTTCGGGAATCTCCAACCTTGACTCCTGATTGGTCAAAATCCCTTCGGGGGTCTCTATTATTGAATCCCGATGGGTGAACATCTCTTCGGGAGTCTCCAACCTTGACTCCTGATTGGTCAAAATCCCTTCGGGGGTCTCTATTATTGAATCCCGATTGGTCAACATTTCTTCGGTGGTATCCACTATTGAATCCCGATAGGTCAACATTTCTTCGGTGGTCTACACTGTTGAATCCTGATTGGTCAACATGTATTTGGTTGTCTCCACTGTTGAATCCCGACTGGTCAACATTTCTTCGGAGGTTTCCAACGTTGACTCCTGATTGGTCAAAATCCCTTTGAGAGTTTCCAACGTTGACTCCTGATTGGTCAACATTTCTTCGGGTGTCTCCACTATTGACTCCTGATGGGTCAACATCCCTTCGGGAGTCTCCAATGTTCAATCCCGATTGGTCAATATCGGTTTGGGCGTCTCCAACCGTGAATCCTGATTGGCCAAGACCACTTTGGTGGTCTCCGCTGTTGAATCTTGATTGGTCAACATTTCTTCGGTGGTGTCCACTATTGAATCCCGATGGGTCAACATTTCTTCGAGAGTCTCTATTCTTGAATCCTGATTGGCCAGCATTCTTCGCTCCGGGACTGCTGCGGAAGCAGCCCGATCCGGCAATATCGCTATCGGCGTTGCGGTTGACGAACTGGCCGGGTCTACCAGCCATCGGTTCCGTCTCTGGCTCCAGGCGAGGTTGCGGAGGAGCCGCCGGGACGTTCTTTCCCAGGCCACGGAGGGGGGACAGCTTGTAGCCGGCACCTCGGCCGGACACGCTCCCGCTCTCACTCCCGCTCCGGCTTCTGCTTCCGCTCTGGTTCCCTCTCCCTCTCCCACTCCCGATCCTGCTCCCGCTGGCAGAGAAGCCGCGCGCCTCCGCCGCCGCCCCTGCCCGCGCCTCCGTCCCCAACCTAGCCTCCGCTGCCGCCCCCGCTCCCGCCCCCGCCCCCGCCCCTACGCCCTCCCTCTGGCGCTTCTCGCAGAGCGTCTGCATGGCGTCCACCACCGACTCCGGGGTGAGGTCGAAGTTACCAAAGGCGTACTTGGCCACATGCAGTCCGGCCCGCTTGAGGGCGCGCCACACCTGCTGCTTGGGCTCGCAGATCCGGTCGGCGTAGGCTTCGAGGATCTGGGGGTTCTTCTTGGCGTCGACGCAGATCGTTTGCACCTTGACGTGGAAATAGTCCACGTAGGCGCCGGGCGTAGCGTTCAGCAGGCCGTGCGCCACTAAATTCTCGAACATATGCTCCAGATAGGCGCACAGCATGGCGAACATCTCGTCGGCGTTCATGGTCCCGTAGAGCCTCACGTAGTGGTGGCGCTTGGGGAACCGGAAGGGCACCTGTTCCGGGTACAGGCCCGCGCGGGTCCCGTACGTCAGCACCTTGAGGGCCTCCATCTCCATGCGGTCGTCGTCACGCATTCGACGCACCAGGTAAATCAGGAAGCGGCGCACGATGCGGGGTCGCAGCGCCACCTGGTGAGGCCTCATGGCCAGGCAGCGGTTGAAGAGTGTCAGGGCCACGTCCGTCATGTCGTGGAGGCCGGCCAGAGACACCAGGCAGCTCAGCAAGCCAGACATGTCTGCAAGATGGACGGCAAGGAACAAAACTGTCAGTTACATCGCTTAGTAATACATCTTCTTGCAAACCTGTCTACATTTGAGGGTCAGCAACTTAAAAAATAGGAAACAATTTTTTTTTCGCTATAATATTATTTTAATGTCTCTACAATTATACATTAATGGTTCAATAAAATGTATTTATGACTCAATACGAATATTCAGATGATTTATATCGGTCTAAAAAGACGATTGTTAAATGGTTCAGTTCGTCAAAATCGGTCATTTTTCCCAAACGAGACTTACCGATGATTGTGCGAAACCGAAGATGGGTTCCATCTGAAAGTACAAATAAAAAAATAAATAATATTAATTATAAAACTAAATAATGTTATACCCGTTCAAACCGCAAAGTAAATTTCACACATGTAGTTAACATATTATGCCGTCCGGTTAGTGAATAACAGCTCTCTACGAAATCTTTCTTCTTTTGTCGATTCCTTGGAATTGACCAAAAAGCCCCACCCCACAATCTTTGCGAAGAAAGACCTGGGATCTTTATCGTGCATAAACGTAGACACTTGCACAGATAGGATTCGATTTGCTTGGGGCTGGCCTAGCAGAGCACACTCTCTGGTTTAGAACTCTAGATCGCAGATCAGTGGGTCCTAGGGACCTCCCTGAACTGAACGTAATAACGCTACGTACTAAGAAGGCCACGGGGTGACCCCATCGACGCTCTTCATGAAATGAATTGGTGTTTTGATCTTCGGTCTAGTGCGCTAACCACTACACCAGGGAGGCCCCCAGGACCTATTGATCGGCGGTCTAGCGTGCTAACCACTACACCAGAAAGGCTTCCAGGACCTATTGATCAGCGGTCTAGCGCGTCAACCACTACACCAGGGAGGCCCCAAGGACTATTTACGTGCGGTCTAGTGCGCTACCCACTACACCAGGGAGGCCCCTAGGACCCACTGATCTGCGATCTAGAGTTCTAAACCAGGGAGGTCCCCAAGTAGGACCTATTGGTCAGCGGTCTAGCGCGCTAACCACTACACGAGGGAGGCTTCCAGGACCTATTGATCTGCTGCCAACGCGCTAACCACTACACCAAGGAGGCCCCCAGGACATATTGATTAGCGGTCTAGCGCGCCAAACACTACACCAAGGAGGCCCCCATGACCTATTGATTAGCGGTTTAGCGCGCCAACCACTACACCAAGGAGGCCCCTAGGACCTATTGATTAGCGGTTTAGCGCGCCAACCACTACACCGGGGAGGCCCCTAGGACCTATTGATTAGCGGTTTAGCGCGCTAACCACTACACCAAGGAGGCCCCTAGGACCTATTGATTAGCGGTTTAGCGGGCTAACCACTACACCGGGGAGGCCGCCAGGACTCACCGGGGGGTCCCCAAGGACCCACCAGGGAGGCCCCCCCAGGACCCACCAGGGAGGCCCCCAGAACCCAGAACCTCCTCACTGTGCCCCTTTCTTACCTCTGCAGTAGGTGGCGGCCACGTGGTCGGCGACGCGCGCCATGTACTCGATGAGCTGTTTCCGAGTGTCCTCGGCGATGACGCCCCGGGACGACTTGGCCTTGACCTCCCACAGCAGCTCCCCCAGCACCACGGACAGGGCACTCAGGCTGTCCGCGTCGGTGCCCTGAACCCCGCCCAGCGGGCGCCGGAACCAGTCGGTCATCTGGAATGTTAAAACAGAAATACCAATGTCAGACATTGGTCTCTCTATACAATACTACAATGGACACACAACGGAATTGCACCATGTGTGCACTCTGGCCGGTGGCCGTTTTCTGCAATAAACTCATTCATTCTAAGCGAAATGCTATGTTTTTATGTTGTTGGTTTTTTTGTTGTTGTTTTTTTTTGGGGGGGGGGGGGGCGGGGGGGTTAGGTTCTTTTCATTTTCTGCTTTGTATGGTGCAACATCTCCACTGTGAGGCACACCCTTTACCTGAAGGTCCCAGACCAGAGGTACATCCGCACTGTGAGACACACCCTTTACCTGAAGGAGGTCCCAGACAGGAGGGTACATCTGCACTTTGAGGCACACCCTTTAAATGAAGGAGGTCCCAGACCAGAGGGTACATCTCCACTGTGAGGCACAACCTTTACCTGAAGGTCCCAGACCAGAGGTACATCTGCACTGTGAGACACACCCTTTACCTGAAGGAGGTCCCAGACCAGAGGGTACATCTGCATGGTGAGGCACACCCTTTACCTGAAGGAGGTACCAGACCAGAGGGTACATCTGCACTGTAAGGCACACCCTTTACCTGAAGGAGGTCCCAGACCAGAGAGTACATCTGCACTGTGAGGCACACCCTTTACCTGAAGGAGGTCCCAGACCAGAGGGTACATCTGCACTGTGAAGAACACCCTTTACCTGAAGGAGGTCCCAGGCTAGAGGCTACATCTCCACTGTGAGGCAGACCCTTTACCTGAAGGTCCCAGACCAGAGGTACATCCGCACTGTGAGACACACCCTTTACCTGAAGGAGGTCCCAGACAGGAGGGTACATCTGCACTTTGAGGCACACCCTTTAAATGAAGGAGGTCCCAGACCAGAGGGTACATCTCCACTGTGAGACCCACCCTTTACCTGAAGGAGGTCCCAGACCAGAGGGTACATCTGCACTGTGAGGCACACCCTTTACCTGAAGGAGGTCCCAGACCAGAGGGTACATCTGCACTGTGAGGCACACCCTTTACCTGAAGGAGGTCCCAGACTAGAGGGCACATCTGGACTGTGAGGCACACCCTTTACCTGAAAGAGGTCACAGACCAGAGGGTACATCTGCACTTTGAGGCACACCCTTTAAATGAAGGAGGTCCCAGACTAGAGGGCACATCTGGACTGTGAGGCACACCCTTTACCTGAAAGAGGTCAAAGACCAGAGGGTACATCTGCACTGTAAGGCACACCCTTTACCTGAAGGTCCCAGACCAGAGGTACATCCGCACTGTGAAGAACACCCTTTACCTGAAGCATGTCCCAGACTAGAGGCAACATCTCCACTGTGAGGCACACCCTTTACCTGAAGGTCCCAGACCAGAGGTACATCCGCACTGTGAGACACACCCTTTACCTGAAGGAGGTCCCAGACAGGAGGGTACATCTGCATTTTGAGGCACACCCTTTAAATGAAGGAGGTCCTAGACCAGAGGGTACATCTCCACTGTGAGACCCACCCTTTACCTGAAGGAGGTCCCAGACTAGAGGGCACATCTGGACTGTGAGGCACACCCTTTACCTGAAAGAGGTCACAGACCAGAGGGTACATCTGCACTTTGAGGCACACCCTTTAAATGAAGGAGGTCCCAGACTAGAGGGCACATCTGGACTGTGAGGCACACCCTTTACCTGAAAGAGGTCAAAGACCAGAGGGTACATCTGCACTGTAAGGCACACCCTTTACCTGAAGGTCCCAGACCAGAGGTACATCCGCACTGTGAGACGCACCCTTTACCTGAAGGAGGTCCCAGACCAGAGGGTACATCTGCACTGTGAAGAACACCCTTTACCTGAAGCATGTCCCAGACTAGAGGCAACATCTCCACTGTGAGGCACACCCTTTACCTGAAGGTCCCAGACAGGAGGGTACATCTGCACTTTGAGGCACACCCTTTAAATGAAGGAGGTCCCAGACCAGAGGGTACATCTCCACTGTGAGGCCCACCCTTTACCTGAACGAGGTCCCAGACCAGAGGGTACATCTGCACTGTGAGGCACACCCTTTACCTGAAGGAGGTCCCAGACTAGAGGGCACATCTGGACTGTGAGGCACACCCTTTACCTGAAAGAGGTCACAGACCAGAGGGTACATCTGCACTGTGAGGCACACCCTTTAAATGAAGGAGGTCCCAGACTAGAGGGCACATCTGCACTGTGAGGCACACCCTTTACCTGAAAGAGGTCACAGACCAGAGGGTACATCTGCACTGTAAGGCACACCCTTTACCTGAAGGAGGTCCCAGGCCAGATGGTACATCTGCAATGTAAGGCACACCCTTTACCTGAAGGAGGTACCAGACCAGAGGGTACATCTGCACTGTAAGGCACACCCTTTACCTGAAGGAGGTCCCAGACCAGAGGGTACATCTGCACTGTGAGGCACACTCTTTACCTGAAGAAGGTCCCAGATCAGAGGGTACATCTGCACTGTGAGGCACACCCGGACCGCCGTGACGGCCAGCCTGCAGGCCGGGATGACGCAGGTGCTGGAGAAGGAGAGGTCGGCGGAGAGGACCTGTTCCTGGACCATGATATCCAATAAGCGGTAAGCCTTCAGCCAGTTGTCGGCGTCCGTAAACAGGACGACCAGCGAGATGCCCACGGTCGTCAGAGGCCGGCGATCACCTTCCGACAGCACTGGAAGCGTGGCGTGGAGTGGCGTGGCGTGGCGTGGCGTGGCGAAAAGGTGGAAAACAGAAGCCCAAAAAATATCCGTTGAAATAGTGTGCATACAAACATCAGTCAGGAATTAAATAAAATGAAAAAAGGACACGTTATTGATGCCACTAAGGACTAAACTGGCCTAAGGAACCTTCCCGGGGTGGGTGGGGGTGGGGGGGGGGGTGGAGGGGGATGAATGATGCAGGGCTGAAACATGCCAGCGAGTAACCATTTAACAAAATCTCTACAGTAAACAGTACAGGTATCTCTACAGTAAGAATTAAAGGTAGCTCTATAGTATATCCTAACAAATTCAAACAATCTCTACAGTAAAACCTAACAAATTAAAAGAATCTCTACAGTAAAACCAAACAAACTAAAACAATCTCTGCAGTAAAACCTAACAAATTAAAACAATCTCTACAGTAAAACCTAACAAATTAAAACAATCTCTACAGTAAAACCAAACAAACTACCGGTAAAACAATCTCTACAGTAAAACCTAACAAATTAAAACAATCTCTGCAGTAAAACCAAACAAATTAAAACAATCTCTACAGTATAATCAAACAAATTAAAACAATCTCTACAGTAAAACCAAACAAATTAAAAGAATCTCTACCGTAAAACCTAACCAATTAACAGCATCATCCTCACAAATAAAAGAAGTTCTACAGTAAACCTAACAAATCAAAAAATCTCCATAGTAAAACCTAACCAATTAACAGAATCACCCACCTGTTCCTGGTCTGCGCAGTTTATACGCTCGCAGGAACTCGAGGAGAACCGCGTCGAGCTCCTCCACGGGACAGAGCGTGAAGAGGCTGTCGATGAAGTAGTGTAGGTGGCGCTGCAGCGTCAACTCGCCGAAGCTTTGCAGAGATTGAAACAGATCCGCCAGGCGGCTCCAGTCTTGTTTTCGTACGCACATCTGTTGGGGATAATATGCGATGCAAAGAGTTATACATGGAGGAAAGTCGCGCACTATGTCACCGTGTGAAGATGCACATAAATGTGGATGCCACTTTTTGGGCATATCCGCCTGTACTAATGTTCCGAGCGATCAATCGCAGAATCACAGACAGGACTCGAAGATTTATCTTCAACCTTAAGGATGACATTTTTTTCGCTGTTGCCATCCGTAAACTGATTTTACATGTGGTTCGACCGGAACTCCTGAAATCCTTCTCCGCCAAATTTATTAATAATACCACCTTCAAAATAAAAACTAAATATATCAACTCCATAAATAGCGAATCAAATATATCAACTCATCACTCACCTGGATGTTATTGACCGTATCCGGAAGAACGTTTGTCGTGTCGAATTGGAGATCACTCTTCGCTAAGGGCGCCACCGTTGACATGACCCTGGACCAGGGCCACGTGCCTTCCGTGGGCCCGGGATTACCACCGCAGGCCACAGGGGGGTTGAGCTTCAACAGGTCCCTCACTTGGGCATGGGGCGAGCCACCTAGACTTCCCCCGTCCGTGGGTGCGTCCGGGCTGTCCCATCGGGTCTGCCTTCGCCGGGCTCGTCCGGTTGACCTTGGAGATTCCGTCACCGTCAGGGGTGTCGGGGTCGCCGGTGCCGCGTCGCCCGAACCCCACAGCTTGTCGAGAGATTCCTTCTCGTCTTCGTCGTCGTCGAAGGACGCGAATTCCTCCATGTTGAAATCGAAGTAGTCCAAATCGTGCGTTGTTGAGGCCGTAGACTTTGTCGCTTCGCCTTCACCTTCGTCGCTGTGGACGTCCTCTGGCGGGGCACCCTCGATGTCCATCTCACCACCTCCTGGCGGAGTGTTGCCCGGGTCACCCGGATGGACCACGCTCAGCCCTGCTTTTGGCGTCGTAATAACGACAATTCTGGGTGTTGGAGGCAACTGAAGACCGGTGACGTCCGGGTTAGCATTAAGGAGAACGGTACGGTTCGACTCTGCACGTCCGCGTATTTCTTCGAGTCGGGTTGACGTGGTAGCGTCGTCGCTCATGGAGACGACCGTTCGTCTGTCCTGCTCCTGCTCCTCCTCCTGCGCCTCCTGCTCCTCCGCCTCCCGCACTTCATCAGCCCCAAAGTGGTGCCGGTCAGCCATCGGTGGGGCGAGTACAAGTTGTGGGCGACCAGTTGTAATGCGCCGCACAGCAGGCGGCTCCTGAATGGCCGCCGTCGTGGTGTCGCGTACTCTCTCGGCGTCCATCTCGTCTGCCTTGTCGACCTTGACGACGGCAAGAAGTCTCTCGGCGCCGATCGTTGACTCACAGGAGCCGACTCCTTCGACCCCCCCTCCCGAGACTACCGCGCCCCGCTCCACTGCGGACTGATCGGCGGCGATGGCGGCAACCTGCAGCGCCACCATGCGGCGAATCTCTCTCTTGCGCGCAGATTCGGGACTCGGCGTCGCGGACGCAGGGACCACTCTGGTTCCAGGCGCTGACGACCCCGACGACCGACGATCGCTGTCGCAGCTGATTGACTGATTGTCTTCGGGTCGCTGCGTGCGCAAGCTCTTTATGGACAGCACAGCAAGTGGTTCGCCGGCCTTGGGCAGCTTAGACATGAAACCCAACTGCCGTACATTATCTTTGGAAGAGGTAACCTTCATAGCGACGTCAGAAGACGCAGACGGACTTCGCGCAACGTATGTCAGTTGGCCTTCGCGTGTGCTTTCAGGCGCCGAACGCGTGGACACGGGAGTCGCCGTGTATCTCTTGCTAGGTGGCGTTTTCTCATGCCGTTTGTGTTCCTGCAGGGGGTCCGCTTCTAACTGTTGCTCCGTCGAATTCAATCGCCGCCATTGTCGTTTTACGCCGGCTACGGGCTTAACGACGCGCTGTACGCCTAGCGACCTCGGCGTTGCTATCGGGTTGTTCCTCTTCAGCCGGATCCTCTGATTATTACTCAAGGCGGGGCGTCGCGCGCCCTGCGCGTGGAGAGGAGTCTTCCTCGTGCTGGTCGGCAGCGATTTCAGTTTCTTCTTTGCGGCGTCTTCACTGTCCTGCAGGAATTCGGAGGCAGCTGAACAAACGTCGGCGGCCACATCAGCACGATCATTCTCTGTGCTTACCATGGACTCGACATCATCCTCCAACGGCTCAGTGCCTACAGAAACAGACTTCCCCGTGACGGCGGAACTGCAACTGGGTTCCGGATACAGTGGTGAGGTCTGGATAGCTATCGTCCGTGAAGTCTGTGTAGCGATACTCTTCTGCGTAGTCCTCCGTTTCTTCGGTACGACTACACTGGTAGACACGGTGTTGGCTTGTATGGGAATGGTTGACGTGGTTTTGGTTTTCTTTGGCTTTTTGACGTCACCAGCCGCGGCCTGCCGGGCACTGCCGGGCACGCGGCTACGCTTCGGCAGGGACTCTCCCCCTGAAGCTTCACTTCCAGGCTTCCTCTTCACTCCCACCGCGGACTTCTTGTCAATAGTCTTGTCGACAGAGCGGCTCGAAGGGTCCGATGTCGGTGGTGAACTTATAACGGTGACGTCACCTACACGGCGTTTCTTGACGCCTTTGCTTTTCGGCCGCTGCTTCTCGTCGCTGGAGCCCCGGCGAGACTTCTCGTCGCTGGAGCCCCGGCGAGACTTCTCGTCGCTGGAGCCCCGGCGAGACTTTTCGTCGCTGGAGCCCCGGCGAGACTTCTCGTCGCTGGAGCCCCGGCGAGACTTCTCGTCGCTGGAGCCCCGGCGAGACTTCTCGTCGCTGGAGCCCCGGCGAGACTTCTCCTCGCTGGAGCCCCGGCGAGAGTCACCTCGCTCTGCCGCTCGCTTTGAGACTGCGGGTACTCGCGTCTCAGTGGAAGAGTCCGATGAGGACTGCGACGATATTGATTTCTTTGTAGGCTTCACTATGGTCTTCGAACTCTCGCGTTTGACGTCCCCACCCGCAAGCTTCGAGGGGTCGACGCGCTTTTTCTTCGGTTTCTTCGCTCGAACGGCTACCGATGAAGCGACCGACAGCTTATTTAGCCTCAGCGTAGCGACACCACTAAGCTGTCGATATCGTCGTCGTGACCGCGGACCAGGTGATGATGCACTACGTGCTTTATCTAGCCTTATCCAACGGTTCACCAAGTCTAGCGGCGAACTGCTAGAGCCAGGGGTGACTCTATCCTCGTCCGGGAGACTTCTGGCAACAGGTTTTATAATGGCCCCCAACACCTTACAGCTTACGTCTTTAAGGCGGTGGGCCCATTGGGGGTGTCCAAGCACGCGAGTACGCGGATGGGGTTGTGGAATCTCGTCGCGATTTCCCAACGCCTGTCCTTGGCTACGGGCAGACTGTAACGGGATGGACACCATGATTTCACGTGTTGCTGGTTCTCCGTGTTCGGGGTTATCTCCAACGGTAACAACGCGGTGACTGGACTGGAGGATCGCTTCACCACCACGTGTGGCTTCGGTACCAATACGTCCACTTGCGTGTCCGTCAGCGCTGTGCGCATCCCCCTCCCCTGGCTCTTCGCATGGCAACTCGTTCTCCCCCACGCAAGCCTCGCCCTCCTCCAAGTCACGCCATTGCCACTCATCCTCCTGAGGGTCAGACACCACCTCGATAACGATGTTCTGTTCACTGAACAGCCAATCATGGCTACACTCGACTGGAGTCCAATCATCCGGCTTACCGGGTGAGTTCTTCATCTTTTCAGCTGCGACGACGTCCTCTGCTACGGCGGCCTGCTGAGGATTCTCATCTTCCACATCTTGCGCATTTGGCGTTTCCTCGGCAGCTGTCGCGGATTCCTCGCTGGCTTGTCCGGCAAGTAAGGCTGACATCCAGGAAGGGTAATGAACGGTCAACGTCCGCTCTTTTTGCCAGCGTTGCGCAGGCGCTAACACGTCACTCGCGTCGGCTACCGGCTCTTCCGATGTAGGATAGTCCACACGGGATGGCTGGGGGTTGTTGATCTCGGAATCCGGGCAGTCCAGCGCGCTTGCGCACTCCGCGTCAGCTGAGGCACACTCGTCCGTCTGTCGCGAAGTATCACTTCCGGTGGCCTCACGTCCACAACCATTCGCGGTGTCACTGGTTATGCTATCAACGTCTTCCTGCGCGGGTTCTGGTGTGTTACGCCTGTCGAATCCAGTAAAACACTCATCTTCCTGCGCTGGTTCTGGTGTGCTACGCCCGTCTGCCCCATTAAAACACTCGTCTGTCCCGGGGATAGAGCGCTCGTCCGGTTCGTCAGAGCCCTCGCCTGCCCCACTCGAGTGCTCGTCTATCCCGCCAGAGCCCTCGTCTATCCCGCTAGAGTTACGGATGAACTCTGCCGCAATGACTGCATCAGTATGATCCGAAGTGGCCGACGAAGTTTTTCCCGCATCGGTATCGTCAGCTCTCGCTGGCCTTGATGTTTGCACATCCTCGGCCACGGACGCGAACGCCTTACAAAACATCATCAAACCGGCGGCAAAGGGCGAGTCCTTTTGATCAGCCACCGACGGGGGTTGCAGCTCCACGTCGTGTTCCCCGGTGACGCCGGCGCGTCGCTCGGGCTTATCCCGCGAGGATGACGTCAGTGTCGCGCGGTTCAAATTCGCCGCTTCGTCGACAGTATCCTTCAAGCTTACGTTAGTGTCTTTGGTAAGACGCGACGTCTTCGGTTCCGCTTGACAGGACAGGAATTTTTTGATGAGAAACGAGGGATCGGAATCTTCGCCGTCGACGGGCGCTGGTGCGTCCGTGTCTATAATGAGAGGAACGTCTGAGGTCTCAATGCTGTCGTGATCGTCTGAGGTCTCATTGATTCCGCGCTCGACTGGGGTGTCGTTGATTCTGCGCTCGACTGACGTCTTAATGATGTCGTGATCGTCTGAGGTCTCATTGATTCCGGGCTCGACTGATGTCTCAATGATGTCGTGCTCGTCTGAGGTGTCCCTACTTTGTCCGTGTTCGTCCTGGGAGTGTTCGTACTGAGAATCCTCGCTTAAGGCATCCGAATCCGAATCCTCTTCGGTGTAGAGATAATCGGGCTCGAAATCCTCCTCTTTTTCAATCTCACTGAGAATAGCCTCCGCCTGACTCACCTGGCGCGCCGTCGCGACAGTAGCTGTCTTTGATGACTTGACGTCGGCGCGCCACCCGTGGCCATGCGGGAAGGCCATTCGCGTCGGCTTTGGTACATATTCAGCACCTGTTGTCAAGTGTTCCTCAGACCGATTACCTGGTTCTTCATCATGGTTGGGATGTCTCGTAGGTCTCGGTGGGTGGGTAATATTCACGTTTTCGTTTAGAGGTGAAGTAGGTGACTCCTCAATGACTTGTGACATGTCGCCATGTAAACCATGTTTATCCTGCAATGGCACTGGAGTCTTCTTCGCCAAGAGAAAAGTCGCACTGACCGACGGCACTTCAGGTTTGGTCATGCTGATCACTTCCGAAACCACACGGCGTGTGGCATGCTCGGAAGCTGTAGCGTCAGCGGCAAGACCTGGATCCGTAACCCTAGAGCCGCTCCGCGTCCGGCCTTCAGATAGCGTTCGCTTCCTGTCCCTCCCTCGGCCGGGACAGCCGGTCACAACTCCCGGAGACGATTCACGTAAAGATTCCGGCTTCATGGCAGTGCTCTGCGAATTGACCCCAGCATCGTCCCCGTGCCCTTCATCTGTGAGTTCACTCTCCATATCTGACGCCGGGAAGACGATCATGGAGGTCGAAGAGTGACGCCGCCTGTGGCTCTTGTGGCCTTTCCCAGTCACGCCAGACGGCTGAGACACAACAGTTTGTTCTTCACTGCCTTCACTAGCGGAATTTCCACTGAGAACAATTTCAGTTGTCTCGGGGACAACGATTGGGCTGCCCTCCGCAGACCGACACTGAAGAGGGAGCGACTTTTCGGCTTTCGTGCGACATCGTCCACGCTTAGCTACCAGCGTTGGTTTGACATCGCAACCGGTCGTTTCAAATGGCGGTAGCACTTCCTCAGATTTTAAAGCCATGGGTCCAGTTACCATCTCAGGATGCACACGCTTCGGTGTTTCCGGGTGACCCCCCGGGCTGATGGGTGCAATGATGGTCTCTTCAGGCACCCCTTGACCTTGAGGTGGAGCTGCCGCACACACCTGCGTCGATAAATCAGCACCAGATTCTGATTGAGGTAGTTCATCGGCAGGAGACCTGCCGGACCCCTTCGACGAATCCAATCTCCCATGGTGCGCTCGAGCGCATGTTTTCGCCAGAGAAACCAGAGGTCCTGTAGAAGACCTTCTCTCGTCTTTGGTACCCGAACGAGTCATGTCGGGCACTGGATTGGTGTCGACAAGCAAGCCACTTGATGAAGTGCTCTGATGAGGGGGCGCCGAATGTTCAGGTTTACTGGGCGCCGAATGTTCAGGTTTACAGGGCGCCGAATGTTCAGGTTTACAGGCCGCGTCTCTTGAGACCTGCTTGGGTCGCCCACGCCGTCGCGGAAGGCAAGGATTGGCGGAGGCCAATCCCTTGGGAGGCTCACCAACATTCCCGAGAGATTCACTTTGCGGCTTCATAGCACTGCACTGCGAATTGATCCCAGCATCGTCCCCGAGCCCCTCATCTGTGAGTTCACTCTCCATATCAGACGCCGGGAAGACGATCATGGATGTCGAAGCGTGACGCCCCCTGTGGCTCTGGCCGCCGCCTCTCGTGCCACATCGCCCACGGGTGCTTTTCCCAGTCACTCCAGTCACCGCAGTTTGTTCTTCACTCGTGGAATTCCCACTGACGATAATTTCAGTTTCTGTGAAGCCGATGGGTCTGCGCTCCGCAGAACGAGACTGGGGAGGTAGTGACTTTCCGCCTCTCGTACGACATCGTCCACGCTGAGGCACGGGCGCTCGTTTCTCCCCGCTACCAAACGTCAAGACGCCACTGGGCATGTTTTCATCATCGGTGAATTCGGTGGGTCGATTTTTTGCCATCTCAGTATATACACTAAGCTCCAACTTCGTCATCCGTTTCTTGCGTCCGACCTTAGACTTAGTGGCACTCTGTGCGTTATCGAAGCAGTCATCACTTTGCGCTGATACGCAGTGAGATTCTAACCTGGCGGGCGTAGTGATGACCGCTTCCCCGGACATCTCCCCAAGGCTCTCTGGTGCATTAACGGTCTTCTTCTTCGGCCTTCCACGACCTCGTTTCGATGGAGCTGTACACACCTGCGGCGACGTATCAGTACCAGACACCGATTTGACCACTTTATCGGTAGGAGAACTTGATGAGGCCGGGAGCGAAGCCCCGGGAACCGTGGAGCGTCTCCTTGAATCAGATCTACTCCGGCCTGCTGGGACTGCCTTTTTCGCCGGTACCCGAGGGCAGGGAGAAGACATCTGTTCGTCATTTGAACCTGAAGTCACGTCGAGTCCCGCACAAGAATCCCCCGACAACACGCAGGTAGAAGTTTGCGAAGGCGCCGAACTTTGCATACGTTCAATAGAGACTTTCGGCGGTCTCCCACGTCGACGACGAGGAACGCATGGACTGTCTGTACCGGGGGACGAATCTGGATGGGGAGCATCGCGCAAAGATGGGACATCGGACACCGCATCGGTCTGTAATACCGCACTTTCAGCCGCCTTGGACTGTTTGGATCTACGGCGTCGCGTCGGAACAGGGCCACTAATGGGTACCATTCCGCCCGTTTCGGGAGAACAGCCAGGAGGTGAGGCTTCACCGCCGTTATCAACCTCTGGGAGTTCTCCTTGGGGATGCAATGCTTCATCCTGGTTCTTTCTTTGTCTTTGACCACGACGTTTAGGGCTGATGGAAGCACTACGAGTATGAGTGGTTTGCGACGGTCCAACCGCCGCCAGTTCAATGTCCAAGCGGTTATCGGCAACCACATTCGGCTGCCATCGCCTTCTCGAAGGCGACACGGTGCTCAGAGCATCTTGGCAAATTCCGCTCGCAGACGATTCAATCACTGACACGGACTTCGTCGGAAGCGAATGTTCTTTTTTGGCGATTGGCTTCGGACTGCTCGTCACTGTTTTCTTTGGTCTCCCGCGCCGTTTCGGAGTAACGCAAGGGGCCTTAGCATCAGCTAAACTTGGCGAAAGCGATATCGAGATGTTTTTTTGCACGCCATCTCCGGCAACCAAGGATGTGTCCCTCTGGCCACTGTTCCTTGAGCTCCCCCGACGTTTTATCTTTGATAGAGATTGATCGCATATCCCTTGTGGAGTAGACAATGTAAGTATACCGCGAGCGATTTTTGATGGGAGCTCATGCCGAGCGTGCCCTTGGTCATGGGGATCAGCCACCACGCCGGCGCTCCCTTTGCGAGTCATGCCTCTCTTCGACGTGGTCCCCCGCGGCGATTCCCGCGAATGGCCAACGTCTGCATCCTGGGCGACAGGAGCATCTACGGACTGTGAAACGCCCATACTCGGTACACGACCGGTCTGCATCCTGCCCCGTACAGTAGTCGGCCGCCCCCGACCAGGATGAGACACGTCCTCACGCGTATCCTGCAATGGAAATGCAGGACATGTTAGCATTGGCGTTCCAGCAGGAGGAAGGGTCCATGCACGGGAGGAGGAAGAGGTAATACATGCTACTTCGGTGGGTTTTCCATCGGACCCGACGCCCGCGACTCTATACTGAGGTTCGGTAGGTCGGCATGCGGGGAGAAAGCTTTGAGGCGAAGACGACGCACAGGAGGCATCCAGAGAAGACATAGCAGCAGACGAAGCAAGAGCAACAACAAGACCACCACCACTACTACAACCGACACCACTAAAGCCACCACACACAGAAGGCGCACTCTCGCCATTAAGCGCAGCATTAGCAAGCAGTGAGTCTACGTCATTTAAATAGCGTTCATTCTGAGCCAGTTTCCGCCTTGTCGTCCTTCGTAGTTGGACCACTGGGCTCAACAAAATACCGCTGTGTTTTTCCAGGGACCTCACCACCGCGGAGTATTTCTTTCTCCCTCCACCACCGTGCGGGATTTTAACCGACGTCCATTGCAATTGCTTCTTGAATCGCGCCTTCAGTGAACCCGAACTGGACGTCAGATTGCATACATAATAAGGAAACGTAGGTTTGATGAGCTTGGCCATTCGCTCCTTAACGATAGGCTCGTCCTTGCGGGGGTCAATCCAGCCATTATCAATATCTGCCGACGTCTCCAGGAGGGATCCCTCATCCAGACTACTGCTACTGGCCTCCGGGTTGACTGAGGTGTCGTGTAGGGTTACCGGAGACGTGTAACGTGGAGAACCAAAGAGGGCGGTTAAGTTCACCACGACGTCCTCACAGCACTTCTCCACAATAACCCTGGGACCTTCAGAGCTTGTTTTGAGAAAATCGGCATCGTCTCCGAGTTGAAACTGGTTCTCTGTCAGAGAATTCTGACTATCTCCCCCGCAAAGGTTCTTCCCAACTTGGCCCGGTGAGTCACTTGGAGCAACCGCCCAAACGCTGTCTTCGCTCCCACATCGCATCTTGGCAATCTCTCTGTTGCAGTCATCAGTGATGCATGCCAGACATGCGATCTCGTATTTCTCTGATACACCTTACCAGAGAAGCGAGCAAGGGCAGAAGAAAGAAGCGTATGGGATAGGCCATATATAGGAGGTCCGCTATGTACATGCAGCAGGCACAACATCGAAGGCACACTCACATATACTCCACATGTTGATATCAATTATGTCTTGTCTGTCTATCCACACAAGACGTTCCTGCTATGAAATTGCAAGAACCACTCACAGCCCTGAAAAAAAAACACAAAACATAGCTGTTACTTACAACAAATACACATACTGTAAAACTACCGGAATTAGCTGTCCTCTGTGACAAGGAACATGTATATATCTGGGAATCAGTCCCCATGTTGATAGATAAATACTTCCTCCTGCCGATGAAGGCACGGTTGGAGGGTCTGGCAGATATCCTCTTGAAGCCAATCACTTGGCATCTATGTTGTATGGATCGAAATGGTGTTTTAGGCCGCTTTTGAGCACACAAGGGCTAAACTGGGCCAAATAACCTCCTGGGATGATTGGGGAAGACTGGTTTGGTGCCCAAGCCCAAGTTTTGAACCCAGGACCTATTGATCGGCGCTTTAATGCACCAACTACAACACCAGAGAGGCCCACTTTATCTTGTACACACATAGGCATGGCCATCTATTGGACACCAGCAACTTTGGTAGAAAGAGTTTTTTTACATGCCCAATGGTGAATTATCACTATTTCGTTACCTCATGAGACTTGAAGATTTCAGTAGGATGCTTTAACCTGTATTAAAGTACTGTGACACTGGGAATAGTCAAGGGAAATGGGAGCCATGCCTCCAGCAGTCCCCCTATCCTTCTCCACAAAGGACATGATTGGTTGGTTGTATATTCAGGACATTTTTAACCACTTCCGGTCATATTGCGTCATATAGGTAAGAGCAGAGCCATGTCCCCGGGGTAACCCCATACTCTTTTTGAAGAATGACACAGAAGGGAAGAGCAGAGCCATGTCCCCAGGGTAACCCCCTACTCTTTGCGAAGAACGACATGGGATCTTTATCCTACAACCGTACAAACATGACCACAACGGGGCTTCAACCGCCATGTGCCATTAGGCTCTCAGGTGGCCAGAGCACTCAATGCGAGCCTTTGTTGTACAGATAGGGCTCAAACCATCAAGGAGCTGTTTAGGTCAGTCTCTAGAATACTACACTCGACAATAACCAAAGGTGTTACCTACTGGGTAGCAGTGTGACCCCCTCCCTCTCGAAGTGACACAGAAAGGAACAGCCTCATAGACAAGTTGGGTTTGAACCTGTGTGCATTTGTGTCTGCTACCTGTCAACTCTAGGGATCTAGGTAAGCTGGGGGTACCTAAAGGGCAAGCGATATAAAATAGAGATCTGCCTATATGGGTGGTTCAATGTTAATATACAGTTCTAAGATAAAATTATGTAATCTTTATCAGCCTCACCCTTAACGAGTTACAACAATTGCATATGCATGTACCTCGTCTTTTTTACCACTGTCATTTGAGTCAAGCTGCTACACTTTCAGTCAAGAAGCTACTTTGTAGATTGCATTTGAAAATTCAGAACAATATAACATTATAGATTGCAAGTAGCTACACTTAAAGTGTAGTTCAGCAGCTAAATTTGTAGATTGCAATAAAAACCTTGTATGACCATAGGGAAGGGTATATCAGCATTCCAATCGCTTGAAAGCAAGAAAGTTTAAAGGCTCCTCTCCACACTCCACACACATGTTGGTCACAAAATATGAAATGCAATAAATTACACATCAATCTAGCCAGAGTCAGTGCAACATTGTGATGTCAAGGTTTGTCCATTGTGATGGTTTAGGAACGATTTCTATGCTTTTATCAATGGTTTATGCAGTAAATTAACTCATAAAAATACATAATCCAACTTACCAAATAACAGTTAGGTGGGTACAAACAAAAAAGGTCCCATGCTGCAAGTCATATATTATATCCATATATGAGCAAAATTATTCTCATCAGATGGAGGGTTGATTTATGTGTTATATGCACAAGATTAGAATCCCAATCAGATTTATTGGGATTTATGCAAAAAACCACATAAATTATTTCCACTTGAGAGATCTTGAATGTTGCTTTCACAAAATCATTATTAGACACAATATCTGCATCAGGGTATTAACGTAAACTGCCTTTTTGGATCTGAATACATATTAGAAGCTGCACCTTGACTTTGGCCTCCAACCAGGTCGATATGCGCCCCGAACCATTTCCGGAAAACTACATATTATAAGCCGCACCTGGACTTTGGCCTCTCGACCTTTCCCTAGCATCCGTGCTACCCCCTCCCCTTCCTGTTATCCAGTGCCCTTTCCTGTGTCCCTGCTTATCATCATCCCATTTGCTGAACCAAGCCTATTACTCTGGCATCAATTGCTTATACAAGCAGACGCGACGACAAAAAACATTCGCCTATCCCTATGCCATCACACCTCTTATCAAGTGTCACAACAGTGGTGGGCTCTCCTGGCAAGTACTGCATATTTATGAATCACTGTCACACCTATCTAGTACCACGTTTCTGTCTGCCCAAGTAACCTATTACAGTTTGTGTGAGGACGGCAGTTTGTGTGAGGACGGCAGGAGTATCATGTTACACTGATGATGATGATTTTGTGATTTATAACACATGCCTTTGCATGGTGGTCCCTGCATTATACTGTTTATTCATTATATGAATCGCTCTGTTAGACAGACTTTTTGCCAAGTACTGAACACCTTTACATGTTAACGCCCCTTTATTATGTGAATCCCTCACTAATATGACTTACCACCAATGCTTAGGCCAGTTACACAACTGGCACAGTCCAATTCGATTGTTGGGAAGTCAAGTCACATCTGATTGGCTCAGCAAATAACACCTGATGTCGTTCAGGTTCAAGCACCATAACATACAAAAATGGAACTATAATATACATGCTTAGCCTGTCAAACATCAATATATCTGGTCCTTTTGCATTTGGTCCAATGCGTTAAGTGTTAAATTTTCTAATGGGCAAATTTTCGATTTGGCTGCACTCAAATGCTGTTTACCCACCAAAAAGGGGCATTTTGTCAGGAGGTTTATAAAAAAAATCATAGCGCTCACAACTTTATATGACATAGAGAATTACTTTTATTTATAGAATTATAAATTGCAAGCTCAAAATGTGACATGATCAATTGGCACCATGTTATGTATATACCATAAATGCTTTTATTCACCAGCTACAAGTTTGGCTAACAAAAAAAAAATTCTGGCCTGTCTGCTTTGTTTGCGTAAAACAAACATTTATGCATCATGTAAATTCTTTCGGCAAGAGGACTGAAAGTACTTCAAATTCTGTTGGGTCTTTGGTTAAAGCTGACAAACATAAACTGATTTTAAGGCTTGTCAATGAAATGTTTTGTGTCAAATTAAAGGCAGCAAATATTGTCTGTGCATACTCCAGGCCTAGGCTAACCCTGGTCCATGCCTCTCTGACCACACCCGTAAATGGAGCAAGGGTAAGAGCCATACCCATGTTACCCAGGCAATTTTTGGTGACAAATGCCACCTTGCAACGAGTGATCATCCTAAGTTTGTTTACTTCCAGCAAGTGGCTGAGCATTGAAAATGAAGTGAAAGCTGACTGTCTGACAAAAGTCATAAAAGCTTCAGGAACCTAGTGAAAGGCATTGACAGGTAGGCAGTTCATATTTATTCTGTTAGGACCTTCAACTTGAGTGGCGATTTCTAATTTTAGGTCTGGTAAATGGCATGGCTTTCTCTGTTACTCAGTTTATAGAGAGGGCAGAGAGGCATGTACCAGGGCTAGGCCTAGGCCTGGGGCCGTATTCATAAGCCCCTCGTAAGTTACACACAAAAAGTGCGTTTTTATCTTAGCCCCACCAGCTCATTGTAGTGGTGCTCGTGATCAAGAAATCGTCTTCAATATAATTTTAGCACTTTCTCAATTCAGAAAATCAACTTTTTGGGTGACTACATATATATTTTGGACCTGATGATCGCTCGACAAATCTGCGACTTAGCGCTAAGTCTAGTGGCATAGCCTAAGTGGTGATTAGGCTATGAATACAGCCCCTGGAGTCTGCACAGAACATATTTGCTGCCTTGTTTTTTAACTTTAGGGTCAATCCGTCGAATGTCGGACAGTGGGGTAATGTCGGACACTTATACAAAACAGCTTACAGGTTGCAAAATAAATGTCAAATGGTTCAATTCTGCCCTCCATGTATTTGTTATCATTCTACCACATGCTTCCGGAAAGTACCGGAAAGTACTGGAAATACCCAAATGGAACATAATCTTGCATGACACGTCACCACTTAAATCTTGCCTGGACTTTTCGCGCCACTTTGTCTGAACCACATCAGCCAGCGAAAGACCGTGCTCAATGTAAGCAATCACGGATTTTAGTAAACAAATGATGATATTAGTGCAATTGCAACTCACTGAACCTGACATAGATATTTTTTATATATTTTTTAATATAATACATTAAATGAAAGTAAAGCATAAAATAAGGAGTGTCCGACATTACCCCATACCTGTCCAACATTACCCCACATCTGTCCGACATTGCCCCATTTTAGACTTCCATTTTAGATGCTTTTTCAGTATTTAGTTTTGGCAGGAAATGATCTTTTTATCTCTTTTTGGATAAAAAAGAGTCACCTTGTTCACAAGAAAAAAAATGGACAAGACTGGCATTTCTTGTTCACTTTTAATCATTATTTTTGTGTAAACTTGTCAAAAACTGTGAAAAGTATCTGACATTCGACGGATCTACCCTACTCAAAACATTTTATTGATGTTTACAGACTTTACACTGCTTGGATGGTTGTCCTAAGGCCTGTGTGCATATACTATATATGGCATATACACACTGGCCCAAAGACATCCATCCCATGAACCGAGTACCCGTAATACGAATGACACAAAGACAGTCACTGAGCAAGGTCACACAGACAGGCTTCAGACACAGTCACCAGTCACATTCACAATAGGGCTGTACAGTCAATTCGGATTTTATCGAGACCCCACGAGACAGGGATACCTATGATCTGCGTCAATGCCTAGTATCAACGGCCTGTACGTGTTGCCTACCTTCCGGTTATTTGCCTTCCCTCGCCTCATACACAAGATCGGCTAAAGCTATCCTTAGAAGCAGAACTAACCACTGAAGTTCTGTGCATATCCGAATTATAACCATCCGAGTAGATTTATGTAATGTATGAGTGGTTAGGCAGTTGATAAACCAGAATGCGGTTGTCTCATGAGTGACTGTCAGGGTCAGGCGATCTGATGTGCTACGCGGGGTTTTCCATGTCGTATGACACAATAATCATCATGATGCGCGTGTCTGCACGCGGTATCTATGGTTACGTAACAACGCTCCTTATATGGACTGAACAGGTGAGGACAATCGTGCTCCATTTGTCGTAGAACTATAAACATCGATGATTTGGCTCAAAATACAACGCTTCCAACGGTCTCATCGAACGGACCACATACATTATGGAGAGATAAATGTCTTGTCTTTAACTATATTATGATTTTATAGTTAACAATGCCTGGACCAAAGCAAACAAAAAATAGTTTCCCACTCACTCGATTCTTTAAGTTTAGGCACAAACCGCGCAGCTGGCCGGTTCCCAAAACGTTGACTACAATGAGTGCGCGTCACACAGTTGCAGCAAGGCACCAGCGTGATGCGCACTCGTTCTAAGAGCATGTGTTTTTTTGTTGGTCCCCAAAAGACCTAAACCGGAAATAGAACCCGCGAGAACTGTACAGCCCTATCACAGACAGTCCCGTGTTGAACGCGCCAGTCTAACTTTAGAATCTAAACTTAGGGCAAAGTGAAGTCAGTTACACATTGAATGCGCAAAATAAGCCGTGAGCAAATATACCATATCAAGCAATACGTGTACCTCTCCAATGTAACATTAACTGATTAACTTGTCAGCTAAGGTAAATCTACTGTCTTCAAAACTAAACAAGAATTCATCAGCAGTGTGCACACACGTCTTGCTCCAGGCCATCCACTTCCGGTTGCATTGCGCATGCTCGTCATATTAGGCGCGCATCCATGGGCTAATGACCAAAGGCATCGTGTGTTACTCAACGAGACATTTGCTGAAGAAGTTACACGTACATGTTTGTTGTATAGATAAAATGAGCAAACCATATGGAATTACAATTAGTAAAAACTTAGTATTTAACTTTCTCAATTACATTGGGTATGTGATAAATAAGGACGCCGACGGAAAAAGTTTAAAATGCAACATAGGCCTATTGCACAGTGGCGGATCCAGGGGGACGAGAGGGAGGGGGCACAGGGGGCACGTGGCCTCCCCTTCGCTGGAAAATAGGCGACACACGTGCCCCCCCCCCCCCCCTCATCTGAAGAAGCGGCAACAGCCTCTTTCTGACAACCTCCCCCCCCCCCCCGCCTCCCTTCGCCCGGTCGCAAATTTATCACTGCAGGGATCGGCGCTTGGATATACTTAGATAAATTGTGCCCCCGGCCCCCCCCCCCACCCTTTCCTGGACCAGTCATTGTTACAAATTAGAAGCATAACTAAAGTCCATCATGTAGCCTTAATTATCATGCATCATTATTGGGTTGGGAGGGGGGGGGGGGGCAGCTGACCGGGGAGAATTGAGAAAGTAACAGAACGATGTTCTAGAAATCGTTAAATAACTGGTGGTACGTATGCACATTTTCATTTTAGGCCAGTGGGGGGGGGGGGCATTCTGGTAAGGAAACTGACTGCGAACAGATTGTCAGGGGGGTGGGGGGGGGCATGGTTGAAGCCATGCTAGCACATATATAATGACATGTTGAAGCCACTTAAGTTTAGCGGTCTTCCAAAAAATAATAAATATATTATACAGCTTGTTGGATTCAAATCAATATTAACAGTAAGCTCACCAGTTACGTAGTTATATATATTGAGGAAGACAAAAACAGTTGGGAGGCCCGCTTCAGTAATCGATAAGGAACTAGTCACAGACTTGGGGACGCCCAATTAATCGCCTTAGAAAAGGGTGATCTCATTCGTTTGAACCCATACCCTAGCTGACATGTCCACGGAGCTAGCTCATCTGGTAAGCAGGCTGAGCTTCAGATCACGCCTGTGTAGTATTTCCGGTCGCGAAAGTTCCTTACCCGACCCGGCGGGATTCGAACCGCCAACCCTTCGCATCCAGGGCGAACACCTAGCGCGCATTAGATCAAAGGGAACTTCTCGTTTGACCCGAGGCCCTTGGTGTCTTTTTCACTGGGCCTGGTCCGAGATATCACACTCCACCTTTACCAAATCGACTGCGACATCGCAGTGACCGCCACGACCAGCCGTCAAACATGACGAATACTGGCCATATCCTGGTCACGGCACCAAATGTAGTATTTCTGGTCCCAGGCCCGAATGGACGCCGAACGTTCCTTACCCGACCCGGCGGGATTCGAACTGGCGACCCTTCGCATCCAGGGCGAACATCTAGAGCATTAATTAAACTAAAGGGAACTTCCCGTTTGGCCCGAGGCCCTTGGTGTTTTTTATCCACTGGGCCTGGGCCGAGATATCACACCTGCACGTGCATCTGGTATATGTCCGTCCAATGGCGAATTCAGGGGAGGGGCAGGGGCGGATCCAGGGTGGGTGGGGTGAGAGGCGACCCGGCCCCGGCCCCTCCTTTTAGGGCGAAATTTATACCATTTAACATAAAAACCGAAATCGGCCCCCTTTTCAGCATTTCTGGATCCGACCCTGAAACCGGCCCCCCTTATCCAGATTTTCTAGATCCGCCCTTGATGGGGGGGGGCCTCCGGGAACGCCCACCCGGGGCCCTTTTACTGCTAAGCAGGCGATAAATGTGCCATTTCTCCGAATATTGTGTCAAGGTCTCAACATATAATATAGAATTTTGCAAAATGCTGGATCCCCCATTGTATGTTTCATCCCGCCTATGTCATTGTTCCGGGGGTTTTCTCGGTCCATATTACAGGGGCGGATATTATTCTGCTGACAATCGGGGCGGGGGGTGGGGGTGGGAGCGCTCCCCGAACAAACTGACGAGACTGAGAGAGAGAATGGAGCAGTCTACAGTTTCTGTTGAATTGTGCGTAGAGCACGATCGACCGCCATACGATACGACATATAATGATGTGATCTTGGCGGATTAATTGGTTAAAGGCGAGAACATTAAGAATGCGTGTAAAAGCATTAGACCTAGGTGACCGTGGAGCACAGTCCAGAATAAATTAGCGGATATGAAACAATAAACAAAATCAAATTGCCGAGTCGAGATTCGAGGCGAATGGCTTCATCGGCTGTTTTACAATCCCAAGATTGAGCAGCATGGGATTTAACGCTTCTCTATTCGCTATATGTTGTGTGTTTTATGAAAATACCATATCCAGTGACCAAGGATAGTATATATTTATATACTATCTTTGGTGTCACTCAGGCGAGGATCCAAAGGAGGGTCACAGCTAGGGGTCATATCTTCTTGCTGTGACTTCCCGCAAAGGCAATATAAGGATATCTGAGGGGGGCTCTTGGGGGTCTAACCCCCAGCGGCGGATCTAGGGGGGGGTAGGGCGGTTGCACCCCCCCCCCTTGGGAACCAGAACATACAACATACATGTTAACATACAAGTCCCAAGTTTTCAGAGAGCAACACCCCCTTTGGGCCTTGGGAACCTGAACATACACTGTTAAAGTCGGCTTTTCCTAGCACGCCCTGCCCCCGCACCGCCCCCCCCCCCCCACCCCTCCCCACCCCAGTCGCAAGTTTTTCAGAGAGCACACCCCTCGGTCGGAAGTTTTCAGAGAGTAACCCCCCCCCCCCCTTGGCAAATTCCTGGATCCGCCCCTGAACGCCCTCCCCGTTTTCTTGGTCATCGGTAAGCGTATGCCAGCTAAGATTTGGACGCCAAACCCGTCTTTTTATACTTGACCCCCATATTATGTGGACCCCCTATACCGCCGGTCGTAAGAATTTCAACCCTCCACCACATCTCTCAAATTCGGAAATTCCTGGATCCACGCCAGCTTGTGACCCCAACATGACTGTTTGCTGTATCCGCCCCTGTAACTAATGTCGTTCAATAGCGAAATCAGTGTGACCCAAGATGTGCTCAGCGGTCGACCAAGATCATGACGATACGGAATTCGGCAATGTGGTTAATCTTGAGCGCCTCTAGCGGGCGAAATGTAAAACTGCATAGGCAGCGACATCTGGCGGTTGTTAATTGTGGTCAAGAAAGTAGAACAAATGAAGGACTTCATTTTCTAGAAATCGTTCAATAACCATTGGTATGTATTGATGCGAGTTACATACAATATAAATACTTGAACTTTAGGCTTTCACATAAGCTTTATTAAGGACCATTAAGAATCATTTTGCGTGAGAACGTCGCCTGGCGGTTGTACTTCCTTGACGATTCTGTATTATCGCTCAGGCCCGGATATGTAAACAGTGTCAGTGGCCAGGTTGGGGTCCGTCATTATCTACTGTCTGATATATAGCGGAACCGACTGAAATGTAGCGTAACCGGGCGAACATTACCAGTTAGGCAAGGCTCGGGCAGTTTTGTTTGGCTTCAAGGGTTCCTGTTCTATTTTGACATTATTTATTGAAAGATTGTTTTTCAGTGCAACATTTGCAGCCACAATTTTTACCAGGCCTGTCTCCAACACATCACGGGGTGCCGTTAGAGCCAGGCAGCATTTGCTGTCTTTGCGATGTTGCAGCGCATATTTTCGCGTATAGGGCGCACAGTTTTGAACTAGCAGACAAAAGACAGAATCCTTATGCAATTTACTGATCTGGCGGAAGGAAAATACTTTGATTTATTGTCCTAACTTGCAATGTCCGGGCTTTTTCTGGGCACATTTATTCGATCAGCGCCAGCACGCGCCATTATGCGCTGCAACACCGCAAAGACAGCAAATGCTGCCTGGCTCTAACGGCACCCCGTGATGCGTTAGAGACAGGCCTGGTAACCACAATTTATGCATTTATATACTTTATTACATAAAATCCTTGTAATTTTAGCTTACTTGAAAGTGTAGCTTATTTAATAACAGCACAATATAAAGTCTATAGATGGAACGGCTATACCACAACGGCTGTATGGTCTCTCTGCCCCTAGCATGGGTGGGAGAGGTTTTCGCCCGCTTGAGCCGTTGGATATTTCGGTTACTGGACATTTCGGCTGCTAGGGAGCGGGGGGAGGGGTGGTATTAGGCAGAGCGAATTAGGGATTAAGCAGAGGCTGATGGGTGAACCGATCAAATGGTTATTGTGTTGCTTCAGGTCAATTGGCTGGACACAGTGATTTAGGGGAGAGCAAATTCATAATAATAAACGCTGTACCATTGTCTATTTTTTCGTTCATATTTCTCATCTCGCCAAATATTAGCGACATCAAACGACTGCAGTTTGCCTTCTGACACAATATACTATTGGCCAAATGGAATGATTTTTCTAGCGTAATTCACCCAAGCATACAATGATTTTCTATTTCTATTTTTTATTTGTACCTAAACAAGACCGACATTTCAATTATTTTTCATCGTATGCATTGCCATTTTGGAAAAGATCGTGTCACATGACAGTGGGGAAAACCAATTTTCTCCCTTAATTTAGAGAGTTCCTAAACGATTATTGGCGGAAAAGAAAGACCAGTTGTTACAGTGTTGTAGCATAAAAATCATGGTAAATGGTTCAGGATTACTATTTTAAATATTTAGTCAAAAGTAGGCTATGTTCATAAATAGATTGTGGGCAAATGGCTGCAGGAAAGATCTGGAAAGAGGTGACTTGATGTTAAGACATATTTGAAGTGTACAGGCAAATTTTGATTAGCCCCGAGATATGGAGCGTATAGGAGCGCAAAGCCTATGAATGAGGCCCCTGTCCCTGAGCTGGTCGCCATCTTGCCTTCTTTTCCAAAGTGTCTTGAATTTGTGTTGCATGCTGGGTGATTTGTTGTCTGAAAGCAGGGCTGAGCTTTCGCGCTGTTTTGGGAAATCGTGCAGAAATCGACCGTAATTGATGACTGATGATTATGTCAACTCTAGAAATGAAAGTATTTTGAAAGACGAGAGTGTGTTTCACATAAATAGAGTAGTGGGATGATGCTTTCTTAATGGCATAAATGACATTCCCACAAGGGAATGGTGGTAGGTTGCGAACTGAAGTATAGTTTCATGTCACTTCATGTGTTTCATATGACTGTATGCAAATTACATTGCCGGCTGTTCCAATTATTGCACTCCCGCCTCTAGTACTTATATCGGCCAACCTGTAGTAAACGTTTTTGCAGGGGGAGATATAGCATTAGAATAAGTAACGCTGAACCAGCTGCGCGTTTGGCATTGCTTCTTCACCGATCTTTATGTGTATTGGGCGTTGATAGGGCTTGTTGAAGAAAATATTTTGTTCCTAATCTTTTATTCTAATGTGATAGCAGGACTTTTAAGCATCTTAATTAAAAACACCCGGCCGATTAATCTATCGATCTTCACAGGGACATTTCTTCACCCCCACAAACTTTCCGTGCAACATGGCCCAACAGCCTAATGGCGGTCCGTCTTCATTTAAGTCCCTCTCTGCAACTAAGTTTGTGCATAACTTTACTTCCATTCACTCTATGACGATCAAACAAGTACCAGCCTCTCGGAGCAAGTACAAATGGATGATAATAAACTCTGTACCATCCTCCTTTTTTTTGCTTGTATTTCTCGTCTCGCCAAATATATACTGGGTGCAAACATATTTAAACATGCTATACCATCGTTCACACATTCACACCGAATTGCAATCCATTCATAATGGCCCCAACCCTCAGAAGCCAGGTGTTATACCCCGATATGCTTGGTGTCACTTGAAACGTTCACACCACAAGGTGTATTGCAATCCATTCATCCAGCCATCTCAATGCCCAGCGGCTCAGTGATTAACACCCAGCCGTCGTCTATCGTAATCCCCATGCGACCTGGGCATGCCTCCACCCCTTCAAACATGACCACCAAACCCCCCACACCGTACCCCTACCCTCCACCCCTCCCTAGTGGCCGAAATGTCCAGCGGCCCAAGTAGGCATACACCATGGGGGGTGGGTGAGGGATGGCTGGCTGCTGGGGGACGCTCAGCAGCGGCTTAGCAAGGCCAAATAAAGAGTAGGCAATTGATAATGGTATATTGTATAGGTTCATTCATTTATATTAGTTAGTTCAGCGCGATGAACCACTCGATGGAACAAACAAAAGCCAGTGACTAGTAAGCAAGAAGCAATTTATTTATTTTTCACCCTCACCAATTTATTTACAACATATCACTTCCTCATCCGACGGGTTCACCAGCATTCGGCCTTCCTCCTCACCCCTCCTCCGGTCCCTCCTCCTCCACAATTTCTCCCATCACTATTCAAAGTCCTCGTTCTCCATGTCGATGTATATTGCGGAAAAAAACAAAACAATGTAAATGTCCATAAAATATTGTGGAAAAAAATCACCTGGGACGGCTTGTAAATAGTTGCAAAAATTGTTGTAAACATCCATAAAATATTGCAGAAAAAATCACCCTTGACGGCTTGTAAATAGTTATAAAAATTGTTGTAAACATCCATAAAATATTGCAGAAAAAATCAACTGGGACGGCTTGTAAATAGTTATAAAAATTGTTGTAAACATCCATAAAAATATTGCAGAAAAAATCACCCTTGACGGCTTGAAAATAGTTATAAAAATTGTTGTAAACATCCATAAAATATTGCAGAAAAAATCACCCTTGATGACACGCTTGATGCATACAGCCTGCTAATCGCTTCACACGCCCCTGCCTCTAACCCAATCGACCCGGCTGTGTGCTTCGTGCACGCGTCCCCACCATGCTTCACATGCCCCACCATGTTCCCCCCTCACCCCTATAGACCGTCTCCCCACCCACCCTAACTCACACGGCCGTTGTGGTAGTCTAATATCAAAAAGAGGGTATTAGCTCGCCCCAGATAGATCCAGGAGTCGCAAGCTCGTCTGTAGAATGCTGAAGCAGTGCATTGACTGGTACTGATTCCCTTTGTATATTGTCAAACAATCAGTATTTTTGGTGTTATTTTCAAGTTTATTTATACCACTTACATCCGCACAGGAACAAACCACCATATTTACTATACTATCACCCACAGAGATGGCATCTCACTGCCCTTCAACCTGTAAACAGGTCTGGTCCTCCCCTTGATTATGGAGATGATAGAACTTGAGATGTTACTTATGTGGAATTCATTGCAACATGCATGGAAATGAAGCTGCATGTGCAATGAAATGTGTCTAATCCCTTTATTCTTGGGTTGTCTGTTCCTCACTGTGATGTGAGATTTAATAACATATGAGATGATGCTGTCCCCCATTAAGTCTTCAGGCATCAAACATGGCTTCATTATAAGATCATGGCCAAACATTAGCGGACAGACCTCTCTCTCGCTGACAAGGTTGAATTCATCAGGCTCAAAGACCAGAATGTCTCGCAAGTGCAGATATCCCAGCAGTTTGGCTGCTCAAAATCCCAGATTGCTCGCATTAAAAAATATAAAAAAATATAAAAATAAAAACCCTGATCGCAAGCGTAGATGCATTGGCAAAGCCACATCTGAATACATTAATAATAAATATAAAAATGTCAAATGATGATCAGTGTTTTATAAGGAATGTTTAGTGTACACTTATGTATCTCGTGTGCAAATAAACTCAATACATGCAACTTTTTTGCTGACAAACAGAAGTTGCAATTAACTGAAGTGCACTGTATTACTTTATGGGTAAATCATGGATAAATCAATGGAATTAGCTAGTGAAGCATTAATATAAGTGTCTGAGAAGGAATGTCTGATTAAAGGGAGCAATGAGCATTGGAGAACTTGGTTACATGTCAAAACTTTAAACTTTGTCTAATTAGTGTTTTTTTGGTTTATCAGAGTTCAGAAAGGTCTGACTAGTATGGTAGTGAAAAGTGCCTTGATTCTGGGTGAGTCATAAAATTATGATCATAGAAATTAAACTGGCCCTATGTGGTATATAAATTGGAATGTTGTCAATATAAAGGTGGAATCTATATATTTATACCAAATCCTTCAATTGATTATGTTTCAGCCCATCATAATGAAGCACAAAGGAAATATAATGGAGCGCCGGATTCGGCTGAAATCTGTTAATCCTAACATCACATGTTCTATATGCAAAGGCTACCTGGTTGATGCCACAACAATCACAGAATGTCTACACACTTGTAAGTTGAAAAGAACATTTTATATACTTATAATTATATACAGATGGCTGCATACTAGTAGCTGCTATCTAAGGCTTTGTTTCATTACTCTAAGCTTAAATAGCATATCATGCATTTCACTTTCCATCAGGTTCCTTTTTGATATGTATATTCTGTAGGTTTGAAGGGGACATAATACCAAATTATTCACTATATTTTATGTTGATGATTGTTACTTGATCCATGTTTTTTTAACATAAAGCTGTAAAAAAATGATTTTCAAACAGGTATATCAATTGTTCAATATATTGTCTTGTGTGGGCTAGGATATGACTACTTATAGTTTACCAGTATCATCTATTCTATTTGTCTCTTGCAGTTTGTAAAACATGTATAGTCAAGTATTTGGAGGAAAACACAAGATGTCCAACATGTAATGAGGTCATTCATCAGTCACATCCCCTCAACTACATCAGGTATGATTTTTTGTGCAGCTTTCATTTTGTGCTTCTTTTATGTTACATGTACTTGCAATTTATGCTTTATTCTACTGAAGATCAGAAATTTTTTAACTGGTAGTATGAATTTTTTTTTCCAGGAGAAATATATCACCTTTTTTTCTACTCAATTCCGTGTGACTTGTCAACTGAAATGGCGCGGCTATATACCAGTACATAGCTAACAAAATGCATGCCTACATATTGATTTTTTTAAAGAGTATAGGATGAACTGATATTTATTTCATATTTCAGTCATGACCGAACAATGCAAGATGTTGTATACAAGCTAGTTCCCGGCCTTCAAGAAAGTAAGTATCGGTTAACTTGCCCTTCGTAAAGGTTTATCTCAGAGAACTGATTTTACCATTTATTTATATTCTGATTTAAGTAACATATGCCAGCAGAGAACAGAACTGTATGGTTCAAGGCTTACATCAAACGCAAAAGGGCGAAGCTGTTTGGCCTTATATATGAAAGATATGCTATGTAAGATAATATAGGTAGTAAACTTACTCCACTTACATTTTTCTTTCTAATAACTGCTGCACCACTTACGGTACATTATTTTGCAGATGAATTGCGACGCGAACAAACCTTTTACCGGAAAAGAGGTTTACCTTTTCCACGAAGCTTATCAGGTTGGTATACTAATACATAAGTTTGAATCTATCAATTTCAATAACGTAATATGCCGGTACTCGTACAACTGTAATGTTATGGGGATATTCTATCCAATCTGAAATAATTGAATGTGTTGAAATTTGGTCAAAGCGTTTCTCAGTGACATCAAGGAGTTAACAACCAACCTTGTCGCGAGTTCCTTACGTTTGTTTACCGCTGGCATGCCTTGAATCATCCTTGTCAGGAGAATTGGCATTACAATTCAGGCATGGCATTTAAAGTACACGTAATTTCTTCGTTTAAGCAACCGGTATTTGTTTACTTTATATTGTTAATTTGGGCTCCTGAGTAGGCAGATCAAATAACGGTGCGATTGAAACTACCGGTATGTTCATCTTGGATTATTATACTCTGTATCATTTCCAGTTGATGAGGTCTCCAATAAATCTGGGGACAACGGCAGCGTGACGTCATCTACGCCTTCTACGCCTCAGCCGCCCGAAGATAAAGATCAAGTTTATCATCGGCTGGACGAGCAGGTAAATACCGCCGTGAGAGAACCGCAGAAAAAACATCATGCGGGTTAAATGTTCCTTTCGACTCGATATGATATAATATTCCCTTTTTTGACAACCATATCATAAATTTTAGGAGTTTATTTATGACTTTCAGGTGAACTTATGTTTGGAATGCTGCGCCAATCAATTAAAGGTCATGAAGAGGAAGTACGTGCGATGTTCCATGCAAGCGACCATCACACAGTTGAAAAAATTCGTCGCCCTCAAAGTTTACAATGACATGGATCGTTTCAGAGATGTAAGTAGCAAGCTTTATCATTTCCCCAGGAGTCTCCCACAGATCTTGTTCTTGAGCCTGGCTCCTGTTGATGGGTTCTTTCACATATCTTGATGTAGTTGTTTCCCTAGATTAGCCAGAGGCTTCTCAGGGCCGGCCTTTATGCCCCAATCCGCTCATCCATTACACCTGTTCAACCGTGAGTGAGCCATCGAAGTGAGAGATCTACTTTCCTGTGTGGACGTCTGCAGGCAAAAGCCTAATGTCCTCCTTGGACAAGAGTAGGCGTTACACCCGGAGACTCCTGAACCCTTTGACCCTTCCCATCGACTCATTGCTGTGCACTATACCACCCCTATATTATACGACTCCCTCTGTTATAACTTTTCTCCAGAGGCGGAACACTTTTTCATGTTAAACCATATCGATTGTACGTGACTTGTACTTTATCATCGTCTGGACGAGCAGTAAATACCGCCGTGAGAGAACCGCAGAAAAAACATCATGCGTATTAAATATTCCTTTCGACTCGATATGATATGATATTTCCTTCCATTTCCTAAATTTTAGGAGTTTATTTATGACTTTCAGGTGAACTTATGTTTGGAATGCTTTCAAAGCTTGTGCGACCTTAACCACTCATTCCAACGACTTCACAATCATATTTCACACTCTTTACATTAAAGTGCATACAATGTCTGTGTTATAAAGAGCGCAGGTATAATAATAAATCACACCTATGTTAAAGTCGACTTTCGACCACTAATGTGTTCCCCTTATGAATTTAACCATGTAAGTGGGTTTTTTTTTCTAGGTTGACATCATGTGCAATGACGAAATACTCGGGAAGGACCACACACTCAAATTCATATGTGTAACGCGATGGAGAGTAAAAGTAAGTGGTCCCGATTATTTCTGCTTTTTATTATGTTTGGCGATGCTGACAAAGCCATACCGAATGCCAATTCTGTGCCACTGGACTCACATTAACTGTGTGAGTCATCCCAGCGTCTTCAAGCTAGAATAGAAACATCGGCACCAAAAAATTCAGCGGTCTATAAAATATTCTGTTTCATCATAAACCCCTCCAGTATAACCATCATACTACCGGTACCTTCGTTGTGCTAGCAGGTTTCCAGGGACGAAACACTTCAAAACACCTCACCCTATAAGACTTTGGAATAATTTAAAATTGTTTTCTTTACAGGACATCCCGCTAACGCTTCAATATCGACCCAAAGTAGAGTTATGACGTCACTCATCGAACTCTTAAGCCATGTGTTAATTCATAAACTCAAGTGTTTTTGTCTCTTCTGTTTGAACTTGTTGCTTGTGGTGGCTATGTAGGAAGCAGTGTGTAAACGTGGTTCCAGAATATAATTTAACAAATTGTAATAATTAAGATATAATATAACAGACATTTTTGCCTGTAATGAAACACAGCTTTATTTTGTGTCGAATAGCTTCATCCAAACACATTTCGTTAACCCAGGAGTTTTTGTGGCCCGGTTTAGCCTCCTAGGGCACCTTTCAATGGTGGCATAAACCATTTCCTTTACTTCGAAGCAAATAAGAAAGCTTTATAATTAACAAATAAATGGTGTATTAAAAACAGACCCCTGTGGAGCGCTATGGTGTATAAATGAACTCCGGCGGAACTGGTTGAAGGCCAAATTATAAGAAGGGGACGATTCTCTTACGTATTCCTCCTCAAGCTTAATTTGCGCAAGGAATCTACCGGTAATACCTTACATTCATGGAACTGCCTGGATGTATTGAGAGAAAAGAATCTGTTGTAGTACGAGATGATATAATATTTTACAATTGTCGCTGTGCGTGTGTTGTTTAAACTGATCATATGTGCTTCAATAGGAAACCATGGGAGTAGATATTAGGAAATATTTACTATAGAGCGATTGTATTTTATTCATTACTTTAATGGCTGGAATCAACAAACGTTTTATCTGAACTGCATTAAGAGGCAATAATCGTTTATATATGTTGCCAGCGGAACTGTTTATATTTTGATAACCCAGAGTAGTCCGTGCGGATTCCGTACGATAGTTTAACAGCACTCTTGATGATTTGCTCTTTGCAGTTGCGGAGTCGTATTATTTGCACCAATTCTTTTTTCAAAGTCTTGGAAATCTGGCGTAGCGTACCGTATTTTCAATATATTTTGTGCCATGTTTTCGTTCACCCTGATGTTTTAAGTTTGGCTGAAAAAATGTGCAATCACGCCGTCAATGGATCAGCTATACGCTAAGTGCCAGCTTCAGTTGATATCTTGTTTGTATGCATCGATCTCGGTTATTACTGATCCGCCCAGTTTTGCCCTCCGCTAAAGTTGTAGGAGAGCCAGGCCCTTACCGCAAGCGGTTGCCCAACCGTGGACTACGCTCGAAGGGGTCACGTGATGTCCAAAATTATGTTTGTGACCTACATTTCGTTCACCTGTGATTGTACTTTTTATTTGAGCGAACACACTAGGTAAATATGGTATTGTATTGTATCCTGCATTGCGCGGTTGATTTGTTTCTGTACTACATCTTAAGTCACGCAAGAGAAATCAGAAGTGGCTCGCATTATCTGCACTCATTCACAATGTAAATATTTGTATATGACGGTAGTCTGGAATAAAGTCACTCAAGATCAGATACAAAACATATTATATTTTTATTTTGGAGCTATATATATATTGTTTTTTTGGTACTCTAGGCCATTGGCCCCTGGTACAAAGAGAAAATACATACAGTATAAAGAACATAATAAGTGAATTAACGAAATGTTAGTAACAGATTTCCGTAACGCTTTCCTGCAAGAATAACAGATTTACCATGTCCCCAGTCACGTTAGGTTTCAGTAGAGCATTAAATTTATAACCGTTATGGTTTTAGTTTTATTTTGGAGATGACAAGTTGTGACGCATCAGTTCAGTTAGTGTTGCTTACGTAGATAGTACTCCATCGATGTTAACTGTTTCGGAAGCTTCTTTTAGCGTAAATAAATCTAAAGGAATCCGCAGAATAATTACATAACATGAACCCGCACTTGTTCCCTTATATACCGATACCATTCTGGCTAAAGTGAGTCTCTGACATAGCACTTGCTGGCTTCAGGAAGACACTGTAGGTAATATCGCGATAATGGCTAGGCTCAAGACAAACGAGCCATGTTTCCAGGAGCAACCACCTACTCTTTTGAAAAGAAAGACTAGACATCATATGGTTTAGTTTTTGCACCCCAAGTCTTCGTAGAACGATTCTGGACGTAGCGCAGGTTCATAATGCCGTAGGAGCAGCTTTAATTATTCAAGCTGACTCACACCCACTACCACTACAATATAGACAGCCGTTGAAACAGTGTTTGGTTTGTAGCAATAATTGTATGTCCTCCCACATTTAAAATTCTATACATCCCCGTAAGTAATATTTATGAGTTTACAGCTGCAAGTTTTAAAGCGCGCACGATCAGAACCGATTACGTGAGGACTGGAAGGACTAGACTGACACAGCGAAGAGGATAATGTGTATTTATTACGGCATGAACTTTATACAGACTTTGACACCACAATAAAACAAAGGCAAAACTTGAGTAACTAACTGAAGGGCCAACATGCACACTGTATATGGTAAAGCGATAGTTCGCCTTGTCGATTACTTCTGAGATTTTGTATTCACCTGGCTAAAATCTGTCTTGTGCCCCCATGAAACCAACCGAATGCAATACGTTTACTTGTTAATTCTGAAAAATTCGATGATATTCCGCATATCTTTACTTACGTATAACACCAGTAAGCGAGTGACTAGTACTGAACACAACGACGCGAATAGAAAAAAAAACTCATATGCTTGCGAAATCTACAACAATTAGAAAAACAGTGACACAACTACTACTCTTCAGGGCTACTTAAAGAGATACAAACAAGATAAATTACAACCACCTAAACGAAAGTATGGAACGGAAAAAACAAAATCATAAAAAAATTGGAAAAAATCCCTCATGGAGACACGCTTTGGATAAGCGTCCAACACTATCCTATTTAACTTTATCCGTTTTTCACAGAGAAAACAATGCATTGTGCCCATAAAACGTCGTAATATCATCTTTATTTCAACAACAAATACCTCAGCCGAAAAGAATGTTAATAATCGGCTTTATTGTTTTAAATTTGTAATTCGTAACTGTAGCGGTAATCACATCCACCGTTCGCCTCCCAACCAGCCACGGCATTTCAATCATATTCCGGAATGTCCTCATAGCTGTATCCGGCGTAGCCCTTCCAAGCGTAGTACGCGATCCGTACGTGGTAAGATCCGGGAATGAACATGAGCGCACCTAAGATCAGTACGGGCCATGTTCGGTCTGAATACTAGGGGAGGAAAATTAAATATAATCACTTCTCACAGATATATCATACTGGATAAAAATTGGTTAGGGGCCTTAATAAATATAAACTTTTATGTCAGTTCCCATGGAGATATTTTCTTTTGAGGTTTTAGTGCAAAGGCTTCAATTAAATGAATTGGTCTAGTTGCGCATAATGGAAACAATGCCATGGTTACCATCCTCAGGAACTTAACATACTACTACATTACATTACTACTAGGTCATTGAAAACCCATGGCAAACATCCAACATAATACAAAATATACTGGCGCATTAAAGTTGTGTACTGTCAATGAATATTTTTTTACCTGAGCATCAATGTACCCTGTAAGGAGCAATGCACCAATGATGATAAGAATGGATCCTCCTAAGAATAATAGGGTGGCAAGAATGATGGCTTTAAAAGGCACTTTCGGGGGCGGCTTTTCAAACTGAAATTAGTGAACAAAGGACAAACACTTCAGTTTACTCCTATTAGCCTGTTACGGTACCCGGTATGTTGCATCTCTGTTATTTAGCAACAGTTTCAATTAATTGCTTAGAAAACTACCTAAAATGTGTATGCATAGAATTTATATACCTATCCATAAGCAGATTAATCCAAATACATGTACAAAAAAGTTGATGTATATGAAAACACTATCTTATATCTAGTGGGTATCTAAGTTTACAAATGTTTAAATCTTTTTTAAACAGGGTATCTTACTTATATTATATATATTACCTATAGACTTTACATTCCATACATATGTATCTTAAATGTACATCTGCTATTACCTGTAAATCTATAAATCCATCATCTGACTTTGTCAGCTTGTGATATCTGGCCGAATTTGGACCAGCCATTCTTCTGGTGGTCATGGTTCACAGCTCAAGTGTCAACAACATTATTGTTACCCAGGACTTGTCGGTTCAGCCACGAATATATTAACTGAGGCCTATGGGTATGGTATCTGGTATCTTTAATCACAGATTAGCAATCTGAAATAAAAGACAATAACTTCAATTTACCTATTAACTTGTTACGTTACATCTCTGTTATTCATTTTCAATAAACCTGCAAAAGTACAAATCAGCCACTCCGAATGATACCCATGGATAAACTGCTGTACATGTGCAGTATCTAAAAAATAATGCCTTTGAAGACTGAAATATAATAGAAATAGTTAAGCGAGTAATATTTGCATCAAAGTAATTTCACTCCGCCAATCATTTAACATATTTAGGATAATGCTCTGGAACTTAAATGAAAATGAATTACTTATTTTGTAGCAAAACTTTTTCACAATTTTTTTAGATCCAATATGACAACTGGCACAATGATGGTATGAACAACCTATCTGTCTGCAGTGACCATTAACATCCGATACCCCCACCCCATCTTCCATCAACAGATCTGCAGCGCCTGTGACATACCCAGTCCTGAAGAACCTAGGCCTTGCTACCGTTCAGCCAGATAGCAATGCCTAGTTATTACGGGAACCTTTTTGACTACAGAACATTGGCCTGTGATTGAGGAACTAGTGATTATGTATCTGCTAAGATGCCCTTTTGTAGTTTCACACATATCAATTTAGTCCTAAATTGTTACCAGACATGTATTGATATGTGACTCCTACTTTGATACTAATTCTGTAAAATTCAAATCTAAGTGATCTGTTTAATATTTTAGAATCTGTTGCTCAGTATAAGCTATGACTGGTATATTCGAAGACCCAGTTTTCATGGTATTCTACTTTCTGTGGTATCATAATTTTGCTAGCTTTACAATATATATTACTACTTTCCAAAAGAAAATAACAAGGGGATGAACTACATCTTGACAGTAGCCCAGTGGTTGCATCCCATAGCGATACCACCTAGGGGAGGGGGGTGGGGGCGAATGTTATCCAATGAGAGACCCCTGAGTGAGGTGGCAGGCAGTGGTGGGCGTAGAACACATATATGCATCGTAATTTTGAGATACTATTAGTCTCGATTCTAAAATGTAAAAAAATGTAAGTAGGCTGCTGTTGCTGTTTGGATGTGCTGCTGCTGCAACAAAGAGGTCAGGAGTGCATGGGGAGACAAGCATATAGCGTGCGACCGTTGTCTTGGACATGTTGGATGGCAGCACTTGACATGTGCTGGCTGCAAATGAGTCCCCAGAAGCAAGAGTTGGTTTTGTCCTTCATGCAAGTTGTAGATCAGTTGTGTTGTGTATATATATGTCTAAGAGTTGATCTGAGAATAAAGGTCAATTATAAGCAGAAATCGTCTTTCAACTTTCATCAGTTCAATTAATTTGTGTGACAACCCGATGGCTAACTGCCTCCTCCGGGACCCCTCCTCCCTACCCAGACATCTTGCCCATACAGATGCATGCAGAGTCAGAGGGGTACATGCAGGTGTGAAAGCTGCTAACACCACTCTGGCCATGCATCTGAGAGGGGAGAGCGCATATGCAAGATGGCTGCTAACAGTGCAGGCCATGTTATTGAGGCTGTCACTATGGGGAACTCCCCATAGCAACCGGTAAGATTGTAGACCCTTATCAAAAATTTACCACAAAAAAGTGTTTTTCGCTGTTTATCATTTCTTTAGGCTTGGGGCCTCAATCACTACTCTACAGCCGTATGGTTACAAAAATAAAATATATATACTTCGGTCCATAGACAGTATCGTGTAAATAGTAACAACATGTTATTGTTATTGTATTTGTAGCCTGTACCAGTGTAGTAGTCCTGTGCGACGTTTTCTAGGGAAGTGATAGTCCTGCAAGCAAGCCGCTGTGGCTACCGCCAATCGGACCCATATCGGACTACATTACATCCACAGGCACAGTAAATCCACTGACACAGAGGGAGGTTGGGGGGGAGGGGCCGCCTACTATTAGTAGGTGGTGCAGACCCCCCCCCCCCCCCCCCACCCTCCCTCTGTGTCAGTCGATTTACTGTGCCTGTGGTTACATCTATGCCTATGGAACTATAGTCGCAACGGAAACTCTCTGGACAATGAAATTTCCCATTTACGAGAAAATATTCACTGATTGGAAGAAACAAATACTTTCTGTGTGAACTTCAAATCGGGGCCTAATAAGTGTATGTCAACTCATGTTTCCTGAGACACTTGCAAATAAACTATAAGCAAATGTTGCTTTGCTGCACTTCGAAGCAGCCGATTGGCTTGATGACGCCATTCACTGTTTACTGTGATGTCACTGGGCGATACCATTTACATCTTTGTAAGGGGTCATAGGTTTGAATTCCTTTGTAGTGTTTTATCATTAACTCTGTTTTCAAGCATTGACACATACCTAAAATGACCTAGAGGGAAATAAGTTTAGTATCAATTGAGGCTAAATTTGGATTCATTGCACGAAAGCAAACGCCTCCTGCAAAAGTGGGTACAGCAGATCAACCACTACCCCCTGACCACTGCATTCAACCTCGTAGCCTGAAAGTTCAGACGTTACAGTCCTCACAAGAACAAGTGTCAGGATGGTAACGTCTGAACTTTCAGGCTATCAACCTCGGTACCCTGGTCAATTGACGCAATGGACTTTGCCAACCTGACCTAGATTTTGAACCAATCAGGTGGCAGTTAGATGACCTTTACTTTGCGCGACTGACAAGAAAACGATAAAAACAACATCGTCTGCTCTATTAAAAAGCATGGCAGGTCATGTATTTTGAGGATATGAATCGAACTGCAGATCGGATAAACAATTGTTCAGACAGGCCCCAGTTCATAGGTAAGGAATATGCATAGATTTCGTCCTCAACTCGTAGAGTAAACAAATAATCCGCAAATTTCGATGTCCGGAGAGTTTCCGTTTTGACTTTACGTCTTTACTCTTTAGTGTGAGTGTAGGGAAGTGACTGTACTCTGTACTACTGTAGTGTAGGATCTGTGACTACGCTGTTAACATCAAACTGGATAAGGAGTTTGCGCGGAGACAAAGCACCAAGTCTGGGATATTTCCCAGAACCGAAAGAGGTACACAAATATTTTCAGTCTATACTACAGATCGTTGAGAAGCGGCATAAATTGAGTTACCAAATAAAAGGTTCGTCGATTGTTGACTGGCTTGATGAGGTGGAAAAGGATCTTGCTTGGGCCTCTAGTTCGGGTAAAACACGTTTACGTCGAACACCATACCGTTCAAACGTATTTCTGTCGTGCGTGAGATCTACATAAATTAATTGCTCGTGTATAAGATTCAAGTCAATAGCAATATGTTGTGCCACGTAAAACTGGCTGGATTTTGTTCAGTTGCAATGTTTTAAAGATTTATTAGTTGTCGATCTAGCTCCACGTTCTTGCATCTTTTTGCGTCCATACACACAATTTTGCGTATACCTCTATATCTCGAGCTACTTTATTATCGCTCGAAAGGAATATGGCATTGACTAGCAGATTTTCTGCTCAATTCCCTAAATGGGCTTCATGCCCTCAAAGAGGCATGATATTTGCCTGTAGCAAAAGTTTACAGAGAACTTTTATTCACAGCCATGCTACGAGATTGAGCTTGTCAAGAGTTGTATCACTAAAATCCCGATTTTTTGTGATAAAATCGTCTGCATCACCATCCCTGATGAAGTCTTGGATTTCCACTTCTTCCTCTCCAAGATCAAGCAGAGGACCTGTTGGTTTGGTTATGGCCATTGCTGTGGGAGTGGGCGCTACACTCTGTGCATACCATGAGGCCATGTTCTCTCAAAGCAAGGCTATAGTGCATGCTGCAGAGCCAGTTTCTAATGCTGAGGACAGTAAGGGCAGCGTTCGGCAAAAATACAATTTTATTGCTGAGGTTGTCGAAAAAGCTGCCCCAGCAGTTGTCTATATTGAAATTCATGGAAGGTAACATTTTTTATTAATTGTAATATTATACTATATAATATTTATATAGAGTCTATGTTATTATAATTTTATTTTAAGTTTTACTTAAAATATTTTTAAAAAAGGACTACTAAATCTTACTTGCTTAATATTTTCACTCACCAGAAAAATAATCATAGCTTTGAGAATGACCTCTAGGCCCAAAATTGTTATATACTTGATATTCTTTATATATCGTTGGTGTGGCAAAAGGGAATACATACCTCCCAGAGATATTATTATGGGAGTTACCAGGTTACAAAAAAGTTACTTATAGGTGGCACTGTCTATAAGCATACCATAACATATCTCATTTAGAGAGCCAATAGGGAGGATTAACACAATACAGTATTTAAGGATACCCTATTAGGTTAATATATACTGTCTCAGTCTTGGTATCGTACTGGTCAACTTTTGGTATCCAAGAGATCACTAATTCTCAATCAATCACTAATTCAGCCCCAAGTAGCCCCGCCCCATCTCCTTAAGAAATGTCATGCAGGGTTGCATAGGGGATAACCAGTATGACATTTTGGGTTCTAACAATGGTGTTTCCAACCTTTCGTGGAATGTTAGCACTTCTGATTCCTTGTAATTGAGGGATTTGGAAGTGCTGCAGGTGAGCCCGGTTTCTCCTCAAATTGGCTGTGGGTGTTTTGACTCCACAGGGGTGAGGATGACTCACTTAGTTAGTTTACTACTCCAGACTCATGTCTATCCAGGACTCAAATCTGGACCCATACTCGGGTGAAAGAAGTGTCGGGCAGTGAACCGATGCGTAATGTGCGTATTCGGTCCACCGTAGGGATACACCCGGGGTACCAAAGAAATGCGCCCACTGCCATGAGATCTTTATGCTAAGTAGGTCACGCATGGGCTCTGTTCAGGGAGCTCTACTGTGAATTTACCGAGTTTATTAACGGGGAATCGGAGGAACTCTGTGGCATTCTGAGGCAATTGAGGCTTTTCTGTCACAAATGTTACCTTGCCCGGATTAGGAGTGGTTCCGCCGGTTGACACTATTTGACCGAAGCACTTGATTGACTTCGGATTGAACCCACAGTTGTCCTTGTTGAGAGTGGGCGCATTTCTTTGGTACCCGGGTGTATCCCTACGGTGGACCGAATATGGATGCGCGCGCATGCATTCGGTATGCCGATGTGCCCCGTTCTAAACAGCACGGGGCACTCGGGAGAAGATGGCGGCTGATTGAAAGGTGATGAAGAGTAGGTTGGTTCCAGTGCCTTAATGTGCACCGGATGTGAACGGTGTGTGCATTTCATTGGAATAGGCATATCCCTATCGGCATACTCGGAAGTTCCCTGTCACGTGTTGCTAGCCCGGGGCGGGATACCGAACCTGGCCAAAAGAAATGCGCCCAGTGAGAGTAACGGGGGTTACACCGATGCGTAATGTGCGTATTCAGGTTACCGCATGGATAGACCGGACTACCAAAGAAATGTGCTCAATGTCTCGGAGCTGCTTGAGAATTATTCACGGTCCATTTTCATTCTCTCACAAAGATGTTTATTCCGCATACCCACGACAAAACGGTTCCTTATCAGCATAGTACTCTATATTCACTATGCTCCCCAATGGTGTATAGACCAGTGATAAAGCTGTCAACGGGAAAACTTTGACGCTATCGTATCTCCGTCCTCATTTCGCTCTGCCGAAAGACGCACATACGTCGTCCGCTTTTTCACCCATGCAGTAAATAAGGGTGTTTACCTGACTTTCTTTGACTTTGAGGCCAAAGCCATTCTGAACCGTTCGAACCTTTGTATCCAACTAGACCAGGAATTGGGCGTATTGAAGTCAAATTGCTCTGGAGGAGTCACTTGACACGAAGCCATGGTGATAACGGATTAGAGAAACTCGCTCGCTGAAAGCAGATACAAGAGGTCCGTGCTGAGGTGTACGCCGACCTATTTTGCTCGCGGCTGTTTCGAATTGACAATACTGAATGCCGTTGTTAATACTTCCTTTAACACCGCTGCCCCCATTTTGTATGTTTGATATCCTTTATGGTCGATAGTGCGTCAAACATGTCGAGAGCGCAACAGCCAGAGTGACACGTTACCCCGGGTGCGTACCGCGTGGTTGTCGGCTGCGGTCGCACGCCATACAACTGCAACTGGCACTGGTGTCACGAGACGTTGACACCAAGCGCTCATTGGGTAGAACGTAGACGTTGCATTGACTCTGTGAGGCACGTTGTGGTAACGGGTCCTCTGCATTCTTATGGGTCCCACAACTCCTTTGCTGTGTTGAAACGTATTGGCCTTAATTACATTTCAACTAATTTCGTTATGTTACAGACACCCCTTGACTGGAAGAAGCACGGCGGTTTCTAATGGCTCTGGGTTCATCGTGAGAGAAGATGGGTTAATACTGACGAATGCGCATGTGGTTGCGAATAAATCTCATGTTAAAGTTCGGTTAAATAATAAGGAAACCTATGATGGACAAGTACAGGCAGTTGATCCTGTTTCCGACCTGGCCATCGTTAAGATAAATGCCGTAAGTATATATGTAGACACGTTATTAAGATCTCCGCTCAATGAAAGAGTTGAGGAGTCGTATCTCAACATGCTTGGAGCATACGGATGACAAAACATTGAGTCTTTTAAAGTAAACCCTTCTTTTTCTAAGATCGCACGTGCCTGCTATTGCGGGTATGCAGTGATATGTAAAGTAATTGATATAAAATGACAGTTGCATAATTTCATATCGACTGCTCCGGGAGATTCTTTGGCCCAGTTTAGTCCTTGTGTCCCCAACAGCGGCCTAAAACTCCGAAGTTATTTCATTTTCTACGGCGAGCAGAAAAATTTGCCGACGCTGCCACTCGGCAAGTCTTCTGACCTGCGACCTGGCGAATTTGTCGTGGCCATGGGAAGCCCCTTCCAGCTGAGCAATACGGTGACATCTGGCATCGTAAGCACGCCCAACAGAGGCAGCGAAGAAATCGGAATGCGACACAAGGACATGGCGTATGTGCAAACCGACGCTGTCATTAACGTAAGTAGAGGGAATATGAAATCTTAAAAATATTTACTATTTATATAATAAATATATTACATGGCCATCTGGGATTATGCTTTTTTGGGGGATTTTTTTCTCTTTTAGAACCATAAAATAGTTATGTATTCGGATCCTATTATTCCGATCATATATTTGAGCATAATTGAGCAACGCATTGTCATACCCAACTTCTTTGCGCCGGATTTTGTCAAACTGATTAATGAATATATGTTTTAATAAGGTGAACAAACGTATTGTCTCTCTGAGTAATGGTGTCCGATTATAATATAAATTGTTTTTATGTTGCAGTTTGGAAACTCTGGAGGTCCCCTAGTCAACCTGGTTAGTGCGGTTGTCGCATATCAGAATTAACTTGTACTCTTCATTGTAGTTTGCGATTCATTTTGTACTTTTATGATTTGAATTCAACAGAGGTTGTCGAATCTTGACTCTAAACTCACGAATCTAATTCGCAAAAGCGTGAAATACATCACATGGACACGTATTTAATGCAATTATTGTCGTTTGAACGCAGGACGGGGAGGCGATTGGTATCAACACGATGAAGGTGACTGCTGGTATATCATTTGCAATACCATCTGATTATGCCAGTGAATTCCTCACAAAGGCGCGGGAAATCGAGAAACGATGTACGTGATATATCTCATGCGGTAGTGTAACATAGTAATATAGAAATACGATCGATACATAGAGAGAGAGGCTTCTTAAAACTGTGGCAAACTAACTTCAACTTTTAATATGGAAATGTTTCGACAAATGCGAGGAAAGGCGTTTTCTAAAGTTGTGATAACAAATTTAGTTTCAATTTATGAATGTCTAGAACTTGAAATAGAATGTTTTTTTAATTGAACGTTTATTATGTAGCTATAGATGTTGTGTAAGTAAGAGGTTTTTACATTATTTTCACTCTTAGCTGAATCTAAAGGCTGGTTTGGGACAAAGACAGATGTACCAAGGAGAAAATACATCGGTATTACAATGCTGACCTTGACACCCAGTCTTATAGCGGATCTCAAGTCCAGACAAGACTTCCCAGATGTCAGTAACGGAGTGCTCGTGTATAAAGTTGTTGTGGGATCCCCTGCCTACAAGTAAGCTTTACTGAAGAATGTTATTGCATGATTGCTGGTTTATCACATATATATCCCTCTTTTCGACTTATAGACACAGAAACGGGAATATGTCAGGAGTGTCCGTTGGCCGTTTGTTTGTGTTCAATTTAGCTATTTTGGTTTTACAAGTTGATCGATCTTCTAATTATATCGTCAATTATTTGTAATTAGTTGGTCAAAGTAATTGTTACAACATTTCGCATTCAATGAGGCAATTACTTTTCTCCCGTCTGCTGTGAAAAGTCGAATCTGCGAGCTATCCATACGTGTATCTTAAATGCTATTCGCTACTCTTCCATCAGCGGCGGCATAGAACCCGGTGACGTTATCTTGAAGATAAATGGAAAGGAAGTGACGACATCCGGTCATGTTTATGACGCGGTAGCCTCACATGATAATCTTCGTCTCGACGTTCAAAGAGGAAACAAAAGGCTCTCCATTGCTGTGAATCCAGAGGACGTGGACTAGTTCACCGGGTATATAATAAATACGCATGAACCGATAGGTTGCAGCGCTCAAAATGACTTCGGTCGAAGAAGTGTCGTAGTAGCGACTTCGCGAATATAAATAGCACATTAGATTATTTATGTGAAGGTTAATTGGGTTGGGTATGGAGATATCTGCTACCATGATGTTATTGATATTTTATGTGAGTTGGCAAAGTAAGAAGGCCTAAGCACTTTCCTAGTAGGACTTCATGAAGATACATAGTACGCTACATGGTATTTATGTGAAGATTCGGTGAGGAGGTATCTGCTACCATGATATGCTGGACAAAATGGACATGGGTGCCATGAACTGATACACCCGATACATTAATTACCTTTTTCAGTTTATGATATGGTTGTTAGTTCACTTTACGCTTTACATGAGCTTACATCCGCTTATAGTATCATACAACAGAAGTTCTTCGGTGTATGATCTTGCATATATGTGCGTTCACTAACTTGTATACATTTCTGTCATCTTTTTTTTCTGCCCTATTTTTGCTGGCTTAATTTGTTTTTAATGTGAATGCGTTTGGGTGTTATGTTCGTTTTCTTGAAACGCTAAAATAAATTGTGACAATATATCCTTAACCAGAAAAGTCTTCAATAATTTATCAATAATTTCAATTTGTCAATAATTTATCGATAACTACACGTACATTACATTGTAACAATGTCCTATATAGCCAATATCTTTCAATATTTTTAACCATAACGATTCTTGCCACTCTCTATAAAGTAACAAGGCATTTCCCCACAACCATCTATCTATATATATGTGTACATGCGAAATAAATAGTTTCCACTATATTAGAACAGTAGCCTTCATATTCTGTCTAGTGCAGTTTCTCGCAATGCGTTTTTATCCAGCGGCAGTAGGTCAATGAAGCTCCAGAATGCACCAGCCCCATGTGTTGTAATCATTCAAATTCAATTCGTTAGGGCTGCACCGGTGTATTCCTTCATATGGCCCCATGATTTTCCAACACTGCACGAAACCTTCAGCGGCACTTTCAAATCCACCATACTCCCGCAGAGCCCGGATCTGTCCTGCATGATGTCACGGACGAGTTCTGATAAAGGGAAAATTAAATTTTACTTCACATTCTACTTTATCATAGTTTTCATTAGTATTTCACGTAATCTTGACGTACGCGTCATAAGAAAGAAACTACTTTCTTGCTTCATATATTTTTGTTATTTCGAATAAGAAGTATATTTAAGCCAGGTTTTGGATCACTTGATTACCTGCAACAGCTGATACATCACTGTCCTTGACTTCAATTAATAGTTCATCGTGGATTTGAACCAGCAATCTGAAAGAAAGCAGCGGTAAAAGTCTTACACACAGGCTTTTTCGCTTACAACAAATACAGCTTATTTTAAAATTGATATTATAGATGCCTGATACATAGATACGTGTATACGCGAACGAAAAATGCCGTGAGAACCTTTGTCCGGTATCAACACATTTCTGTAAGGTTCCCGTACTCCGCCGGTAAACAACAATAAACCCAAGCTTATTTCATTGTGGAACTTTGTGGTGACATTCCGCAGGTGAGTTTTCACAGTTCGTTGCCTGAAGACTATATGTTTATCTAAATGAATATAAAATAGTTATAACTATGTATAATTACTACCAAGGTACAATTCCCAGGACTATCGCTGATATATTTACTCCAACGTCGCAAGTACACAGTTATAATACAAGGGCGTCTACTCATCTGCGGGTACATAAATCAAAGACTACTTTATCTGAGAAGGGAATAAGAACCACGGGTCCCAGGATATTTAATAAATGGCTTAGAAAGGTAAATTTTTGCACGTCAAAATACATCTTTAAGAAAGAAGTTAAACGCATTATATTAAACACGGTCACTGTTGAATAGTCTGTTGCCTTTACATGTTTTTTTTTTTTTTTTTTTTTTTTTTTTTACTGTGGCTAGCTGTGCTAGACGTTAATCAACATTCAATGGCTCCTATACTTTTATGTTTATTTATTTAATTATTTACTTTTGACTGTTCTCTTCTCGCTTTCTTTCTTTGTTAGCTTGCTGGCAAATCGATTTCAACTCTAACCACGTTCACCATATACGAGCGAATAAGCCTTTGGCTTCTGCTCTTGCCACTATAAATGTATTGTAAAGATGTACTCAATGAATGTAATTTGTGTGTTCTTTTGGCAATAAACTGATTATTATTATAAATTGCGCAACAATGTTGAATGATTATGTTCTCATATACCCAAGGGTTGCGCACTGAATACTGCTATATAATGTAGCTTCTAAAGTTGATGTGTCTATTTATCTTTAACATGCAAGCCTGACCTGTAATGTTGCATTATACGGATGTCAAAAACATTGATTGCATACCGCGCAGGCCATATGAAATATATCTGGAGCAGTGCATAAACCAAATGGCATCCGTAATAGGAAACAAAAAAAGATCAGAAAATACTGTATGAATCCATCATACCTGGCTTTCAGTTCTTTGCTAAGGGACAACGTTCGTTCGACTTGAACCATCGCTGCCTTACATAAGTCCGCAGCTGAGCCTAGAAAGAAGTTTCCACGCATAATTAAGATGCCTATAACGGTGCCATTATTGATATTATACACATTATTTTCCGTATAGCACAACCACTGACTTACAAATCCAATATATGTTTTGTCGAGCAAATCTCTGTGACATATTCCTGAATGCTCCTGGGTTTTTTTCCCCAAATTGAGGTGTCTTTGCACAACAAAATTGTTTCCTAAAATTAAAATTGACTTTTCGAATAAAACAAACTGTTATCCCCAAAAGTACTATAATAAACCTTGCACACAGAAGTTGACGGCTTGTCTTTCTGATTGTGCACGTAGCTGTGAGTTGTGCTGGTTGATAGAAGGAAACCATCTCCTTCTCTTGAAAATGGTGCACTGATACCCTGTGTTTGTGAGGCAAAAAAGAAAATACCGACCATATGATTTACCATATTGAGCAGAAGCTAACTCAGTGTCATAAAGAAAAAACGATGGCGCCTTACGGCCCAGATACCGACAGAGATACTCTATGCTTACGTAAGCCGCGCTGACACGGAACAGAAGGTCTGGAATTAATATATATCGCCGGTATCCCACAAGAGCTCTCCCTTCATAAAACCCCGGTAACTAAACTCAACGTGAACCAACGTTTCATTTTTACATTCATAAAAACACTCATTACGTGCCGGTCGCCAACTTACATTAAGACTATAGCTGCGCACATATGAAATTCCAGGTTGACGCCACAAAATGTCATTTTTAAGCAAGACAGCGGGTGGTAGACTTATTACATGCATGCCATGAAATCTTATCTTAAAAGACTTTGTATGATGCATGAGGCAAAGAGGAGTCGCATATTATGTGTGCGATTATTAGAGATACCTTTTACTCGAGTGTTCTCCACACATTTTCGGGTGAAGGTGTTTATTCCAGGGAATTTAACTGAAAAACGGCATTGTAAGAACCATAAGATTGTAACGTAGACTTGAGCATGCAGGTACATGCACTAGTGTTACCGTCATGTTTTAAAGCAGCCTACTTACATGCGCTATCTTACATTTTTAACATTTTAAAATCAAGACTAAAAGTATCTCAAATTATGATGCATATATGTCTTATATCTCGTTGTGTCTGTAAAACGACAATTTTAACATACAACTGCGCGGACTAGTTTATCGCACGCGGACGTCTGTGAGAGCCCAAAACGTCCGACTGCCCAAAACGGGCCAGGATCAGGATTTTGACACCTGCAACATAATGCACAGTTAGCTACAACTCGAGCATCCACGAATAATATATCACAAGACCCATGACCAGAGTTTGTCCATGTCCTTAAGGTGGTCCCGACCTCGCATAATTATTGTTTTAATTGATAGATCTACGGCCGGAGGGTGTGACAAGTTCAAAAGAGGGCAAAGAGACCAATTAAGGCTGTAAAATACCGTGCCTTGTTATGCACCGCCCCACACCTAACCCCCCCCCCCCCCCCCCACCCCTTCGAGCGTCTCCTCCAGTGTTATTCGTACATTGCTATCTAAGAGATACAAAACGAGCGTATCACGGTTTCATATCGCCAGATTGTGAATGATTGAAACGTCAAACGTAACTGTTCGTTGGTTCTTAGCTATGTAGGACGTTTTGGGTAGTCGGACGTTTTGGGCTCTCACAGATGTCCTGGTAGCGGCCCGCGGTCGACATCACACAGAATACCGAACAGCGAACAGAGGCGCGGGTATATAAAGCCGGCCACGAACTTCTGCTCCGGTGAACAAATTTGATTCTTTCCGGATAGCCCACAGGCTTTCAGGATTTAAATTCAAGACAAAATATACTTATTTGACATGGAGAAGAGATTGGTAACATAAAAATTACAGAACATATTTCTTTAATAATTAACTGTCAATGAACTTAAGTCAAAAGAAGAAATGTGTCAGTGCAAATCTTTTCAGTTAATATATATACTCACCAAGGAAACTTGTTATGATTGCTTTGGCATCCTCGTGTCTGATCTTTAAATATTCAGCCAGTCGTTCTTTGCCTGCATATGTATAGTAGAGTACAGACATTTTGCTACCATATCCCACGACCCCATTTGTGGTGTTGTTTAGAGCCATAATATAGCCAGATAGTCCTGCATTTATATTTGCTACTCTATTCCATATTCGCGTCTGCGAGATAATATCCATCAAGAGTGATCAGATAACTTTATTTCTTGTTTAGTTTTTATGAAGTACCTGCACCATACATCACGGAGTAGACGATTCTCTTTGTCTGTTCCCTTTCGCTTGTGCTAACATTCTCTGGTTTCTTGCCGAGCCTGCAGAAAATGGTGGGTGAAATAATAACATTCCACCACCTCATGTCGATCACGATCTCAATAATTATATATTTATAGTAATGAAGGATTCGTCTCGTGGTGGAAACTTTGTAAAACATGTACCAGAATAGCATGGAAGGTGGGTGACCATGACTGGATGAAGTGATGGTGTGGACATATCACTCACTCGCTTGACGTGACTGGCAAAGAAAGGATAGTATGGCCTATCCCATCGTTGTTAAAGGTCCCGCATGCCTGTTTGAGGTATTTCTCTTTGTCTATTAAAAACTGAACCTACCATTGTGAGGTGAGACTTATGAAGATATCGCCGCAGGTTGGGTCATTAAAGAGCCTCAGAAGGTGTTCATCCTCCGCTAGATGTGCCAGAAGCCTCAGCTCGATCTGCTGGAAGTCTAAGAATGCAAATACACACTTTATTCAAATTCGAAGAGACAGAGAAACTTACACATTGACGTCAAGGTAGTTCAGTGAATTGAGCATATGGCCATGTGCACGTCTATAGGTCGAGCTAGGCATTGGTAATATGATTTTAGTTTTTTTGTGTGAATATGGCATGCCCAAGGCAATAGGTGTATTACATTTGAATATACAGAAATACGACTTCTGTCAGAAGGGGAAAGTAAAATAAATTTTGTTCTACGATTAATTGGAAGATTAATTTATACGGCACCGCCGGTTCGGGTGTTTACGGGTTGCTGTTATATCATCCTAAGCAATATGCGGTTAGCAACAGGCGACGTCAATAATATTTAATATTATATTGCATATAAAAATTAATCGCTGGCCTTGCATCGAAGGGTAAGCGTTTCCAAGCAGGACGGGCTAGCTATAATATCCGATACTTAGATGCATGATAGAAATTAAGTGTACGAACCTGCGGCCAAGAAGGAGTGACCCTCTCTGCTTACAAATGGCGCCCGAGCGTAGATGCTGACCGACTCGTTTTCCTTTCCTGACCAACGGAAAATTGTTTTCACTTAGAATATGCAACGGCGTAAATACATGTATGTAAAAGTTATCCATTATTCTCCACATTCACGAGATGGACACCCAGATCCGCTATTGCACTTTCAGTAAATTGATTATGGTCATGTCTGATGTCAAGTCCTCCGCAAGGGAGGCGTTACAAGTTATCGAGAGCGATATAAACTTTCAGAATCTTCAGGTTATGACATGATGGTCTGACTAATATGAGAACATGAAATATTCTTGCCCACGATAAAATTGTCATTCACGCCTTGCAGAATGACTGGAGCTTTGGGGATGGCCTGGATGTTAGGGTTAGTGGACGTCAGCCTTCCTGTTGCAGCGGCCGTCTGATCCCAGTTGGTCCGTAACTCGCCATCCCTGAGGAAAGCTAGCATCCCGTCTACATAGGTAGATTTCAGCTTCTGTACCTGTTACAGAGAACGGTGTAATGTACTCAGATCATTCCAAAGCGTTAACTCCAATACAATAAGCACGGGATAATTTGCAACACGAACCAACTAAAACATCCTAATTAATGATCAGTTGAGAAGGAGTTTCTACATAATTAATTGCCATAAAAAAAAATTGATCTTACTTGTCGATATTGCAAAATCAACTTCGGCAGAGGATGAAGTGATTCTAGTTGACTGAGGACAGCTTCCGATGTTGACTTTTGATTCCGCACAGAAGTTCTGGCTAGTTTCTTGTTTTGCGGCAGTTTCATGTCGAGCTGTAGCTCCTCGAACAAAACCTGAGATTCCCCCAAAAGAACTACAGATGTCATAAAGCGCACGTGACACGCACAATCTGACCGTGGTCCGTTTGCATCAAAAATATATGATGATTGACCCCATTCCTGATGACATTTCAGCTTGATGGACACATGCGCGGAAATCGTGACATACCGGCATACCGCAGAAATAGAAATGCAAGTATAAGATATGGTGAAATCGAGAAGGAACAGACATCAGAAGTCGTTAATAAACAATGCATGTCGATTGCATAATATTGTTAATCAAGAAAAACATTGGCCAACTCCAAACAGTGGAAGACTGGGGCTCGCCTGTCGTAGTTGGGGGTGGCTATTGACGACGAAAGGATGTCCTGCGGCTTCGAATGCAGCTAATTCAAGCTTCTTGAGTTTTCTCTGAAGTACGAAACGGTTTGATGAATCGGATTATTTAATAATGGGCATGATTACCATGGATGATAATCTCTAACCCAGGCTCATCTTTACAACGATAAGAATCTCCTGTTTAAGGTGCTACGTTTTCCCGAGTTATCGGATTGAGACCGAGAAAATTGTGCAGGCCTTCGATCAGTTCACTTAAGAAGCAAACAGAAAACCTGAAAATCGATCATCGTTACTCAGACCAAAGACATGCAACGAGACTTTTCAAACCAAATGTAAATTATAAGAATGTTTATAATAATTCATGACATTGACTGCAGCTATTATGATTACATGTAGGTAGATATGTTTTGGCTACTAGTAATTGATCACTGAATACCCCCATCGCATCGGTAGGGGAGAGTTTACATACTTTTAATACATCGCAAGAGGTCAGCATTTCTTCTTTCTCCACTGATATGCCCCTTGTGTTCATAACGGCTAGTATTGGACAGAGTGGCATCTCGACAACTGTGAACAACGTCCACAGATCCTGGGATTGTAACTTGTTATGCATCTTAAGCATTGAGGGTCCCAGCAGTTCCAGATCTCGACAAACGACCTCCTTCGGCTGTCTCGGCGCATCGTGCTACAATGACCATCTTCTTATCATAAAGCCAAGTCAACATATGGAATGAACGCATTATGAAATCACACTTCTAATATAAAATAGGTATGTATTAAATCAATTGTTTGTTAAACTGAACGATATGATAATTATATTAAATAAGTCGCCGGCTAAATCGATTGCAATGTCATTTGCCTTGTGCTCTTGCTTAATAAGATGAAATATAGGATATCATATATAATTTGTATGCTGGCACACAAGTATTATATTACCCAATTTATGGAATTAATGGCATCGGAAGAGCAATTGACTCTCCAAAATGTATCAATCTATATCTGGAAAGCTTTACATAAGAGAACTGAATATGTCCAATCCAGCACTTAACTTTACCCACTGAAATAATCCAAACGTGTTAACTTGAACCAGTACATGTCCTATGGGCCTGATGACCTCGAAAACAATAAAGATATCTATCATATTACCCAATCAGCGTCAGGGAACATATCGAGTACATCTCGGAAGATAGCTGGTGGCTTATCAGAATCTAGTAACCAACCGGCGACCTTGAGATCCAGGACATTCCATTTTGTGGTCACTGTAAATAATGTGTATGACCGGAAGATACGGATAAGCGCAGAATTTACTTTCCAGTTTCCCATTAATTCCGTTTCCGTGTTATATCTAACGCCAATGGCAGCTCGAAGAGTCAGGCGGTGGGGGGGGGGGGTATCCCCGGGACACCGCTCAACTGTTTAGTCTTGCAATTGACTCAATATGACCTTCATCGCTTGAGATGGCCTTCTCACACCAACCAACCAATCTAGCTTCAGATATTGTCATTCGGTTTGCGACTTATTACGACATACCTTAATGTCCAATGCGTTATGCGTTAACATAAGTTTGCGTATTTAGATACTTGTACGATGCTAGTGATTCTGTATATTTTAGTAATAACGTAATTTAAATCGCGTAATTTTTGCTCACCAGTGATCTCGTCGTAACCATAGTGCGATAACAGCGTCTCCATCGTTTCCTGGGCGTCAAAGGCCAGAACGCGAGTTCCAGACGCCATAATGTCGCCAACCATGTCGCTGAGAATAGTCACGGTCCAGTGCAGTTTGTTTAATGCAATTGTACTTTGATGATTTTACACGGCACTATATTATTACGCGATAACGACATAGTCGTGTATGCGAGAAATGTATAAAATGCCATCTGTATGTATACACGTTCCTTCATGTTACCGATAAGAAGATTTTAATCATACATACTATACATGTTTCTTATATAAAATGTTTAAGTACCTTATTTTGAATGAGACAATATGTCACACTGAATGAAATGAGGGACTCAGTGATCATTTTTCCAATGTTAAAGTTGCATATCGAGCTCTTTCCCGCCAAAAATAAAGAGGTCAAAATACAAATTAAAATCCGTCCTTGAATTATCCAAAAATTCTTTTGTCTATATTCTACGTATGCCAGACAGCCAAATGCAGTCTCTTAGCCTTGCCCTTGATATCAATTTACCACAGGTTTTCAACTTAGTGGTAAAAGTAATCAGTTGTTGTGCTTCGCGATGCTTTGTTAACAGTAGCCATGCCGCGAGTTCTGCTGGGCTTAGTTTTGGCGGGAAAGAGCTCGATATGCAACTTTAAATTACATATCTCACCGACACAAGGCGAAATGAGGATCTTCTACGCTATCCTCCGCGATGGGTATCTTTAGAAATTTCAAGTCTGAATTCTGACGCTCTTGATAGCCCAGAACTAACGCCACGGGCTGCATAGATGGAAAATTCACTTAATTTTTCGAATAGATAGATGTCGAAAATATGTATGACATTTCATAAACGTGGATGTCTCAAAAATCTGTGAACGCAGCTTATCGATAAACTACAGTTCCTGCCATGCGGACTAATGCATGATATTTTTAAATATTTAGTTATCAAACTTGCCTTTGCGTCCACGTTACTCTTGCATTTTTTCTGGAATGAACCGTAATTATTCGTTAATCAGATATTTGAGCTGTGTTCAATGTAACTTTTAGGACCAGTATATGTATACATAGGATCGAATATCATTAGGGTATGTTAGCAATTGCATGAAAAACAAATCAAGTTTAACATATAACGTAGAAACATACTTCCCCACAAATCATTATTATTCGCCAAAATAACAAATTATCTTCGATTATATTCATTTCAATTTTCGGGTATGTAGGATAATTCTGATGGTTAAATTTGACGTGGGGCAGAGGGATTATGGCGCAAGCGTAACGCCCTCTGCCGGGAGATCGCGACTATGGTAATTATACTCACATGGGTGGTTTGATCAACCACCTCCCGGAGTTGAGAAGACCCGTCTTCATAAATCAGAGTTGCAGCCACCTCCTTGGACCGAGCTAAAGATGTTCTGATAAGGCTCAGATCATGTACAGAGAGATTCTGGGCCGCTCGTATTCGTGACGCCAGTACCTTGTTCGCCGGAGGTACGTGGGGTTCCGGTGTGTCACCTTTCAACTGTGATTACAAACAGTAAACAAATCATGCACTCTATATATATACACGTACAAGAACGTGGCAGTAATGTATTGGGTATGGTTTATTGGCTTGTTTGAGCTATAGTAGTTATCTGGACGATTGAATTATCACTACATAGTAATTATAGTAGAAGTCTTATGTTGCCGGGTAAGCAATGTGTTTTTGGTGATTACGCACATAATTATTAGTATCGACACCCATGAGCCTCTGCGCGCGGACTTCCTTCCGCCTCCTCGCACCATTTTCTCATGAGGAACGGAAAAGGATCGACGTATAAATGGAATCGCGATTATTTTGCGACCGTCTGTATGCACGGCCATTGCACTCCCGGGTTACCGATTACTGTGACTAAATAAAGAAAAGAATGACAACACCGTGTCTGTGGGCCGTCATCCACCAGTTTACAGTTATTAGCAGACAATATACAAACAATTTACCTTTTTATAAGGTGCAAAGAATCCCGTTCTTGTTTTCTTCGCTGTGAATATCATCATTAAAATTTAGCTAGACAAATATGTATGCGACATTCTTCTGGTCGGATTGATAAATCGCTAGTTGTTAGTTCGTATAATAACGTTATCACTGGCATAGGCTGAGCTCTTAGAACATAGTAGATAGTACAGAGTGAATTATTTACAACTAAAAAACTGGAAACTATAAATGTTAAAAAAATTAAATACCGCTTGGGGGCAAATCGGTGGGCATCTTTGTCTCCACTTGTAATGATTGCCTGAAAGAACAAACACGTTAGTCATTGAGCATAGTTAAGGGGAAACTCACGAACCAATCAAAGTACTTGGTTGAGATAAAGTATACCAGAAAGTTTGCCATTACTGCAAACGGATCCAGTGTACATGTTAATGTACTAAATTTATTAGACTAGTCCAGAATTATATTACCTGCATGTTAGTTCCTCTATACGCCGTTTGATTGAAACGGTCGGTGCGACATGCAGCTTTACTCCTGTTGGGTTCTTCGACTTATCTTTGCCTGTCCAATTATTTTTCATCTCGTTGCTTGGAATCCTGTCATCTAAGCTCCGCGTACTGAAGTGTACATCAGTCAGCTTTGTCTTCGCTGATGCTTGGTGAGTGCGATATTTTCTCGACGTCGTATTTTCTTCAGGCTCTTGAGATGGATCCACAGATTGTTCGTGATGTTGATGTGCCCTCAGTACATTCAGATTGCCTTCATCAATGGCGACAACGCCCGATGCCTGATGCCCCATTATTTCATGAAACATGCCCGATCGATACACAGTTTTTTCCTCAGCGACAAAGATGGGCGGCTGATTAAGGCTTTCCTCCTCAGCATCAAACATAGAAAGCCGATTCACACTTCCTTCTTCAGCGTGAAACATGAGAGGCCGATTCACACTTTCTTCCTCAGCGTGAAACATGAGAGGCCGATTCACATTTTCTTCCTCCACCTGAAACATGGAAGGCCGATTCACCCTTTCTCCATGGGCATGAAACATACTGAGGCGATTCCCGCGTTCATCGTCAGTGTGACGTATGCGTGGCTGGTTGTCATTGTCTGAACCGATATATCTATGTTGTGCGTGTTGCATACCCGAAGAAGCATCATCTTCAACAACCACCTTTTCCGTTATGTGGAACTTGTAACGACCCGTGTCGGTTTTAACACGTGACGACGGCGTATGCATCGATACATTTCCGTTAGACGTATCGATGGTCTGTACTTTAACTTGATTGAGAGATCTACAAAGCCCCGATGAAGATTGCGTAGACAGCTCGTCATCGGAAAGCAAATCAAGAGGCGGACTATCAGCGTCAACCGGTTGGAATTGTTTCTGTACACAAGGGATGTCATTCGTAAAACTTAATGGATTTCTCTCCGCAGCTTGAATGCTTGAACCCTGTGAGAAGAGCGATTGACTGCCATCAAAGCCAACGTCGCCTTCGTCAAAGGCAACAGAGTGTGTGATCTGCGCGCGAAACACTCCAGGCTCCAAGCTTGCTTGAGACAGTTCAGAGCACGTGGCCGCTGGCAGCTTCATCGTTAAATTCCCGGGTTGAATCTCATGAGAATAATGTAATGAGTGAACATTATCATCTCCCGTGCTGCGTTTCGCTTCGTCCAAAAAGCTGCCTAATTGGTATCCGCGATCACTGATATCGTCATTTGGAGCCGCATTAGTCGTCGTACTTTTACGGCATGATGCGCAGTTGTCAAAACGTACAGCTGCTTGCTCACATTCAGATGCAAAGCTAGGATCTGATATTTCATTTAAAAGGTAAGATCGAGAACAGGCTTCAAAGCTCAGGGGCGTACAATCGATAGTTGTGGAAGCAGTTTCTGTCAACGTGCGAGTCGTTATATTCTCAGTAGGTTGCGGCCGTTGCAAAGACACGCGGTCGTCATTGAAAAGTGTCTGGGTATCGGATGTGGCTCCCTCTGTCTTATTGCCCTTGGGGCCGAAGGCTTGGTTGTAGATTGACTGGTAATATGTGGCGGGATCTGTTTGAAAATTTACCCAAAAAAAGGTTAGTTACGAATTGGTAAAACACATGTTGCTTTAAACCATTTTAAACCTTAACGCAAGTGCTCGTAGCAGTTATAATATGAGCAAATTTAGCATATAATTTGCAAGTGACAAGGCAAGTGACACGTTACTGTATAGATTGCGATTCACCAACAACGATTCAAGAAATGGTCTCACCGATTGTGCTCTGAACTTTTCTTTGTTCTCTTTTCCGGTGCCTGTCCTGTAGAGCTTGCCATATAACGGCAGCTTCTGGGGTCTTCCAGGTTCCCTGACTGACCGAGCGCGAAAACATACTGGCTTCGCCACTGCTCACGAAACTGCGTTTCTATTGAATAACGTAAACGGACTTCTCTCATGCACTAGGAACCCTGCATATATTGGGAGTAACGTAAAGCAGTCAAACAAAAAGAAACCGTTGCGGCAGAACATTATGTGAATGACGTCACAGGGAAATAACGAAAGCAGGATAAATATCTCATGTCGAACTTATAGGAAACTAACGTTAGAATTCGCTACATAAAAACAGTTATTTCCGACAGCCAATTTAATTATGTCAATATGTGATGCTGATCTTCATCGTAGTTGACTGGCACCCGGATGTCTCGACAAGCAGCATTCCGTTAGCACAAACGTCTGTCAGTAGCCTGTACAGTGCAGTTGGGAAATGCGCCTGTGTGTGCAAGACCGATGAAGCTCATATGTGTCCAATACGCTTCATTCATCATAGAATCATTACGGAATTAGAGAAGATGATGACTACGGTAGTGATGAATACCATAAAAATGAAAAGGGCTATAGGAAGCGCCCTTTGTCGAAGCGATTGCTTCTGTCGGAATGGTGATCCTATGGCCGCGCTTTCATCAGCATTCCTTATCGCCACCGGACAAGCGCTACTCGTCCGTAGTCAATTAAAGTTATATTAGCGGAAACGTCAGGTTAGGGGAGGGGAGACACCCCAAGTTAGGGGAGGGGAGACACCCCAAGTTCGTCTGGTACCCCAAGTTAGGAGAGGGGAAACACCCCAAGTTCGTGTGGTACCCCAAGTTAGGGGAGGGGAGACACCCCAATTTAGGGTAGTACGCCATTGGGGGGCGGGGGGGGGGGGGCGGAGGGCCGACGCATCCTTCATTAGCATAGGAACTTATTAGAAGTGACACGATGCAGCTGCAAAACTGGGTGTTACAGCTGTAACCCTGCATTCAGGATTACCAAGCGATGAATCAAACCGGTATTGGTGACGGTGAAAATACAAATGATTGTTTTTTATAACTTTGTTTTTGACATGCCTATATCTAGACCAGAACGGCGGTAGGTCTGCCCAAAGATAAAACGCTTATATAGTCAATTAAAAATTATAGAAATCGGACCTATCGAGCAACAGCCGGAAAACCAGGAGTGGGGTCCCTCTTTAAACATTACGTGTAAACTTTCCTATTCAATATATTTATTTGTGTTTGTCGTATTTGGCAAATTAAATAACATTCTATTGGATATAGAAGGCGACGGCTACGCATAATTTATAGTAAGAGTCTCAACTGCCTGGCTTCATTGCCCCTTCGTTCTGTATATATAAATTCATTCTGGTGTTGCTGGGGAAGGGCCGGGGGGGGGGGCTACTTAATACATTGCTGGGGGTGGGGGTTTTTACGGCTAAAGCCCCCCTTTTTCACTGCCAAAATCTGCTCGGTCGGAGCGTTTTACTACCAAAATCCGCTTGAATGGAGTATTTTTTTTCGCGGCAACTCGCTCTACCAACGCCCCCCCCCCCCCCCCCGGTCGCAAGTTTACAAGTATTCGCTCTAATGGGGTATCTTTTTCATCATAAATGTCCGCTCTATGAGGCACCCGCGGCCCCCCCCCCCACCCCCCCATCAGATTGGTATAAGAGTGCCCCCTGCCTCGGGGGGGGGGGTAGGGTAAATGAAGGTGACAACATTACGTTTGTGATAAGGGCTAATACGGTCAAACTGGTCCTGCACGTGGCATATCAGAGAGTGGCGAATCGGCCGCGAACCGACTTATAGGGTCGGTAAGTGACATCACGGACAGGGCGCGCTCACCTCCAGCGAATCCGGTTTTGGGTACATGACGCTTCACCGCCCCATATACAAAGCATAGGGAGCTCTTTGTAATGGCGTGAAACGCACAGAAAACCAGCGTCTTGCGATTTAAAACTAGTACGAGTATGAAAGTACACCCCCAAACATTTATTCCATATGGTTTTCAAATCTAACATTGCATTCATATCTCAAACATCAGTGAGTCTAGTTTGAGGCCCATAGTAAAGTATAGGGATGCGCTGACGCGTTGTACCCAGAATGGTTGTTTCTGGAGGTGAGCGCGCGCTGTCTGTGACGTCACTTACAGACCCTATAGGGCTATAAAGTCTCGTTCGCTTAGACTTCCGGTTTACTCATTTTGGGGACAAACAAACGAAGCACGTGTTCGGAACGAGTTTAGAATCCCTGCGCACACTGGTATCCTGACTATCTGTGACGTAGGCGTGACGTGTATGTTACGCAAAGAGAGAGACTGGGAACCAGACTACCTGCGCAAAAGCCATGCGCCGAGGGGTGGGTCCATTGCGGAAGGCCAAGCGATATGATTAAAAATGTTTAAGAAATATAGCTTCACAAGACGGATAGACGACATATTTTTTATTCGTTTGCGCCATCACAATGACGAATATTTGTTACGACGGGACAATACGACTGAGAAATTAACGTTTTTTTGCATTTCCTACGAAAACGAGGCATTATGACGTCACACGAATTCTCCCCGGTGACAACTTTGGCGCTACGCTTCAAACAGAAAACTTACAAAAATGAAGATACTTGGTCTTTTTGTGATCCAAAAGTGATACGAAAACATCCAACTGCTCTTATTGTATCTTTACCATGTTGTTTAATGACGCATCCGTGTGCTGTTACTCCATGTACTGCACATTTGGACAGCGGAATGGTTAAGTCGAGCACTTGCTCTCGCCATTTTTGTTACCGCGGAGGCACGCGAATGTCTGTGACGTCACTCGCTGTTTGAGGAACTTGCGAAAGCCCGGGTGCAGGGCTAAATTTAGAACGTTATTTTTAGCTTTCGAGCGTTTTGAAGACGGATTTTTCCTCGTATATTCCCAAAGTTCTGCGCTTCATCGCCTCGAAATATTTTAACGTATATCTCCCATAGCCATGTTTAGTGAAATGGTACTCATAGTCTTTAGAATAAACCTGGAAAGAAATTGACTTGTAGCTGCCTATACTTCAACATGGAGCACGTGTGTTTGTTTGTCCCCAAAACTGAAGTCTCGCGGCCCGATCGCGAGAACTGTATAGCCCTATTGCCCATATTTCACGAAAAAGGGCGAATATGCACAAATAACCTAAAATTTATTAGCCTTTATAATACTGCTAGGGGTCTGGAAGGTATAAATGGCGACACGCGACACAGGCATATATTCGAAAAATCGACATTCGACATTGATTTCCAAATTCCCACACTGAGTCTGAGGATCTGAAAAAGCGACATCGAGACAGATTTTTGAAAAAAAACGACTGAACTTGGACGCCAAAAGGCAACACTGGACACTGCACCCCCCTTCCAGACCCCTACTGGCTGCTAAAGCCAGTCAAGGCCCTGCTCATCACGACTCAATTGAACATTGGCAATTTATGATGTAGACATGGGTAGACGATATCATCAGCCCATTCATAGAAAATAATTCACAGAATCGAATTTGGGCCCTAAGGCCAGTAATTAAGGGCCTTAGAAGACTTATTTAAATGGTAAATTAGCCTAAAAGTCTGCACCAAAAAAATTTTAGTAGATCTACCAATACCATTGCTATTAGATCTAGATCTAAGACTTACTAGATTTCTAGACGATGAAATGTTAAGTTCTAAGCTTAGTTAGATTCTGCTGCTGACTCTGGCGGCCAAATAGTTTCAACTGTAGCAGGCCCAGGGCTAAGGCTAGGCCTAATCATAATGCCATCCGTTTCTGAGTGACCTAAAAACTATAAGTTAGAAATCTACAGTTACAAGATCAGAGGCAGAGGGGCAGGGGGCGTTTTTACTGCTTTATACAGCCTGCAGATCTACCATTCTAATTTTCAGAGAATAGATCTACACGGAAAAAATAGAATATTTTTTATAGGTGCACTCAAAATATCGCATACTCCTGCTACCAATAGCTTAGTCCTATCCCAATGTCACTTTATTTTCACTGTCGTTTGCTGTCGTCTGCTTGGGAGCGCTTGCGCTCTGCGCTGAAGGTGTTTACAAATACAAAACATGTTGTGCAGGCGTTGCAACGCTCACGCTACGGCAAGCCGAATGCGTCCTATCCAGTAAACACCGTCAACTAAATGTTAGACCGATTCAGTGATGTTCGACCCGGGTACCGATTCGAATTCGCAACGTCCATATAATCTTACTGCATAACTTTATCTACATCCATTGTTTATGCTCCCTGCCCTGATTTTCGCAGTGTTTTAGGCCTAACTACCTGTAACCTGTCTTTCCGAAAGGGAACCAGCGTACTGGTCTGGCCACACACAAGGACCAACATGGCCGCCTCCACTGTTTCACGTTTGTTACTCTGGCAGAGGACGAAGTTTGTTTCTCTTGGACTTAGGCGATGTATTTATTCATCGCAGTGGTTGTTGAAGTCGAGAGACACTCCTACTACCACCGAAACGTCAAAAGAAGCAGACAACAGCGTAACAAATGAGGAACCCATCCCTCGCGCAGTCATCAGAGAAGTGTTTTCCGACAAACCCGGCGACACTGTGAAGAGTCAGGCAGGAAACACTGGTCGTGAAACAGGACTGTCAAAGGCGTTCAAAATGTTTCACCGCCTTGAAAAATCGTCAGAAGAGCGAAATATCACGGCTAAACCTGGTGCAGGTGAAGAGACGTTTGCCAAGATGCTGAGACATTCTAAACTGATGCAACTGGGAGACCCAGAAGGTCGCATTGTGGAGGGGGTTATCTTTGATACAAGCAAAGATGATCTGTATATAGACTTTGGTGCCAAATTTCATTGTGTATGCCACAGACCCAAGGGCCCAAAGTCTACAGACTATAAGAGAGGGTCTCGTGTAAAAATTCGGTTAAATGATTTGGAGTTGGCTGCACGTTTCATTGGAGCTGAACGGGATCAAACTCTTTTAGAAGCAGATGCGACACTCATTGGTCTTCTGCAAGAAAGCGATGCTAAGCCCAAGGTTACAAGAAACCCTTTCAGCACACATAAGTGATTTGTTGGAATACTGTTACTTCAGTTATTTTGTTTCAATGAATAAGCAAGATAACAAGCTTATCTAACATATTTACTTGAAATAAATATGATGAAACCAGATATTATTATTTTTGTGCTGTACACATGGGCATGTCCATGGGGGGGGGCACAGGGGGCACTGGCCCCCCCTTTCAGACCCTAAATTATATCTGATTGCATAAGATTGCATCACTGTGCCCCCTCCCCCTGCTGCCATAATTTTTTTTTATTGTGCCCCCCTTTCAAGGATTCCTGCACATACCACTGGTACATATAGTTATAGAATATTTCACCACTGGTTTTGTTTAACATAAATCGACTAACAAATACCTACATATCAATAAGATTAGTTCCATTGGCATATTGCAGCTATTGTGCTTTTTGCCTTTTCTTACAAGTGGAACAATGTATCTAGTTTATTTTTTCAAAATAATCTAAAATTTATAATTCAGAGAGCAATTGCTAGATTCTATTCACATAATTTTAATTTTAATGAAAGCTGCTGATACAGCAACTTTCTATATGCATTTTAAATTTCACAATTGTTATGAGAAACATCCTAGACACCTTTATGTATAAATGCGAACTTTGTACTAAATATAGATAAGATGCACCAGTTTGACAAAACAAAAGTATCCACAACCTCTAGTACTTCTTGCAATCAATGTATGTGTACCATAATTTCCGGGTTAGAAGTCGCACCGCCTGATTTTAAGAAATATTGAGACTAAATAGAAGTCTCCCCATCGGTTTAAAATTCACCCTATGTTGAAGCACTGTAAGTGTGGCTCTTTCAGTGACACATGCTTAACATCTTGCAACAAACAGCAATTAAGCAGTTTTATGTTTAAGGAGTCCTAAATTGAAGGCATCCAAACAATATGTGTAACTAGTTTACATAAAATCCATTGAATCGTTATGGAATTACCCTCATCTATTCTTACTCACAAGACTGATTTGATCCATGAAATTTAGCAAAAATATCTTTATTTGTGGAATATATTTTTATTGTGAAAAATGCTTGAATACCAAAAAAAATTTAATGCTTCAACAGTAAGCATAATTTTTTTTGTCTATTATTAATTTACAAATAATATGGCTGCTGTCCCAATTGTATCGTAGTAAGCAGTGTATGTTAGGAGATAATTGCCATTTAACATATTCAGCGCTTTCTTGACAAATTTACAAATTTGTCTTCTTATGTACTGGTACTATTGGTATAGTAACCAAAAACGAATAATATAGATACATATGATAAAGCTCAAATCTCTGGAGTGTTTACTACATATACTACCAAGATCAAAACAGATTTGTGGAACGAGAAAGTCACTCAATTTCAGTCTTCATTTTATGTTATTTCAGTATTTTATTTAAACTTGTAAACTGCCTCCTTACACGTACACAAAATAAATAACTAATGTAAGTAGGTCTGCAATGCTGCAAGTAAAAAAAAATAATTGATTACCTTTTTATCTGATTACCATTCGGCTACAACATTCTTATGGAAGCCCATTTGGTTCCGTCTTTATAAACACTTGTCACATACACTTCTTGAATCATTTACTTCTACATCCTGAATGCAGCAGTCTTTGTGTTTCATGTATCAATGTATACACATTCTCATCTGCTCCGTGCAACAACAGTATGCCATGATATATCTATATATATTTTGTACATGCACCCAAGTTGTTTGGTTTCCTGTCTATGCTTACTGGAGAACAGGATTATTTGTCCATATGTACACAAACCAAAGCTTTGTAAAGTCAACATTCATAAGAATATAGCACTAATTACAGTTATCAATATTAAACTAAACATTCACATTACTTAAAGTTTAGAAGTTAGAGTTGCTCTTGCGTCTTGAGGGTGATAGTGCTCCATGAAATCAACAACATCGGCGCGCTTAATCTGTTTTCTTCCTAGACCATAGACCATTTAAAACACTTTATGCGCTTCATCTACTTGAGTATTATGGGCAAGAGTTGTCGCACTCTTCCCGCCATTCGCTGAACATCGCCAATCTCTTGTTCTATCTCTTGAGCTAATCGCTTGATATCTTCTTCAACCTGAATGAACACAACGGAAAAAGTGATAGAAAATGATGGAGCTGTTTGTCTATATTAATGCTGTAACTTTCTGTGGATGTTTTATACCTGAGAAGAACAAACATAAGGGTTAAGATGTAGCATCAAGCCACAGAACCGTGATACCCGAAACCACAGGTCATAGCAAAATGATGGTTTCGTTTCGCCAATTTAAGCTGTAAAGCTCTGTCGCCATTTAATACTGCGAAAAACAATGTGAGCGATTTATTAGTGTGCAATCAGGCATTGGTAATGCAATTTATCAAATTACTGTGCACGATATGTAAGATAAAAGAGTTTTATCGCAATAGAGCTTGAACGCTGTAAGAGCCAAGATTACGACTTTAGAACAACCTGCATGCATTCGTTTAGCTCCATGGAGAATACCAATACACCGGATTACACTATATAACCCGAGCCGTGACTTTTCCTGGCCATTTATCAATCCGACATCCAAGTGTGATCACCATACCGAGATTAGCTCCTCCTGGGCATCCAGAACATCCTGGTCGGACTCATCCTTTGACTTCTGCTCCTGAATCCAGCCTTCCAAATGCGCCCGTTGTTCTCGGCATGTCCTGGGGAGATAAGTCATTGACATTAATGATCAATGCTCAATGATCAATGCCCTTCTTTTTTTTTTAGAAATGGATGACACTACAAATATGAGAAAGAATGCTGATATTTGTTACGCCACATTTTATTCATCGTTGTCGCACATCGAATAACTTTATATTAACATTTCAACAAAAAAGTAAAAAGTTGAGAAGCTGCAGCCCGTATAACGTAGTCGGTAGAGCAGTGAACTTCTAGCCGAAGGATTGCGCGTTCACATTTAGATGGGGACAACGATTTTTTTGTTTTTTGTTTACATTCTAAGACTAATCAGAAAATCTGTTTCAGGCGGCCCTCCCGGTTCGCTTGTTTGCATTTGGTTGAAATAGTAACTTTAAAGCAATATACTTACATGCGCCATCTTAGATTTTTTACATTTTAGAATTAAGACTAAAAGTATCTCAAAACTTATGATGCATATGTTTTATATCTCTTGGAGTCTGTAAAACAAAGATCTCAACATAAAACTGCGCGGTCTATTTTTATGGCGCGCGGACGTGATAGCGAGCCGCGGTCGACATCACACACAAAATACCGAACGGCGAACAGGCGCGCAGGGATATAAAGCCGGCCACCAACTTCTGCTCCAGTGACCAAATTGCTTCTCTCCGGATAGCCCACAGGCTTTCAGGATTTAAATTCAAGACAGAATGTACTTATTTGACATGGAGAAGAGGTTGGTAATACAAAAAATTACGGAATATATTGCTTTAAGGCACTCATACAATGAACGCGTGAAACCTACCGCAGTTTGATTTTCTTCTCTTGAAACTTCTTCAGTGTCGCCCGTATCGAGACTAGCTCGTCCGCAGGAGTCCGGTAATCGTCCGCACAAACTACCGGCCGGTTCTTTGGCCTCGTTGGTTCGGCTCCGTCCCTTCGGTGACTAAAGGATCCCTGGCACTCTGCTTCTCCAGATCCCCAGTCCCCTGGCCTTGACTCTTGGGAGCATGTTGCCGTTACAGTTTTAGACGGATATGGGTCATCATTGTCACTCTCGCTGGAGAACGGCGTGCCATCCTTGCGTAGTAAGAACGCGGTCGGGGGTAGCAAGGCCACGTCGTGCTTCAAGCTCACGCCACGGCCCCTAGTGGACGAGACTGGAACTACAGTTGTCGCTGTTTTAATGTTTGTCTGACGTCGCGGAGATCTCTCTCGATCGCCATTCGTGTTGGAGACACGGGGGATATCGGATCTCAGGCGAGGTTCTGACGTCACGAACCGCACCATCCGAGGCTCCTCACCGACCGTACTCTCGGCATCGGACGGCCGCTCCGTGGCCTGCGAGGCACAGACGGAGACCTCCAGTTCATCCAGGGGTGGGAGAGACTGCTGTGTGCTGCCTAACGATGGCGCTAGGGGCAAACGGGGCTCGGCCTCCAAGTCAGATCCACCATTCCGGTCTGTGCTAGCGTCGCCTTCTTGTAGTCGCAATAACCTATCGGCGTCATCTTCTCTGTATGTGACGGTATCTATGGTGATCGCGGGTATGGCCGGTGGAGCCCTCTGGTGTATCGGACGCTCAAGAGTCGTCCTGTCTGTGGTGCCATAGACGGAAGGTTTTTGATTCGGCGAACTGGAACAAATACGGATGCAACGTCACAAAAAAATATCATAAGCCACTATCGACATTGTTGCCATCATATTGGTGATAACTGATACGTCGGTAGATCTCTTGTAACCGACCCAGAACCAGACTTGGAGATTCGTATACTTGGCCATAACCTTTGAACGCTTAAAAATTAGATACCATAATTAATTAAAGCCCGTGATAAAGAACAAAAAGATAAACGGAAAATGAACTGTTTGTGTTTCAACCGCTTTTGTTTACATGAAGGCTAAATTGAGCAAATAAAAAAGAATGAGAACGACACACCCTCTCTGGTCCTTTAAGTATTATCAAAGATATTAGTACTAATATCTTGCTACATTATAACGCCGGTGACGTCACACCTGTCCGCGGACGCGTACAAGCCGTCCCGCTTCAAGGAGTCGAGCAGGAAGTCCGGTCGGCGAGGTCCTGGGCGTGGAGGCCTCACCGCTCCCGTCGCTCTGTAACCAACAAGGTCAGTCAGCACAGAAAAGGAAATAGTTTTTAATATTACACAACGAATCCACTATTTTTCTACACTAATAAAATGAAGCTGTCTGTCGGGACTGTCTCATCTGTGCACCCGCTGCATGCACCAGCAGTCGCATTGGACGTGACCGCGAGCGGGGTGAGCGGGGCGGCTAGTTATTTTAAAAGACCCACACGAAATGTTAAAATATTGTATATTGCCCTGTTTACTTGTCATCTTCCTTGACGGGCGTTGTATAACATTTGGTTAGTGTGAGATAGGAACAAGCATAACGTATTTTAGTTGACATAAGTGCCACAATATATTAGATCTAACTTGGATACTTATAATCTTCCTTTACGGATCCTACCACATATGGTTAGTGTGAGATTAGAACAATTATACGATTACAATTACAAATATACTATGGCACTTCAACTATTTTATAATTTTAAAAAAATCTCCAAATGTTACAAATTACACATACCCAAGGCTGGGATCAATAGCTGCCATGGTCGCGGTTGTCATGGTGACGCTACGGGCCGGTGAGCTGCAGCCAGTAGCAGGCAAGATTCCCATTGTACCGGGCAGTATTCTGCCTTTATCAGCCACGCCAGGAGCAGATCCCACCATCGGACGGTTGGACTGGCCGCTCGATGCTGGCGCCCCCTGTGATGCACACTCTCTGTGTTCCCGTCGTCGGCGCGCCACCTGCCGCCAGTGGGAGGCACATCGCATCACCACCTGGTGAACGCGGTAGTAACTCTACCGGATCGGAAAGAGTGGGTGGCAATAATCCGTCACCATGGCATGATAAGAGGCACGAATATATGTAACTACGGAAATCATCACCTATCAGAGCTAAATAACATTAGACATAGAATCTTTACAATACCCCTGCAACCATATCGGGCTCAAACCGTATGGAGAATATAAGGCCGTAACACACTAGGCGATACCAAAACAGCGCGTCAATAATTCTATATACATGATTATCTGACGTAGACACATCCCAGTTTCCTCACTACGTTAGGATAAATCAATTTTGTCCTTTGACATATATATATATAATACATAATACTCAATACGCACAAACGTAACATACATAAAATATCCTCAGCGTCTTTGTTTAGAACGTCTCCGTCCTGGTAACATAATTGTTAAAATAGCATATCGAGCTGTTTTGCTATTTTTGAATGTCGATTTTGCGTATAAGAACACAAACCTAAGGCCTTAAGGTTCATAACAAACTATAAACACCTACAATATCCAACACCAAATATCTGCCAATAGCCAAAACAATCCAACTTATTGAATTTTTACTCCACAAAAGTGAAAACTTGTGCCTGTTATGAAACGTCATAAACGTGTGTACAATGTTGTTTACCGATCCCACCGACAGGGGGCGCCCTGGCCCCAAGCTATATCTGACGTCTAGAGCGCCATTTTCCCTTGCCGGCGGCCGTTGTCACTGTGTGTAAAATGTTTGAAGTATTGAAGTATAAAAAGTTTATTTTGGTGAACCCGTTGTAACGGTCAGCTCGATATGCAACTTTACATGTGTCTCGCGTTACCTGGGCTCCCCGCTCAGCAGCGAATCTCTGCCGCATGTCGGTCATGTCTGCTGCCAGCACCAACCACTGGGTGACGCCCCCCTTCAACAGACGACGGCGGCGCCGCTCCAAGGCCTCCATTACCCGACATGCCTTGCGCTTCCGCTCTAGCGTGTGGCAACGCCAAGCGATAACGACCTGCAACGAGATCATAGAAGACCTTACATCATCAATAAATTTCACATAGTGAACAGGATCAAAAGCACTGTTCATTTTAAGGGTGGGGGAAACAGAAATAATTCGGCAGCTTGAGGATGCTTTTCCCCACATTCGAGGCATAGGTTCTCTTAAAGATGATTAATGAAGTTTTATTATATATATATTAAGAAGTACTTACTTCGAGAGCGGGCTGAGCTGCAGATCAACTGGTCGCGGGTTTGAGACAGATAAAGGACCGTAATCGTCCTATAGTACATGTATATTCAGATGTGTTCCTATTCCAAATCTTTAGTTATCAATAGGTCGTTGTGTTTGACGATCATTGCCAATTTATGTAAACGTTTCATTTTGCAGTAGCCAGCCAACGGTCACACATCATGTGTCGTCCGGCCATCATTGCAGCATTGTTGAATAGTGGTGGAGCAGACAAACCTTAGCTTGAAGCGTCAAACACCAGTGCCACAGCGCCACCTCAGACTTGGACTTCTCTTCCCGGGCATCCGTCAGCGCCACTTTCCATCTCGACAGGAATTCGCCCTTTAACCGCGTGTTGTGAAACCACATAGCCTGTCTCATCAACAGCTGCAACGACAGACAAACGAGGGATAATGTGCAAAGTAAAACCTCTGACAACATTATTACAGGCAGTGTGAGACTGCATTTATGTGTAGTTGCAGTGTATTAGAAGATTTTTTTTTTTTTTTAATTTAAACAGTTTCTGTGTTACATCACGTTTGTGACCATACTACAATATTTTGCAATTTTGTCAGCTTTCCGCACTTATATTTCATCGTATGCAACGTGATATGCTTACAGAGAAATAGTTTATCGTGATATCTGGATCGTAATAAAAACATATAAAACACTTTATTACATTAATGGCTTATCTCATATGCACCAATATGCCTCAATGGCAACCTTTTTTTTTAAACACGTGGTCTCTACTTGTCTTATCTAAAATGTATCTTTGTCTAATGCTATTCTAATATTACCACTCAGCTGTAATCTAGCATGCTTCAACATAAAACTGAACTGACAAGTCATTAGCTCGTCTCCTCTGTCCACATTCCCACACAACAAGGCATATTAAACCAGTACTGACCTGTTTCCTGAGCGAGACGCGGAAGTAGTCGCGCCACGTGGCCCACGTCTGCCGCAGCACTACCCGGTCGTGGTGCGCCTCCGCGCGCTGAATCATAGTCCGCGCCCAGACAGCCTCGTCATGCGTCGCCTTCCACTGATGAAACACCCGGAGGCGCTTGTCTGCGAAGCAGGGCATATGGCATGAAATCAACAGTAATACAACTGTGCGAAGAAAAGTGTCTTTCTGTTTAATCTGTTATACTGATGGTGATAATGGACTGGTGTTTAAGTCACCTATGTTTTGAACACAATGATAGATGTGCAGTACTGACTCACATACGGTGGCCGGGTTTTGGAACCCCGTTCCGCCAATGAAATGGGCGAACAGTGCCAATAGCCTGAGTTTCACAACGTATTGTGATCACACCACTCACTTCTGTTGAGGACTTGAAGGGCCCGACTGACCAAGTCGGCAGTCGTCGCCTTCTTGTCTGCACTCAATGCGGCAACGTTTCTCCAGGCGCCGAAGACCTATGGTACAACAACACAATTTAAAGAATACATATATGGGATAAATCGACATGTACATGTATACAAATCATTTTTTCCTTCTTTTTTTGAAAAATAATTATTGAATGTGTGAAGCTTCAAAATTGCACAACGTTCTAGCATGGGTATCAAAACAAAAGAATTTAGAATTTAAAAGTAAGCTCCAACCTTGCTTGGGTGTCTGATATATCATAATATATGAATGGGAGTATATGGGAGAAATCGACGCCCTGGTCACTCACCCTTCTGAGGAGGCCGATGTGGTAGTGGGAGACCGATAGCGTGGTCTGCGCCTTATCCAGCTTCTCTAGCCGGGTGTTTTCCGACCATACCACCAAGCAATGACTGCAATCAAAGGCATTACGTATGCAGGCTATATACCATGGGATCCGTACTAACGTAGAAAGCAACGGATCTTAAATTTTGGTTCCTTGTATTGGGGGATAATGTCAGAACTGTTACATAGGTCAGAATTATCAGCCGTCACCAAAGTTAAGGCCCCAAATACGCCATCTAGGACCAGATGCATGACATGTTGTCATCTACTGCAACAAAGTAAAGGGGCTGCAGAAATACTAATTGGTTTTATAGCCCGATGTCACCTGTAAATAGTCATTTGCAAAGCCCGAGCCTGTGGTGCCTATCAGATTCAGATTCAATATCATTTATTTGTGCAAGAAGAACCAAGAACCAAGAAGAACATTAAATGCCAAACATGGCAACGTATTCATCAACTTTTGGAACAACCAGCAGCTTTGATTCCATTCACATTCTAAAATAACATGTTACAATGGTGCGTCATACCGGAGAACTGTCTGGTTCCGCTGCTGCACCTTGCCATCCACGTGGACCAGAATCTCCCGCCACCAAGAGTGATACCTCCTCCAAGCAGACAGGGTGACCGTGACCACGTAGCGTTCGCGGTGAGCGCGAGCCTTCAAGGTCATGGCGTGGCTTTCACGTCTGCTTAACGCGTACTGGATATAAGATAAGATCAGGTACGGCTTTATGTAAAACCGGTATTCAAAGTCGACAATAAACCCAAGTGCTCTTGATCGACAATATGATGTAATGGAGATGAAGTCTAAAATATGGCGATGAAAAATACGATCCATTCTAACAACACAACAGAATTTTATTTACATGACAAAATGTTACAAACTGACGTATGAGAATACGCAGGTATGGGGAAGATTAGTAATGCATATTAACAAAAAGAAGACACTTCATCACGACAGCGAGTTAGCAGCGTCGGATAGCACAGCAGTATCGCTTGAAGAAATGTCGAAATGAGCGTCAGGACATTTCCAACTGTCCACCCCCCCCCCCACCCCCACCTCCGCCCCACCTCAACCTTCTGCCCCCACGTCACCGCCCTTCCCAACCCCGAGACTTACCCTTCGCCAGCCTGAGAATGTTTGCCTCATCACTTGCAGCGATCTGTGTCTGAATGCCCGCCGATCATTGTCATAGCTAAGAAGAAATAAAATGTAAAACTGCATAACGGTACGTTTGTTACTTGCACGTTTATGACTACATAACATTTGGCGTGATTGAGCTATAAAATGATGTATGAAGAATAACAATACAGTTCTCATTCAACATTGATATGGCAAACATATATGCAAATATAAGGAAGATGTACATACAAGGAGACATCTGATTTGTCAAGCTTAAGGCGTTTGGTGTCGTTACAAAGCTCATATGTGCGGGGGTTATGGGTACAAGCTCCATTCTCTATTGGGGTCAATTCAACCTTAACCATTGCAAATATTGCCTTTTTAGATGGTGTCTCTTAATAATAGTCTTAAATACGAGACACCTGCCATTTATTGTCCGATTCGCGCTCGGTTTCTATAATATACAAACTTTATTGCAACGCCAATTATGCAGCAAACCTGGTCTTTTGCTCCTGCACAAATTCCATCCATCGACATAGCGTCCGCTTGCGCAATTGTCGGACGTAATGCTCTGATGCTTCTGTCTATAATCGGTATAAAAAAGTGATACGAAATTTAACAAAATTATGACTATCAGCATCACCAAATATTCGAATAGAATACGTTCGGTTTCGGACTACCCATCGAGCCAGATTCCTATATCGCCCGGTAGATGACTAAATTATAATTAATTGGATGACCAACATGTCCACTTATACTTTTTTTTACTAGACTGTGTTATTTCGTATATTGATATGGTACACTCAAATATGACTTACCCACTGTAAAGCGGATTCAATGACTTCTTCCGTCCTCGCCCTCCAAAGCTGAAAGAAGTGTGTCTTCGTGTTCTCCTGGTAGTGCAAGATCGCCATTCTGTCCATCATGCGGAGGTCCTGTACCTTCTCATACGTGTCATGCCACTTGTAAAAAAACCGAGCCAAGAGGTTTTCTCTGGAATGAAAACATCATGTACATTGGAGGCCTGACAGGAGGGTTGGTGGTTGTATATTCGGGACGCTTCAACCACTTTTAGTCATATCGCGTCAATGGGAGAAGGAAGGGAGAGCGGAGCCATGTCCTCGGTGGAACCCCCTACCCTTTGCGAAGAAGGATATGAGATCTTTATCCTGCGACCACACAGACATGGCCACAGCAGGGCTCGAACCACCGATCCACGTGCCGTTAGGCTCTCAGGTGGCCAGAGCACTCAAGGCGATCGCTCTAACCCACTGAGCTATCGAGGCGGTCCCTCTTTGCGAGGAAGGACATGGGATCTTTATCCTGCGACAACACAGACATGGCAATCTGCACCGAAAGTTTACATCTTAAAATTAATTTGGCGAGTGTTAACGCGTCGTTTCGACCGACTGGTAAGGAAAACAAAATTAAGGCAAGTCGCCCCCATCAATGTCGAGCAGCGCGCCATTTTTCCGGAGCAAGTAAAGTATATTGTGACCCTTCATGTGGCGCCGCCTTACGGTATAACTGGAAGCTATCCCGCGGAGGGAACTCTTCACAATGTAGGTACTCTTCAAGGGAAACGCATGAAACGAGCGATCAGGGCCGCGATTTACGAATGAATTGCGGCGGTTCCAAGCCGCGCAGTAGACCATGATCTTAGTGTTTCATGGAACATAGCATCGAAACAAATTTGTTTAAGTCTTGTGACGATTGCCTCAGTAAAAAAAACATGATTGGAGTTATTTATTTTAGCGATGATCACGCGCTCTTGTTTTGCTCATACAGTAGGCGTCATTTCCGGTTTGAATATAATTAGAGTATAGCCTCCTGATTGGTCAACCGCGGACACACCTCCAAAAAGGGCTGCCGCCTGGTTAAGCGGCGAAATGGTGGCTGGCGGTCACTTCTAAATTTTATTGTGAGCTACAGACAGGACGGAAAATCTGAATATTATATAAATCGGTAAAGCATCGTTAGAAGCTAGGCTGACGGCTTTCTTTAATATAAATTTTAATAAGTAAAACAGATACCGCAAGTCCTTCTTGGAGGGACTCACCTCCTGAAGTCATGCGCTGCCTCTGCGAGTTCATTCTTCCTCTGTTGGAGTACCGCCGACTCCATCCACTGGGCCAGGCACCGTGGCAGTGTCCGACTCCGCCAATGGTCATCCGCCATGGCATATTGGACCTGGGCGGAGCATGGAACACACGTCGGTGAATCTTCATAAGATTTACTTGTATACTTGGGATCACATAGGACAAACGGCCCCATGTACGAGAAATAGGCCACAGGTTATATTGTTGCTCACGCCTGAAGAGCTGTTTTGAACCGGACTGTAATCGGTATGTTCGCAAATACTTTCAATGTCATGTTTTTTTTTTTAACACCAGAATAGCACAGCCACAAGAAAGCGATGTCTTACCTTCCGGTGTCGCCTCCAATGCGCGTAGCCTCGCAGCTTGTGGATCGCTCTTCTCGCGAGTACTCTCCTGGAATGAAACATCGGGGATTTTGGTCACTTTTGTACACATAAAGGCTAAGCTGGGCTGACACGGATTTGGATTACCCACGGCCCAGAAACAGATGCAGATGTAAGTTAAAGACAAGCACTGGACATAACTCCGTTAAAAACAACTGAGATATATAATATAAATTGAAAACAAAGTTTCAATACATTAATCCTATCAGATAATAGTTCACTAAAATGCTTGGAAAAAACTACAAACGAACATTATACTGAATATGAAACAAATGCATATTGAAGTATAACTTGGAATACGAAAACATTGTTTTAATAATACCAGAGCTTCGTATTGGAACGTATCGGTTGAAGAGGTGTGTGGTTATTAATTCTGACAGGCCTTGTCAATTCTTATTAGACCCCATACATACATAAGGAAAAAGCTCTTTCTGGTCACGTTGTGGCTATTTCTTCTTCAATGGCATCTCCACTAGCGTATCAAATTATCATTAATTCATTATCCAAGGTAATTTATGAAATATACCAAGTTAACTACATGAGCGTACAGACACTGTAAAAAGTGCATGTGAAAATGAACGCTCTCCATCCACGCAGAAAATACGACCTTCCATTAAATTGCTCATTGTTCATTCAACTATGTTGACATCAATCAATATGTACCAAATTATTTGTTACTAATGTTGTGAGATTGCTGTATGTCCTTGACCCTTCTAAACTTCAATGCTCTCAACAGCAGTATCGAAAAAAATGGGGAGCAGTTACTTTTCCACTGCCTTCGGGTCAGAATTGACAACACCAGACGTGTCATCATGACATTGGGCCACCCAGGATTTGAAACTCACCTGTAGTGTTTGGCGGCTAGAGCTGACGCCGGGAGGAGGCGAGTGTCCTCTTCCTCCTCACAATGCTCCATCCACAGTCGCCAGGCAGCTCGCAGCAGCTGTAAACACAGTCCACGAACAGCCCATGGTGAGGATACGGTAGTAGATACTGTATTATACTGGTCGCTAGATTACTACACTTGTTATCCGCAGTGACGTATTTTGCTTCACCACATTGAACTTTTATTTAGAGTCTGTATTCTTCGTGAAAAAAAATAAAAAATAATAACAAGATTATGCGTAGTTGTTTTCCTTGGTGTTTTGTGAAGACGGGTGGATTAAATGTCGGCTACGTTGGTGTGAACCTACACGACCAACACAAAATGCACTCCGGATAAGGAGGGCAGTCTGTTTGTGAGAGACATATCTATATATAGAGATGTGACGGACGTCTGAGAGAAACTACAATTTGTGGTACAACTATGTGATAGGTACAACTATGGTACAACTATGTGATAGGTACAACTATGTGATAAGTACAACTATGTGATAGGTACAACTATGTGATATTACACGAACTTGACTTCCATATGATGGCAAACGCAGTAGATAGGTCCGTGTGATGCCACGTAAGATTCTGATCTTCGACACATTTATGAGCCAATCAAATACAAATCTACTTTCATTCGGTTAGGAAAAAACAAACATAAACCCTTCCTTCAAACGTGTATTTATTGTATAGGGGCCACTCTGAGCTGCTGTTACAAAGCACTTAGTTATCGACTCCCCAGTCAGTTATATCCGCCATCCACTGCAAGGAACGCGTGGTAAAGGGGGACATTATTGGTAATCTCACCGTCTGGTTGTAGCATGCCACAGCTATTTGGACTTTCATGGCTTTGACATGTTTTTGGACGAGGTAGAGCTTCCAATGACTGAAGGCCGTTATCTATAAAAAAATATATAATGACGATATATTATATAAAATTGTCGGCCTGCAAAGTGAATACCACCATAATGCTCACAATTTGTTTAGTCTCAATTACGTTACATTTTATACCATTTCTTTCAAGATGAAGCTGACGATCAGCCATACAGAGCCGAACCATATATGCAGACGTCGTAAAATAATTTTCGACTGCGTCTCGCGATAGAATAATTAATTAAATTGCAATCAACAAATTATCCAAGTGTGCGCTCTGCTCACCATTATGGCATATTATCCTAGAGCAAGACATACGCACTCAGTCTTACCATGAGTTGTCTTCTATAGTGATACAAAGCCGTGCAAGTGTTGACTGTTGACTCATGTTTCAGCTCAACATCTATAGTGCGGAGTTAAGTTATTATAACGACAAGATATATTTTAATAACAAATGGTAAGAATTAAGAAAATATTATATTATATATATTAGCGTCACGCTAATCATGGTTATGAGGAAAAGGCAAATTTGGTCGTGCGCACAAAGCACGACTCGTAAAGTGGAGAAATGCATACCTATTATGGAACTGAGAACGATGACTGTCGGAAATAAAAAATCCGATACAAAATCATACATACATATAAGTGGAAGCTGTCTCTCTATACTACTTCCTCTTCTATATGAACGAATGTAAAGTTTATGCCGTTCGTCCACCATATCCAGTTGTTGTCGCATCATTTTTTACAAGTCAACATCCAAATCAAATTATGACAAACAGGATACAGTGTTTCCAGTGCTGCAGCACACGCCGGCACGTGGCTCTCCTGGCAAGGCGATCAATCTGAAAGCGATGTTCCTCCATCGCCATCGCTCGGCTGTGACGGTCCTTCCACTGGTCCCAGCACGAGCGGAGCGTCCTCTGGCGATAAAGCTGCTGACCAAACGCTGGAAGTAAAGCGCGATCAATATCAATTAATGGCTAGCTCAAGTCAACAAACTGAAAACAAAACTGAAGTTGTCGTTCCAAAAATGATGTGTTTTATACAGGGAGATATACTAGAAATTAGACACACATGCTAAAGTTGACCCCAAATAAGGCCATCCTGGGCCGCTATCGTCAGGGCCACCGTGGGCCGTGGTATAGGTAAGTACAGAAAGTAGGCCCTAAGGAAGAGAGGGATGCATGTCGGTGATCGTGTGGATATTGCTGTTGACGTGTCAGGAAGCATTTGTTCTAAGGCATGTACTTTTTTTCCTGTAACTTCGACCTTTCTTTACATGAGGTAAGACAGACTGGCTATAACACATAAGATAACATATCTGCTTATTTCAACATTCCAACAACTGAATGCAGTGGATAATATCAACAAGAAAAGTATTTTGGCATTGGTCGAGAAGACTGTCAGGCGTTAGCATGGGAGCCACCAAAAAAATATACAATAGTACATTATCAGCTTGACAACTTGAGTCTGAAGGCTAGCATGCTTAACTAAAAGAGCTAATCTTGAATGTGACCGTGTTTACGGCAGTACCCATTGTTATGTGATCATTTTGACGGTGGCGCCGGCCCATTGGTGGAATACACTATTGGCCCGAGATCGTCTTGTTCTTAAGTCCTACCATTTCTCCTGGCCTTCGTTTCTCGCCGCGCAACGTAGAGTCTCCAAGCATGTAGCGCCTTCCGTCTGAGTGTCTGTTGGTAATGCTGGACAGCCATATCTCCCTGTGTGTGGCGCCACTGTCGCGCTTCAAGGCGCCGTCTCCAACACAGGAAACACTGTCACAGGATAACATACGCGAACGGATTTCATGCATGGCCACAATTAAGAGACAAAGTCCCTTTCGTGACCACCTTGAACCCTTAAAGTGGGGCATGAAGGTGCCACAAACATGTTATCACATCCTATATCCGGTATTAGAATTATTCCGGTATTAATTATGGACTTTACGGGTTCTCCTCGCCACCAATGCCGTCTAAAGAACATAAGCTTGGTCTAAAAGTACAAAAAAAGGACCAAAATTTGTATTATTACAACACCGCAAGAAAATATTTCCTTTTCAATAAAAAAATTTTTCACGCTATCATAATTATCAAGCGATTAGTTTCGAGATGTAATCAACTGCATACCAGTATAACTCTTAAGGATAGCATAGCGCCATACGTCTGTCCACTGACCTTCTCTTTCAGAGTATTGGCCCAGATCTCTAGCGCTAGACTGTCTTGATCTCGCCTCAGCAACACCATCTCGTATCGCTCAGTCCACAGTCTCCAAGCATTCCTAGTGCGAGACGAACACCACAAAACAGTCACGATGCGTCACTTCACGCCACACCACACATCTTTGAAGAATTATTAACTGACCGCCTAGGGTGTAAACAATGTCGACCAATATTCTAAAAATCCTGTTACCCCAAGCTCCGCGCTTACGTATGTAGTTAAATATACGATAACGGTACTTAATTGGTATAATCGTAGCTAGATCACGGCTGATTATCAGTTGCATTCGGTCATAGAAATATGGGTATATCTCTCATATTTTTTAATGTCAGGCATTATTTGTCGTTTGGTAGCTAGAGATCAAGTCGCTCTATGGCATGATTTTGTCAGGAGAAGCTCAATCGGCCTCAAGAAAACTGTTGTCACTGAGTGTCTGATGATTGCCCGATGGCGAGCACAGCTACGCACCTGACAAGGTTACCGGTGTAGGTCTCTTCAGCTTTGCGACTCAAGGCTTTCTTGGTCCTCCTGATGTGTAAGTAGAGCGTCCAGCCAGCCACGACTCTCCGCAGCAACAGCCCCTCGGCTAACACACAGAACGCATAGAAAACAATATCGGTAAATAGAATTAAACAGATGAGTTAACAAAACAACTGACAAGTAATGTTGTTTCAGCATGAGCAAAATGATGACGTCACAAAACAACTGACAAGTGATGTAGTTTCAGCATGAGTAAAATGATGACTTCACAAAACAACTGACAAGTGATGTTGTTTCAGCATGAATAAAATAATGACTTAATTAACAAAACAACTGACAAGTGATGTTGTTTCAGCATGAATAAAATAATGTCATACAAAGATCAGCGAGATCACAAGAGGAAAATTGTTTTTACTTTCATTCAAGAGTACCAATGACATGTTTTGTCATCAGTCATGGCATAGACATGTGTACAGGCATAACTTATCCACATAAGAGCAAACCCAAAAATGATTGCTACTAGGAAAGGATATTCTACCAGTAAATACAAATCCGAAGTAAGGAGATCTCATCTGGAAGCGTTGCATGACACACAGAAACGTCAAACAATAATGATGTGACCTCACCATGCTTCTGAGCTTGTCTTATTTTAGCTGTTTGCACTCGACTAATCTCAGTGAACTCTCTCCAGACTTTCCAGACCCTGTTCCATACTCGATATCTGCAACATTAAAAAAAAAAGCAATCTCAAGTAGTACAGTCGAAAGGTTCGCAGTCGCAACAAGATTGAAATCATGATTGAAGTCTGCTCTGCCCAATATGATACCCTAAATCACAGGGCATGAAAATTAAAATATGCTCAATCTCTTGGGTAATTTTCAAACATTTTATTATTGTCGCTCAATAGCACTTGTGTCAATGTTTATTGTTGACTTTTATGTACTAATATTAAATAAAACTTTATTTCATTTTATGTAAATATAGGTTGCACTTGCAAAGTCTCACCTGTTGTGCAAATCCGCCCTGATTCCAAGTCCCCACTCTCGTCTTAACTCCCACCACATGTAGTTCCATTCTGACCATGTATATTGCAGCAATCTTTTCTCATAGTGACTCCTTGTAACAAAATATGTGATTTACAAAATGCAATGTGAAACTATCCACAACATTTAACATAACATTTAACTTACTTTTTTAATTTTGTACAAGCTCAAATGCTATTACCTGAAACTTAATAGATTAATCTGATAAGATACTGGAATGAAAATTATTCAAGATGATCTTACTTAGCAACAGAGGGTAAAACTCTGCCAAATGCTTTGGAGATCCAAAGAAGCAGAAACTTCCTCGCTGTGCATCTAATTGTAAGAGAGAGAAATCAGAGATATAAAACATTATACACAGAATTGATAAAATGTATCATTTACAATGAGATATTGATATGAACTAACATAAGGAAGAACAAGCTTGTAGGCTGCTTCTGTATCACCATTTAATACAATCATGTTTATAAATATGACCCTTCATAGCTTTTTCAAGATGACATTGATGCATACTACCATAAGCTGCCCTTTTGAAGCTGCAGCTTCTACTAGGAAGTTGTATGATGCATTTTCCGATGGAGCACTAAATATGGCATGTTGCCATTTTCAAGTGAGTGTGGCGAGGAGGGGCGTTTGAAGGAATTGGGTGGGGAGGGGTGGAATATGACCAAATATGAAAATTATTGGTATCACTAAAATAATCGAATAATTAATAATAATGGAAACATTTTCATAAACATTCTACAAGTCAGTAGATAATCGTTTAGTATGTCACTGATCTGTTCCCTCCACAAATCTCCAGAAATCATCATTGTCAGGCCAGACAAAAAAATAATACTGGGTAGGTGTGACAGTGATCATAAACATGTACCAGTAGTAATAGACAGAAGAGTCAGCCACTGGTTTGACACTTGATAAGAGGTGCAGCCACTGGTTTGACACTTGATAAGAGGTGCAATGTGAGAAGGAGAGGTAAATGTTGTTAGACACTGGAACTGCTTAAATAAACAATTGATCTGTTGATGCTAGAGTACTTGGCTTGGTTCGCCAGATGGAATTATGAGAAGCAGGGATACAGTATGGGGCATTGGGTAGCAGGGAGAAGGGGGGGTCAAGAGAGGCTGTAGTACATGTATAGCTTATAATATATTGTTTCATCAAAAACGAGTCTGGGTGCATGCATGCCAACCAGGTTTTGAGGCCAATGTTGGGTTGTAGCTCTTGAGATGTAAACTTCAAAAAGGCAGTTTACGGTTTTAGTACAACGCAAGCATTCCATGCAAGGCAGGTTGTATACTGCAGCGATCAAAGTAAATATCTCCATGACAAATAATCGGTGGGTAGTTATATCTAGTTATGAAAAGAGGAAATGTCAAACCTTATTCGTAGTTCCTTGAGACGTCCTCCACGGTTCCATGTGTAGCCAGGTTTGTATGTTTTAACTATATTTCTGTTTCTATGACTGCCAACACTTTTCACTTGTGTAGCAGTCCGGACAGGTATATTTGAGGTATCTGCTAATTTCATTTTTGATCTAAAAGAGTAGAGTAAAGTATATGTCTTAGTAATATTATAATATATAGAATATCAATCATTAATATTACCAAATATAAGTTAGCATGAACAGCCTCTTTACAGTTATATATTATAATTATCAGATATTGGCCTAAAAATTATATCTATATGGGCCTACAATCATTTCAGGAAATTTTACAATGTTAACTAATACTACAAATAACTAATAGAGTACTGCATATGCATACAACATAAAAATGCAACAGCGGTTCTAGGGTAGTCTAGCTGCTGGCCTCTAGCAACTATATACTGTATAAATATGCAAGCTATATATGTAGCTATATAGCATTTCTGGTCCCAGTCCTGAATGGCTGCAGAATGTTTACATCTTGAACTTGCTGGTATCAAACGGCCGACTCTTAGCATCTAGGGTGAACAACTGTATTATGCCAAAAGGAATTGCCTACTGGATGTAGGCTGAGATACCATACTCCACCCTTTCTAGAATTGACTATGACCTCACACTGACTGCCACAATCAGTTGTCAATCTGGACGAATACTGGCTGGCCTATCCTGTTACTCTAGGTTGATCAAATAACCCAGCTTTATTTCCATCTATTACCAAATAAGCATTTCCAGTTCCAGGCCAGAAAGGATACTACAAGTTTAAAGAAAGGATTCACCAAACACATTAGACTGCATTTAAAATTTTACCCTAGATGCGAAGAGTCACTGGATCTAATCCTGTCAGTTCAGGATATAAACTTCTAGTATCAATTCTGCCCTAGGACCAAAAATACTACAGATATACCATGCTATATATGATTTGAAATGAAATTTATCTTACCGTCCCATAGTTGCGATAGGCATATGCTTAGTAGGCCTGCTAAGTTCCTTGTGATGATATTGAGAGTGAGTTGCTTGATCAGGCTGATACATGTCATGGTCATGATGAAGAGTTATGGTTGAAGTCAATTCCAAACCTGGAGACCTCACTAATTCAGTGTAATCATCTCTGGTGGTTGCATTGTTGATTTGTTCTTCCTTCTCATGTGACGTTTCATTTCTGGCTGTCAGTCGTATGCGCTCAGCTCGGACGCTCATTTGGCTGTTAAGTTCCTGTAATATCGCCTGTTTCGTCTGCGCGCGAACTGTCTTTTCATTTTGACAGGCAAAGAAACCGGCTTTGGCACAAGCTCCATTTAGTTTCGCACGCTTCGCAAGATCTTTAGCATCTTGTGAATTCATAAAGAAGCTGGACCTAAAGATTAGTTCATCATGCACATAATGTCGATGAAATACTTTTTATTTGTTTACATCTGTCGCCAACTTGCTTCGACCCGTTGATCTATACAAGAGCTGCATCGTTCAACTGCACATTTTGTTCATGTTCGCTTACGGCGTTGGTGTCGCTCTCTGTGTTTCCTCGGCTTTTCGTCAAGCGATGGAGGGTGTGGCGGGAGGAGGGATATGGCACCACAGACGTCATATAGCGACGAAGGGAGGGTAGGTGACAGAGGGAGGGCATTCCCCCGCAAATAGGGTGCCCCATACCACTCCACCCCCTCCCTCGGTCGCTTTATGGTGCCTCTAGCCTACCTTCCAGTTCCACCGTCAATGATGGGCCGACTTAGTGGAACTTCCCTTGAGACCACCCCGCCATTAAGGCCGGTTTCTTCCTAGTCCCGAATTCTTGCCTATACTTTAACTTTTGACTGAACCCCGCTAAGTAATGCGACCACCTCGCTAATCCGGCATTAAGACCACCAAGACCAGACCCAACCAATCAATTTCAATGGAAATCTTGAACAGTCCTCGTCTTGGACATTCGATATTCGAGGGAACCTGGGGCAAAATGACCACCTTAACTTTCTTTGTATTTTTTGGACGACAAGCAGTGCTATAAAAAGAGCCAAATTTTGGTAAACTGACAACAGTAGTATTGGGAATAACATAGCTTGCATACATGCGAGCGACACGAACAAAATTTTTACTACCACAAAAAATATGTTTTATGTCACAGTGGGTCATTTTGCCACCCCTAATGGGGCAAAATGGTCAGCACATTATTTCAGCATGTTAATGAGTGAACTGAACAGCATAAGTAGGCAAACTCCTAACTCTCTGGAAGAGTTTGACCCAGCAGGATCACACACAGGAATTCCAAAAAACGTTTACGTCAGCAGAGGCTGATCGGGCTGGGGGGGGGGAGGACACCCTCTTCCCCCACATTTTGCGATTTTACAGTGCAAAATTTAGGCAATCTGAGGCGCGGAACTCAGATTTCATGCGAAGTCCTACTGTTGAACAGACCCGGGGCAGGGGCGCATCCAAAGCGGGGGGGGGAGCGACCCGGCCCCGGCCCCCCTTTTTAGGGCGGAAATGTTTATAATTTATACCATTTACCGGCCTCCTATCCAGCATATCTGGATCCGACCCTGAAACCGGCCCCTCGGATTTAGGGAGGGGGGGTAAAAAATTTATTGCTGGGTTTGGGGGGTTCTGGGGTAAAGCCCCCCCCTTTTCAACCGCCAAAATTCGCTCTATGAACGCACATTTTCAAAGCCCCCCCCCCCTCCCCACGATCGCAAGTTTTAAAATATTCGCTCTATATTGGTATCTTCATCATAAATGTCCGCTCTATAGGGGTTTCATCACAAATATCCGGTATCTCAGGCATCAAGGCACCCGCGGAACCCCCCCCCCCCCCACCAGATTTGTATAAGGGTGCCCCCCCTCCCACCTCCCCATGTATGTATCGAATGGTGACACGATGTCGCGTGCCGCCTGGCTCTGCCTCAATCAACGCTTCCAGCTCCCAGGGGCGCACAACTCTCCCTTCTTCAAGCTCCCTGTGGCGCACATCGTTTTCTTCTTCAAGCCTATTCATGATCATCAAAGATGTTCTGATTCAGTGGATATATTATCCCGTTTGCTAAAGATAATCGTTTCTGTTAGAGTATACATATTAAATTGGATGTGGGTAAAACGGCCCACTGGGTCATTTTGCCCTAAGCAGCGTGGGTCATTTTGCCCCTGTTAGTAACCTTAATATTTGACCGCTGTATGAAAAATACGGCGCAGTATATTCCGCATCTGAATTACGTTTGGGGCTTGACTTGGACTTATCTTTGATCGTGTTAATTATCAAAATTTTCCCCCAATCTAGTATGCACTGAGCTCTACTTTCTTCCAGTATTTACCATAGATGGAAACAGCCCGGAATCTTTTACGAAGGTCAGCTGTCTGCTTCAGCGTCCATGTAGATTTGTTAAAGTATCACGTAACAAACAGGAATAAATATAAAACGCTTCAATACAGGTGGCAGAACCGCAAGTGCGCGATATTGTGGTGGGCCATTTGACCCCGATGGGTCATTTTGCCCCATGTTCCACTTCTCTCCCTAATTCTTGGGGATTCGCCATTCAGAGGGGATACCCCCCCCCCCCCACCCCACTTTTTTTTTCATAGACTGCTGGGATTTGGGAGATTGGAAGGGGTATGTCGCAGTTCCATGCAGACCTGCTCGGTTTATTCTCTTTTCCCGGCAAGCCCGCTCCATGAACGCACATCCCTCCCCCCCCCCCACCCCTCTGGTCGCAAGGTTCTATAGGGGTATCTTTTTCATCACAAATGTCCATAGGGGTATCCGTTTCATCACAAATGTCCATAGGGGTATCCGTTTCATCCCATATGTCCATAGGGGTTTCTTTTTAATCACAAATGTCCCCTCTCTCATCAGGCATCACTAAAGGGGCACCCGCACCCCTCCCCCCCCCCCCCGCACCCCGCCCCCCCGCGACCCATGGGAATACATTTAATAAATTCAATTTTGAAACAATATGCTTGTTAGTCACATGTTCCTTTTTTATTTCATTTGAATATAGATCACGTAATTATAAGTACATGCAAGTCATAACAAGTTCAAGTTAGCAATAGTCATATATTCTTTGTATATATTACATTGCATCCATGACTGAACTTTTTATTTTATTAGGAATAAACACATAAAATAGAATACAGGAGTATTCAAATTAAAGTTGCATAACGAGCTGACCGTGGCAAGCGAAAGGTTGCTCGATGTGTCAAACGATCAAGAGATGCGGGAAACGGCCATTTAGAACTGATCCACCCCCGACCCACTTTTGTGCGCCTGCCGACTTCCACACACATTGTCAATGGTCGCCGGCAAGGGAAGTGGCGCCTAAGACGCTTCTGTTGTCAGACATATAGTTTGGGTGCTAAATTATTATGGGGTTTAATTATTTTTGTCAGTTTGCAAAATTCAGAGAAGAATTCGTATGTGCGTCTCATCATCTACAATGGTGTAATATAAGCTGATGACCAGAGGCTGTTTGCCATTCTTCACCGATTTTTAGACATAGGCCTAGCATTAATTATTGTGACTGCGCGTAAGCCATGTCTCGCAGCTTCCGCCGTAGAATCTTGCCGCTGGGTAACTTTGGGATGGTATCGATAAACACAACACCACCTCGTAGTTTCTTGTAGTACGAAACCCGCTCTACAAAAATGAACAAAACAACAACTTTCTTGTAATATATGATAATAAACATAAATAAACACAATAAAGCATTTCTTCTCATATATATGTGGATGCAGCACTGTTGGTGAAACACGTGGTTTCTACGGCATTCGGCGCCGAAATGAAATTTCTGATATCCCCCTATTCATAGCTATGTAGGATACATATGACATTTGCATTGCATGAGCATGTCAAATAAGGGAGGGGGAGGGGGAGGGGAGGGGGAGGGGGGGGGGCAAGGGGTATTTCCGCTCCTTGGGAATGGGGGTTTCATTTTACCGTGAACTGGGAATGAAGTATGAGCCGACCGTCGTGATTAAGGATTTCCATTAATCTCGAACTGGGAAATGTAATATTAAATAACCGTGAATCGCTACTGGGAGTTATCCTTTTTAATTCATCGTGACGTACCCGGGAATAAAGAAAAATCTTCGTGATTTGGGAACACGCCGCCCCCCCCCCCCCCCTCCTATACCCCGCCCCTCTCCCACATAATGGAAGGAATAATTATACGCATGGTCTGACTCGATCAGTAATCACGCAGGATTCAATTAAAGATCTGGGGCCCGCATCAAGCTTAATCTTACCAGCGACGTAGTCGGCTACTTGTTGTTCAGTAAGCTGGCTGTTGGGTTGCTTTACGACGTACGCGCGCGGTAGTTCCCCTGCGAGCTCATCCAACATTCCAATAACTGCCACGTCAGCAACTTCCGGCATCTCCAAGATGACGGCGTCCAGTTCTGCCGGTGCCACCTACAAGACGGGTATCACGTATAATTTAATAGATATAAATGTTATTGTAAATATATATTATACGCTATAATAGATTATAGATTTCGATATTAGTTATATCTGCATGCCATCTTTGGGGCCAAGAAATAACAACCTCATTGAATGTGCAACGAACAAGTGTTTTTTTTTTGCCCAACGACTAGGAGCTCTAATTATTAACCTGGAAACCCTTGTACTTGATGAGTTCCTTGATGCGGTCAACAATGTAGAAATGTCCGTCTTCGTCATAATGCCCCAAGTCACCTGCATTGTAAATAGAAAGGTAGAAGAAATAATATGTTTACTACCATCCAACAGAATTGAGCAATATAGGTTGACTTATTACGGACCATTACCTGTAGATATTCGTGATATACATTTATTTAAAAGGGTATTCATACATTATAATGCCATGTCTGCAAATAACTTTTTGAAAAATACTTGCTTTTAGTGCATTTATGGCACCTTAACAAGGGCTCGGGCATTTTGGAATAATATACAATATTACCGATAAGAAGCAGGAAGCGTGGGATAGAAGGCTGGGGGGCAGAGCATGAAATAAGGAAAGGCTGCGGTTAAACAGTGTGTTGGCCGACTGAGAAAAGACGTAATGGCCCAGATAGCATGCCAACGTTAACTTTACGTTTACGTTTACGTTTACAACAGTAACGTTATATGCTAACGTTATTCTAACGTAATATTGCTCATTCGTTAACGTTAAATTAACGTTTGCTTTCCGGTGGTTGGATGGAGTGGTAGTTACACATTTCTTTTTTTTTCTTTGTACGCCGTCACTGGCCAATGGCACACGCGTGTCTGTTGCCATATATCTGTCATTTTAAAGCTAATGTTTCTTCAGGCGATTGCTTTAATTTCGAGAGAAACATCGATCTTTTAATATACCGTAAGGTACATGTATTATAAATATTACAATATGCACAAACCAGAATGAACCCATCCATCTGCATCAATGGTATCCTTGGTGGCTTCCGGCCTGTTTAAGTACCCCATCATGGTTTGCTCGCCACGCATGTGTATTTCACCGGTCTCATTGGCACTCAACAGTGCACCGGTCGTGGGGTCGACCACCTATGGGCATCAAATACATTCATAGATCCAAAAATATACTGTAATCATGAGTCACATTTAATTGTTTTAAAACAGAGATAATGATGTATGTTGAGTGTTTGTCATAATCGAACGTAATTTAGCCTTAATAGTTGTATATATATACACCGCGTGTATCTTTTAGTCATATTTACAGTTCATGGGTTGATAATGCTGCATATGACACTATATATAGAGTAGATTATCTATGCTTCATCCATAATTAAAAATAGACGTATAAGGCGCAGCTAGGCGACCATTTAATCTACGCGGATGCGACCTAGTCCGAACGTGAGCAAATTAAAGCCGACAGATGTGAATACCTTTCCCTCTGAACCCGGAAATACTATGCCCACGCTTCCGGGTTTGACATTTCCCTCTGATAAGTTCTTCGAGAATGCGGCAGATGTAACCTCCGTCATGCCGTAACCTGCCAGATACATATTTATTTGTGAGAATTATGAAGACATAAACATAATCAAAGAATAATATATATTTGACATCGGAGACAGTAGACACGTCCAGCCTGCATAGAGCGAAAGAAACATACAGGTCAACAAATGTTTAATAGCCGACACCAAACACCAGGATACGTCAATTTCAATTTCGAATTCGGTATAGTTTTAAAAGGTGATTCTATTTATAGTTCTCCCTTACCGTGCTTCTTTCCAACGGATCTCGATTTCAAAAGCTAGTGTCGGTTTCTCGACTTTAACAATGTATGTTTCATACCGATCACGATCTTAACAGTGTATGTTTCCAGTGATATTAATCAATTTAACCAACCTTGGGCAAGTACAGGATTGCCAAGCCGAGCCTTAAACTCATCCTCCAATTCTTTCTTGACGGCCCCTGCGCCAACCACTATATGACGAAGACTGCTCAGGTCGTATTTCATCGCCAAGGGAGATTTAGCCATGAGGACAATGAGTGGCGGGGGTACAAGTGTTACCGATGGCTGAAACAAGTAAAATAAGAGCGAAGATATTAAGAAATGCAATACTTTTGAACTATTATTCCCACTATAGTTAAATAGGCGGAGGAGGGTGAGGGGGGGGGGGGGGGGTGGTGGCATTATTACTTCATCAGCATCAATTTCTGCTCCTAGACAGGGTGTTATTTGGGCAGCACATATGCGCAAAATTGAATTATGTAATTTTGCTATAATTTATAACCGGAAAGGGAATTTCCAGGAATTTGAAAAAGGGGGGAGGGGGTCCAAACTTGCGACCGGGGTGGGAGAGGGGGGGGGTGTCTAAACAAAATTGCGACCGAGGGATCCACCAAATTTGTGACGACCGAGGGATCCACCAATTTTGTGACGACCGAGGGATCAACCAATTTTATGATGACCGAGGGATCCACCAATTTTATGATGACCGAGGGATCCACCAATTTTATGATGACCGAGGGATCCACCAATTTTTTGACGACTAGGGGTGGAGGGGGGGTCCACTGAAAACTTGCGAGGGGGGGGTTCAACACCGCCTTAGGCAGCGTTTTTGCTATAAAAAAAGAGTGGGGGGGGGGTCCACGCCTCAGATGACCAAAATTTTGCATTCAAAAACGGCATTCTGTTTCAAAAAGGGGGGGGGAGGCTCCAGGTAGTCCGGACTGGATCTGCCCTTGTAGAATAATTAAATATATCAATGATATGTAGTGTCTTGCAAGGGCCTACTGTAATGCGTGCACAAAACCCCTCAAAACGTTTAATTAATTATTCGTTCTCACCTTATAGGTCTCAATGGCCTGTAGGTATTTCTCGAATTCAAATCTGGGAAACATGACTTGGTTGTTGCCAGAGCACAGTCTTGACATGCACTCAACTATCAACCCGGCGGCGTGATACATCGGGAAGCTAATGATCCCGACTTCCCCCGGCGGTAGACGTGTCATCATGGCAACGAGGTTGGCCACGACGTTGCGGTGAGACAGAAGCACCCCCTTGGGCAGGCCGGTCGTGCCGCTGCTGAAGAGAATCAAAGCCGCAGTTGTCCTTGGGTTGACCTTGCCCGCAGCGGCATCAACGATGACGTCACCCGGCTCAGACAGCAGAGCTGATATAAGCACTTCATCGCCAACTTTGTTCTCCCCCGAAGAGATGATGGTGACCTGCATTGTATGGGTTTCACGTCAGAGTGGCAATGACAATGATTAACAGAGATTATTTTGTATTTATACAAGTCTATCTATGTCCATTCCCAATACCGTTGCTCCTGATACCTATATGCCATATTTTTTAATGCAAAAGTAAGCATGCGATATATTATATGTTATGACATAAATAAAATAATATAACATTTAAATCAGAGCTTGTTAAATCCAGTGTGACATGCGGAAGTGTTCCCCTTGCGCAGTTGTCCTGACAATACTCCACCCATGTACGGTGCCATTATGATAGATAATACAGGGGGCGACCTCTCCGTATAGGGGCCATCTCGTATACCACACCCTTCAAGATTACTGAAACAGAACGTATACCTTCTGTCCAGTCGCTTCAACAGTCTCTGCTATCTTTGATAGCAAATCCGTCTCCGTGAATATGAAGTCCGGATTTACGTCCGTCAAGTAGTGCTTTAGTTCGACTAAAGAGACGAAGGGCAAGAATTAAATATGTTATTACAACAAAATGCAAACATACGCAGCGAGGCCGGGCACCGAATGAACTAATCTCCCGTAGAATCACAAATTAGTATCGAGGATATATTTCTTCAAAAACTGCCGACAGTGTAGTCCCATTTGAGACAGTTGTTGCTCCGCACAACATCTTTGTTTCGTGAAACCAACAACGTCACATGGGCCAACCGACAGTAGGGAGTACCACATGATGGGGTAACATGACGTCTTGACCGACTTTGCGGATGACTGAATCGTACCTTGGCCTCGACCTTGTCCGTGAAAAACTGAACTTTGTTTGAAGATGGAACGCACAACCCTGCGATCAATGGTCTGCCATTACACCACCTACTGAGCTAATTAACCTTCGTATATTGATCGCCCTCGTGTGAACACACCTGCCTCTGAACTCACGAGGGGCCGGCCCTGTAGCTCAGTGGGTTTAAGTGCTCTGGCCACCTGAGAGCCTAACGGCACTGTGGATTGGTGATTTGCGCCCCGCTGTGGCCATGTCTGTGTGGTCGCAGAATAAAGATCCCATGTCCTGCTTCGCAAAGAGTAGGGGTTACCCCCGGGGACATGGCGCCACTCTCCCTTCCTTCTCCCGTTGACGCGATATGACCAAAAGTGGCTAAAGTGTCCTGTATATACCAATCTGAACCCACGAAACCCGTCCCCGCCATCTTGTATCATATAGCACCTTTAAACGATTTATGCAAATACACTTTTAATGACCTGTATCTTAATTAGTTCCGTAGCCTGTCCGATATATGTTTCTCAAACCAAGGGAGCTATAGGATCCAGGATTACTGCAACGCTGGTAGGAGGGAGGGTGGAACCTAGTGGAGGGTGTGACTATATTTGCCACATAGGTTGTAGTAACGCCGGCTCAAAGGGAGGTGGTGGGGGGGGGGGCGAACAAAAGGATACATTGCCCGCAATGCCCTTAACCCAACTCCTGGGTTTCGTGCCTGCAAGATTAATCATCATCTAAATCGAGGTGGTGGGGGGCGAACAAAGTGATACATTGCCCGCAATGCCCTTAACCCAACCTCTGGGTTTCGTGCCTGCAAGATTAATCATTATCTAAATCGGCGAACTTTCAATGATTCATTTACTGATATAGGGAGATGTGGCATGCCGCAGAGTACTTACACACAGTGCTGGCAGGATTAATGGTACACACTTTAGCCCCCGCTGCAAGCCCGCCAAGGACCATGGCAACAAACGTGGCCGAGTTGAACTTGTAAAAGGCGATTATATCCCCTTGCTTGAGGCCCAGCTTCGACAGCCCATTGGCCACGCTTCGGCTGAGATTCGCCACCTCATTGAACGTGTAGGTTTTCTCGGTGCCTTTGTCAATCTGGTGGCAAAATTAATATGTCTGCCTATAATCGTTATACAAAAATGGTTGATACGATACATTGATTCGAACGTGAAAGTAATCTGAAGAAATATAAACGGAATAAAAAATAACCGGAAAATAAAATGTGCTATGATTATATATGGAGACGGCTAATGACGTAAATACTAAAAAAAATAATCCGCACCCTCCCAATTGACTTTAAATTAAAATGCAAGTAAAAATAGTCAGTGTTCATTTAGAATGGATACAACAGTGCATATCTTAACCCTTGCGCAATATGAAATGGCGAGTAACTCGTAAATATTTGTTTTGCGTCAATGCATCAGAATGGACAACAACATCACAAAATTGATCGATGAATATGCATAATAAACAGTTTGTATATGTAGAATGTTGCAGATCGATCTTCGCCAGAGAAATCACTGAATAAAGCTTACGATGCAGGGCTTCTCGGCAAACGCTGCCATCTGAGTGAGGAGGTAATCGTGCAGGGTGAGGTCGGGAACCTCCAGCGGTCCTCCTACCCATGTACGAGCCATCATACGTCTGTGGTGACCATCAAAAACGTATTTGTTAATAGGAGGGGTCTGGAAGTAGGGGTCCAGTTTCCAGTGTCGATGCTTCAAAATTCTCAGTGTCGAATGTCGATTTGTTTCCACATTTTGGCTAAGTTTAGTGTCGTTTTTTTTCTTCAAAATCGGCTTTTTCATATCTTCAGGAATTTGGAGGTCAATGTCGAATGTCGATTTCTTAAATATGCCTGTGTCGCGGGTCGCCATTTACTCCTTCCAGACCCCTAATAGGGGTCAGTCTGGAATGGGGTAAATGGCGACAAGCGACATTACCCTTCTTGAAAAATCGCCACTCGACATTGGCATCCAAATTCCAAAACCAACGCATTTTTACGGGTTTTCTTTTTTAAATCGACACCGACACAGTTACTCGTACCGTGAACCAGCTTAATTTAGAAAATGATCCGCTCAAATTTAAAATTAAAGCTTCAATTACGACTTTTCTGGGGGGCGGGAATATTGCATGCAGAGGGCAAGATTGATCTACGGAACTGCCATAACGGTAGTCAGAAACTGTGGAATGCTTGTAAATGATAGTGGAATATATAGACCTCTATTTCACAAAGACAAATAGTGAGTTCCATAAGTGAACGAGCATGGTATAAAAGATAATATATATATATGTGAGTGACAGGTTCAACTGGTCAGTTGGCCTACTTTAATTAGGCCATATATTGCGTGCACAATATAACGCCGATTCATATATAGTGAAACCGTTATGTAGAATTCTTCCCACACGGTTCGAAAAGTGCTTTCGAATAGCTGGTTGCGAACTAAGCTCTGCCGCAGTCTTAATTCAAACGCCAACATGCATATGCCACACGGACCACTTACTTGGTGATGGTGGGTGTGCAGTCAAACCACAGCTGATACTGAAAATGTCCGTCACGTACGCGTCCCCGCCTTTGAGAAGTGACTGCCCGCAGACACAGTACAGTTGTTCATATAGACAGATAGAGGGAGCCGACATACAACGGGTCGTGCGTCGACGATTCGCCCTGCTGGGGGGCTAACCAGGTCATGACCCACAGACCTTCTCTGACGCGAGGGTGAACTTTTAAACCAGTATTCACCATCCGTAACGAATCGTTTACAGCATGCGAGTGCAGCAGATAGCCAAAGTAAACACCAGGAGGGTGGAGGGGAACAGGTGCAATTATACAAATGACACAAGTTTGTCCCCGGAACGGGTTTCTCTGGGAAATGAGGATAAACAAAGCGGCTGGGCCTAAATACAATCAATCAATCAAGCAATCATGCATACAGCAATTTGAGATGGATAGCGAGTAAGAGCAGAGCAGATATTGAAGGTAAAATAATGGGGGGGGGAGGGGGGGGGGGTGGCGGGGGGCAAAGACCCTCCCCAGCAATGCTTTAAGGAAGGAAGGAAAGAAAATGCTCAATATTTTCCTTTTATCTTAAATTACATTGCATAACTGTATTAAAGTAATATATTCTGTAATTTTTTGTATTACCAACCTCTTCCCCATGTGAAATAAGTATATTCTGTCTTAAATTGGAACCCTGAAAGGCTGTGGGCTATACAGAGAGTAGCAAATTTGTTCAACGGAGCAGAAATTGGTGGCCGGCTTTATATCCCTGCGTGCCTGTTCGCTGTTCGTATTCTGTGAGACGGTCGACCGCGACTCGATCGCTATAGGACGTCTGCGCGCGATAAAATAGTCTGAACAGTTTTATGTTGAAATTGTTGTTTCACAGAATCAACAAGATATAAAACATATGCATCATAATTTTGAGGTACTTCAAGTCTTGATTCTAAAATGTTAAAAATCTAGGATGGTTCATGTACGTAGCTAGGCTACTTTAAGTGTCTAATTTGGATGCCATTTTGTCACCAAATATTCTCTGTCGATGACCACAAAATCGCGTACTGTTCCCTCACTCTCCATATGCCCTGTGTGGCTCGGGCGCCACACCCCAACCACTGCACTAAGGTAGTGCCGGGGGCGGCGGGGGGGGGGGGGGGCGCATGTCTTCATCTCCACAAACCATGGCCACGAACCCCCCACATCGTACTGTCGGTAAGCCCAAGCCCTGCGGATCAAACCGAAAGTATCAGCCGACCAATGTTAATCGGCTCTGAGCCAATATTATAAGGGGCCTGGTATGGGTAAATGGCGCGACACGCGACACCGGCATATTTGAAATTCGACATTCAACATTGACCCCAAAATTCCGATACTGACTGTCTGAAAAAGCCGACACAGATTTTTGAAAAAACGACACAGATTTTTGAAAAACCACTAGACACTGGACCCCTTTCAGACCCCTAGTATAATTTTTATGGCTTGACTTCAGGACCCAAAAGTATTATAATTTATTTCATAAACATGGGTGAGCGAAAACATGAAGCAAATACGGTAATTTTAACATCGATGTTTCAACATATTTGTTTTCATTAATCGAATAGGTTCAACATTCTTCCTAATGATTCGTACATGCACAAAACTAGTAAGCATGTTCGTAGTTAACTGATGAATGGCGCTTCCGAGGTATAATGAGCTATTTGGTAACGATATTGTATCAGTAAGTGCTAACGCCCACTGGACGCGTTTGCGACGCGGCGACGGAACTGACGCGGCGAGGAAAAATAGGACAGTTGAGTTACGCTTGGCTAACGCCCACTGCACGCGTCAGCGGGACGGCACCGGCGCGGTGCCGTCGCGGTACCGTCGAGGATCCGCGGTGAGATAGGACCTGTTCTATTTTTCGGTCGTCGGTCGGCGCGCCGTCGACATTTCAGCCAATCAGAAAAAAAGAATACAATTCAACGCGATGCCCGCTTTCCAACATGGCGGCAAAAGCCTTTGTTCCGGACACAAGGATGCGCGAAAGTTGGTCAATGGAGACATGATACAGGGCTCCCCCAACCAGATCCAGCAACTCCTGAAATTGCCTTGGCGTCAATCTGAAGTAAACTTAGGCCCGAAACTTCTCATTGTTTGAAATTTTTAGCTCCTGTATGAGCCTGTGGTATTCTCCCAGTACCAGTCTTCTTTGAAGAGTGCGATGAATCCAATACCACGTACTTTTGTGACGTCTTCCCGTTGCTAACAGCATGAGTGCGTCCTCATCAGAAGAATATATCTTTCATTTGTTCCAAAATACCGCCAATATCTAAAAATAGCCGAAGCCGTTAATTCAGAAAGCTGCTATACGGTCACTCACCGCGCGACCACCGCGTGCAGTGGGCTATAGCCACCGCGACCGAACCGCGCCGCCTCGGTTCAGTCGCCGCGACAGTTCAGTCACCGCGCCACGAACGCGTCCAGTGGGCGTCAGCACTAATAGTGCGACGGAAAGATACGGTCCCCTAGCTAGCCGGAGCTTGCAAACAGAAGTACCCCGAACAAAGGTACCAATGGCCTATTTCACGTACATAGTTTAGCCGACGAAGCCTCGTATAGTCTGCTAAACTGTGATATTCGCTACAGGCATATCTCGCGAGTGGGGGCCATGGCTACAGGCATATCTCGCGAGTGGGGGCCATGGCTACAGGCCTATCTCGCGATTGGGGGCCATGGGTACAGGCCTATCTCGCGAGTGAGGGCCACGGCTACAAGCCTATCTCGCGAGTGGGGGCCATGTCTACAGGCCTATCTCGCGAGTGGGGGCCATGGCTACAGGCCTATCTCGCGAGTGGGAGCCATGGCTACAAGTCTATCTCGCGAGTGGGGGCCATGGCTACAGGCATATCTCGCGAGTGGGGGCCATGGCTACAGGCCTATCTCGCGAGTGGGGGCCATGGCTACAGGCCTATCTCGCGAGTGGGGGCCATGGCTACAGGCATATCTCGCGGGTGGGGGCCATGGCTACAGGCCTATCTTGCGAGTGGGGGCCATGGCTACAGGCCTATCTCGCGAGTGGGGGCCATGGCTACAAGCCTATCTCGAAAGTGGGGGCCATGGCCAGAGGCATATCTCGCGAGTGGGGGCCATGGCTACAGGGCTATCTCGCGAGTGGGGGCCATGGCTACAGGCCTATCTCGCGAGTGGGGTCCATGGCTACAAGCCTATCTCGCGAGTGGGGGCCATGGCTACAAGCCTATCTCGCGAGTGGGGGCCATGGCTACAGGCATATCTCGCGAGTGGGGGCCATGGCTACAGGCATATCTCACAAGTGGGGGCCATGGCTACAGGCCTATCTCGCGAGTGGGGGCCATGGCTACAGGCCTATCTCGCGAGTGGGGGCCATGGCTACAAGTCTATCTCGCGAGTGGGGGCCATGGCTACAGGCATATCTCGCGGGTGGGGGCCATGGCTACAGGCCTATCTCGCGAGTGGGGGCCATGGCTACAGGCCTATCTCGCGAGTGGGGGCCATGGCTACAAGCCTATCTCGCGAGTGGGGGCCATGGCCAGAGGCATATCTCGCGAGTGGGGGCCATGGCTACAGGGCTATCTCGCGAGTGGGGGCCATGGCTACAGGCCTATCTCGCGAGTGGGGTCCATGGCTACAAGCCTATCTCGCGAGTGGGGGCCATGGCTACAAGCCTATCTCGCGAGTGGGGGCCATGGCTACAGGCATATCTCGCGAGTGGGGGCCATGACTACAGGCATATCTCACAAGTGGGGGCCATGGCTACAGGCATATCTCGCGAGTGGGGGCCATGGCTACAGGCATATCTCGCAAGTGGGGACCATGGCTACAGGCATATCTCGCGAGTGGGGGCCATGGCTACAGGCATATCTCGCAAGTGGGGGCCATGGCTACAGGCATATCTCGCGAGTGGGGGCCATACCGTCGTTCGAACATTAATTACGAGATTGTCAAGCATAGCTTGAGAAGAAAGACGAAAATTGGGGTGACAGGTGCAACTTGAACATGTTAGTACCAACTGGGACTATGTTCATGCAATATCGACCGGATTATAGGTCGCAACGTCACCACGCCGTCAGTCATATGGCGTATCGAGGCTTATAATGGGATGGGCCATATCAAAGTGTGATTATTTTCTAGCGTCCAAACTGCTGGTTCGATTTCATCTACCTCTATTTCGATGTCATCTACCTCCATTTATGTAGTCACAGCGATTTGTTTACCCTTTTGGCAATGTCAAAATTTGATCATCCTATAACTCGAAAACTATAAATGTGAGGTAAAATCTAAGTCAATAATGCGTTTGTGCCTATCTCTGGGTACTCTCAAACAAACAGTGAATCTCTAGACCCAATGTTAACTGTTACGCGGGAAAATATGTTTCGTGACCTTGATCTTGCTGTGACCTTGACCATGGATGCGTGACCTTGATCAATATAGTCATTCGCGCCCAAATACTAATGTTATGTCTCACGGGTTCCATGTTAAAGTTTAGGATTTTTTTGTAGAAAATACAATAGATACAAGGTATCTATGGGCCCAATACGAGAATTAATTTTGAGCGTGATTAAATGAAAACTGAACGTCATAGCGATCTTCCCGATTTTTAGTCCTATCTTTCAATGGTCAAGCGATTTCGAAAAATACCTGTGATCTTGACCTTTGACCTACATGGCCCATCTAGCGTGACGAGGGCCAGTCCGCATCTTTTTGTGAATTTAGAAGTGGATATCTTAAGGCATTCGAAAGATAATGCGTTACGTGACTGACAGACACACACACAGACACACAGAGACTCTCCGAACACATCGACATAAGACGAGGCAATAGGGCTCCCAAAACAGGTAGACTGAGGGTCGGCCGGATTTCACGATATATGGGGTAACATAACATCTTGACCGACTTTGCGGATGACTGAATCGTGCCTTGGCCTCGACCTTGGTCTGCTCATAAGAGCTGAGCGGGGGTACTTAATACATTGCTGGGTTTGTGGGGCGGGGGGGGGGGTCCGCGGTAAAGGCCCCCTTTTTCATCGCCAAAATCCGCTCGGTCGGGCGTTTTACCATTAAAATCGGCTGGGAAGGGGTATTTCTTTCTCGGCAACCCGCTCTATGAACCTACATTTACTGAGCACCCCAACAGATTTGTATTATTGTGCCCCCCGGGGGTCACGAGTACTATAGAGAGGAGGACGTTTCAATGGAATTTGGCCGTTTTTCATTTTTTCATTTATTGGGGTAATGAGGGCGACGTCTGGTGCGGTCATGCGCGACTCGGTGGTCTATCATCGTCACCCTGTCGTGTGAAGGTTTACCCCCCCCCCCACCCCCCCTTCCCTCCATCTTCATGACCCCTTGAGCCCCGTCCTTATCGTCTCTTATCTTATGGCAGTCGGTATTCACGTTTGGTTTGTCATGATCGTGAGAGGGCATGGCAGTCGCTGTTAATGTTTGGTCTTTCATGACCGTGAGAGTGCATAGCAGACGGTGTGAATGCTTTGTTTGTCATGATCATGAAAGTGTATGGCAGAAGATGTGAATGCTTTGTTTGTCATAATCGTGCGAGTGCATGGCAGACGATGTGAATGCTTTGTTTGTCATGACCGTGAGAGTGTATGGCAGACGATGTGAATTGTTTTGTTTGTCATGACCGTGTGAGTGCATGGCAGCTTGACGATGTGAAACACCTTATTATTTCAAGTGGGATTTCTTAAGCAATTGGGATTTGAATGAAATGTTTTCATGTTTCAAATCTGGTCCGTTTCACTTATTTCCATTGGGTTTCTCATATTCTTTGAGACCCGGGCCTTGATATCAAGGCCTGGCTCGGTGTGAGTCTTCAGGAAAAGCTGTAATTACGCCGACCCGGGCCTTGATATCAAGGCCCGGGTCGGAGGATCGAGATGTAGCCATGCATCCATGGCTATGGTTGAAGAATCATAGCCATGTAGCATTCTATAATGAAAAATCAACTTCATATGACAAATTGAATTATTTAAGTATAGCTTTCATAATTAGTTTCAACAATGTAAGAGTACTTTTCTATATATAAATAATGATGTATCGACTCTTACAAAGTTGTTGAACAAAAAGAGCTATAATTGCCTACCGGCATAAAAATGGACAACAACATGCCACCATTTTTTTTACAGGAAGTTGATCACTGCACATGTGCAAGGTCATCACATGATATTATATGCCATGCTAATTGGTTCATTGTTCAGGGACCCAGTCATTGGGTCAGTGAAAACACATGTTTTCATATGAATTTCTGGTGACAGACTGGACTATTTTTGCCTTTCAAGAAAGTTAATTATCTGATTAGTCATTAATTGCCAGGAAGTAATAAAAAAAGGATTAAGGTTTGTTTCTGTTATAAAACTTTTGCCACAGCAAAGGAGAATCAGAGTTACATTTGGTCAAGGTCAAACAACCCTGAAATGGGGTTGTTCCAGACCAGAATTTTACTATGGAATGCTACTAGGCTGTGTTTCAGCCCACACAGCCTAGGGTTCTGGGCTAATCGAGATGCGTTTCGAAGCCACAATGTATCCAGCCCAAGCCACTTCACATCTCTGCAGGCGGCCTGCCGTTATCAGCCTATTAAGTTAAGTACCACCACCCTTTCGCCCCGCTCCCCGTCGGTGTATGTGCGACCTGGTCGCCGATTAAGTTGGCGGCTGGGGGAGAGCGGCGGAGGAGGGGGGGTGGATGGCGCGGGCTGCGGGTAGGGGTGTTTGTGCAGGGCCTTGGTCAGTTGGTTGGTCGGGCGATTAAGTCGATACAGGGTGTTAATTGAGTGGTTCCAGTTAAGCGGTTTAACATTCGATCGAGGTGGTCGCCGGTCGACATGGCGGGGAGGCCATTTTTATGGCGAAAATCGCCATCATGTCGGTTAGTTCTGTTTGTTATGGCGAAAATCGCCATCATGTCGGTCAGTTCTGTTTATTATGGCGAAAATCGCCATCATGTGACTCTGCTCTGTTTGTGTGTGTGTGTGTGTCTGTCTGTGAACACAATAACTGTCGAACGCTTGCAGCTATCGTTGTTAAACTTCGCCAACAGATGCCAGAAGTCTAATCTCAGGTCAAGTTCGTTGCCGGGTGAAATCGGTCTAACGTCAACGTCACAGTGACGTCATACATCCAAAACACATTTTCCGGCCTAAGTCGCCTAATATTACAGCTAGAAACACAAAATTAGTGTCTATATACTCATCTCCTCAATATCTTTCTCGCTACTGCCATCAAAAATTTAACGTATGAGCAATAGTTTTCACGCTACAGGCTTTGGAAATATTAAAATTTTCTTTTATTTTAAATGGTCAAGGGTCAAGGCCGTGTCCTTGACTATTGTAAATGTCGAGTGCTCGGTTGTAACTCAAAAACTAAAAGACATCTGAGCACCAAACTTGCCCTGGTGGATAGGGGTGACGTATCTTATGATAAATCCAATCTCAGCTCGAACCCGGAGTGCGCAACGTGACGGCGCTTGAGCGCCTGGAAGTTGCGGGTTCGAACCCGACTTTTCCAATTCTTAAGCTATCGCCCTCCAATATTTAACACAAATTGGGTCATAAATTAGGACCTTGTATTTAAAATCTTATTAAAATCGAACTCTCGGTTATCACGTAGCGGGTCATTTCAATTTAAAATTAACGAAATTCACGGTGTCCTCAATATTGACCGTACAAAGTTCCAAATGGTATAGGAGACTGTGGAATTTCATTGCCCGTCAGGAACAAATATCGATAAAATTCGCCGTGTAAACACTTTTGCGTAAATCGACGAAAAGATCGTTGCAATAGTACACTATACGGCGTTCCCGTTCTCCTAACGCGACACCCCCACGTCCCGCCGCCCCCACCCCGGCCTTTCCATGCCCGCCAATACACACATGCATTCCAGCCTTGATGCGCTCCACTGGCGTAAACTCCTGTCCTTATCCACACCCACACCCTACCTTACACCCCTACCCTGTGTATTGCTGGCCGGTCCGCTGCCGTTCAGCTGCTTGCTGCATGGTGACCTTACCGCGAACCGAGAGCCCGCAGGCCACACCTGGGGTCGCGGTGACAGCGGTTGCATCAAGATGGGAAGCTACGGAACGCTGCAATTCCCTTAATGATTGGCCCAGAAGGTCCCGCTTTGATTTATAATGTGCAACGAGATGACCCCCATGCATCAGTCATGCGTCAGTTGTCCATTTGAGCCTTAGGCTCTCAGCCGCCAGGGTGATATGCCTTGCTTATTTCTTTGAAATACCACGCAAACTATATACCACACTAAAGATCTGGTCAAGAGAAAAATATTGGTGCTGACCTTAATTTGAGTGATCTACGATGAATATTAACGAAGTTGTAACGATTTAGACCTAACTTTTCTGCCGGTTTTGTGACATTTTTAGGAACAAACTGTTTTCTTTAACAGGCTCTCTCAACGCCCGATACACATAGAGATCGGTGAAGAAGCAAGGCACAGCTAGGTCAGTGTTACTTATTCTAATGCTATATATCCGCCTGCAAAACATTTACTACAAGTGCTTGAGGCGAGAGTGAAATAATCGTATGGCTGGGTGAATCACGCGAGAAAAATAATTCCATGTAGCTTGTAGTACATTGTCTCAGAAGGCAAACTTCAGCCGGCGAAATCGTTTGACGTCGCTAGAGATGGTGTTAAGTGGTTTAACTTTCAAGACAAAAAAGAGATGATGTGAAAACTATTTATTAAGCTGACACTAACACTAGTAACTAGATGCACGATTACACAACACATTGCCTTACAATTGCATCCTGCTAATTATGCTAATCCCTAGCCCCCCCCCCCCCCCTTCCCTTTCCCTTCACCGCCACACTCCTCCGCGGCCGACTTAATCGGCGGCCAGGTTAAAGCGCTGTCAAGGCATCTGGCAGCCGCGCCTCCTTATATACCCCTCCCACACCCCCGCCCCTCCCCCCGCCCCCCTCCCTCCACAACATATCTGTCTGGACCTATCAGCCCTGGCAGAGATTTTGCCATTATCGTGAGAAAAAAAGACTTTTTCACACTATGTTTAATAATACTTTCTGACCGGTAAATGTGTGTATTTGGGCCCTCTTATCCTAGACCAAATGAGATTACTGTAACAGTCAAATGTCGAAAATAGGGTCTCAATAAGCACAAAAGATGACAATGTTTTTTTACCCTTGCCATTGACCTTGGTGCTTATCTTTCTAGTATGTCATGTAATAGGTCAAGGTTAATAACAAACCTGAAGAAGAAGGTCATACCCTGCTGGGAATTATTGATGCCATGAGCAATTTTGACCCCCCCTGGTCTATGAAATGTATCAGTTCGCCACTATAAACGCCTCGCTTGTACAGGGTTAGATTGAAATCTATGCCGAATTGACTTCCGTGGATGAATCAATATCGATCAGAACAATATCTATAGAAATCGGACACGATTTGACCTTAGGAAGTGAAAAATAGACCAAAATTCAGACATCAGTAGCATATTTTCAATCCGTTCGATAGGGAATAATGCTCGTCTGATTATTATATATGCAGAATTTCCATTTTCCCGCCCAAACCTTGATTTTGGGCGGGAAAGTAGCGTCTTTGCTATTTATAGCTATATAAAAGATATCTTTGCAATTTGTTTCGTCGTCTATTGTAGTAGACATTACCTTCTTGCCTATTTAGTGCTTTTCCGGATGTTGTTCGACCCATTTGAACATATTTGACCCCTCGGAAAGGGGAAAAATATGTCTTTTTCTTCGAATATGTATTGCATGCCTTAAATAAGTGTTAAATGACAATGAGGAATAGTATTATAAACATTGTATAGGGCCAGAAGATGGCAAGAGTGGTATAAGTAACATAAAGTCTCTACCAGCAATATTAAGGGCGCCGTGGCTATATATAGGTGAACTCTACGTTACGTAACTTTTCGATTTTCCCCAAGTTTAAGACGTGCGACGCTCGAAACGACTGAAAATGGGTGTCATTGATATTAGCGAATGAAAGGCTAGTAACTTTGAGGGTAATACAGCTATCTTTTTATGTTCTGGGTCCAACACTCTCTTTGCATCTTCCCGTTCGGTAAATATGAGGTTCGATGAAAAGATGAAAAGTCAGAGTCAAAGTTTGTCACTAAAAAATGTCTAAAGAAAGTCAATTTTATTAATGGAAAATGCGTTATGGTAACTAAAGTAAGCCAGTTAAACAAGTAATTTCACAGTATGTTTAATAATACTTTTTGGCCGCCCAATGTATTTGGGCCCTTATTCTATAACAAATGAGGTCTAATGTAGAATGTAAGTCTAATGTAGAACCTGGGGTCCCAATATGCACAAAAAACGACAATCGTAACCCTAAATAGCGCGCATAGCGTGTATATTTGCGGCTGATGGCGCAATATATGACATCCCAGTTTTGCGTAGTCTATTGCTCTGATATTATACGTTATGTTGACTTCCGTTCAATATTGTTCTCGTGACTGGAGCAAATAGTGCAGTTGGTTTATTTTCACCTACTTAGGCAACAGCTACCATCACTATGATTTCATAAGTAGGTATAATAAAACCCATGCCGCTGATATAATTTCTCGGCCACGCCCTATTTGACGCCAAAACGACGCTTCTCTAAAGAAAGTATTCTCTTTCATATTTTGCTTAACTGATTGCAGCTATCACTGTAAATGAAAAACGGTAATATCTGGGATATCATATGCCACATATACTAGAATGTAACGATTGACGTTATGGACAGAGTATAAAAGTTAATGTATATCGAGAAAAGGTACATTCGCAAGGCCAAAAGCAATTAAGCCCGTTCAGCACGTGCAGCTAATGACTATCCAATTAAAGAACCTGATAACCCTCCGTAGCCCCTTATCTGTGCTTTACCAGCCCGAATGTAATCCCCATAGCCCCCCGCTGTTAGTTGCTCCAGCCAGCCCGAACATCCACATATTTAAATGTCACCTAATTATTAAGCCTCCACCTGGCCACACACCCACACACCCACATCCGCGTAGTTTAAACGTATAGCAAGGTTCGTTCTCTGTTGCGGGTCAAGGTAAAATTCGTAGTGATGTAGTTAGTAGCAAGCTGATTGTGTGCAATGCGTGTGCAATGTGTGCGGCAAAGTGTATACAAATCAAGGGGTGTATTAAAATCTGGCTAGGGCTCAAGTCACCAGGATTTTGGAGGCCCAGCTTGTGTGGCTTATGACATTTTTTTTAGGGTTGATGCACTCACACCTGTAGTAGCTTGATCACGCCTGACACCCAGATCAGAGGAAACATAATCCAGACGCTCTCTTAGCCCCTCCCAACCCCGCCCCATTCCATACAACCCTTTATAATAGCCCCTTCCATCCGGAACTCCCCCATCTCTCCTTCGCCTGACCCATACACACGCTATAATAGCTGCCCCCCCCCCCCCACCCCGCCCCCCACCCATCCCCCACGCCGCGCAGGGAGTAAAGAAAGTGCTTCACGCATGAATCGCAGCCCCGTAGAGACCCCTGTGTCATGTAGCGTACTCTCTATCTGGCGCGTCTGCCCCCGGCCGCCACCTTTCTATCCAGATAAGATGGACATCGGACGCGGGGGGTACCGAACGAAGCCCCAGCAAACACGTACCAACAAATGCTTATGACCGCATTAAATTTAAGTGAGACTAACTAATTATAAGTTATAATATGAAAAACTGGCGACCAATTACCTCCCTGAATTCAGATTATAAACTTTTATCAGGCATTTTATCCAACGGAATGAAACGAATTCTGCCGCATGTAATAAGCCCAGAGCAAAAAGGTTTTCTAAAGGAAAGATACATTGTAGGAGAAAATACTAGATTAATTTACGATATCATGCACTATGCAATTGCAAATAAACAGTCTGGTATGTTGCTCCTGATTGACTTTGAAAAAGCTTTCGACACCCTTAGTTGGAATTATATAAATAATGTGTTAAAAATATATTGCTTTGGATACAAATTTAGACGCCATTAAGAACGACTGTGCAATCAAGGGTTTCATGATTGATGGAAAAGAGTATAAAATAGGGCAATATGCAGACGACACCTTTTTGCTATTAGATGGGAGAGATGTGTCCCTTAGAAATGCCTTGAAGGTTTTAAAAGTGTTTTACGTGTGTTCGGGATTAAAAATTAATATAGACAAGACGAACGCTATTTGGTTGGGACCAGAATATTGTAAGTTTAAACTATGAACCCAAATTGGCTGCATTTGAAAGTGTACTAAATTTATACGGAAAACGAAATATATCAGTGAGGGGGAGGGCAAATGTAGTTAAAACTTTAGCGCTTCCAAAACTAATACATCTCATGAACGTACCGAACGAAGCCCCAGCAAACACGTACCAACAAATGCTTATGACCGCATTAAATTTAAGTGAGACTAACTAATTATAAGTTATAATATATAAGTATCTATATAAATATATATCTGTACATGTGTTGGCTAAAGGCATGCTTTAATCTTTATTTTTGTTTTGATATCGTGCGACCGTGTTATATACATATTATAAATACATCAACATAAATATATAAACACATTGATATAACTTCAGTATTTAATTGAATACTTCAGTCAGCTGTCCTGATCTCTAATAAGCGCCGGTCTAATATTTGCGAGAACACATAGCTTGTATTTTGAGCGAAAAACACATACAGCGGAGCCACGGATCGAGGTAACCCCCTTATTTATAGCGAACACTCGGTCATAGCTATATTCAGCCCCCCCCCCCCCTCGTCTTTTTCCTTAACCCACGTGGATCGGTAATTCCAAGCTTAGCTAATGGAACACTTGGTCATGGCTATATTCGGCATATGCGAGTTTTCCCCCACCCCACTCCTTATGTCCCTTAACCCACCTGAATCGGTAATCCCATACTAAGCTAAGGGGACAATTGGTCACGGCTGTATTCAGCCTATGACAATTTGTCCCGCCCCCTCGCCATGTCCTTTAACCCACGTGGATCGGTAATCGCATGCTAAGCTAAGGGGAAACTTGATCATAGGTACCTTACCTATATTTAGCGTCTTTAACATGGCCAATCCCATTATGAAGCCTCGATACGCCAAACGACGAACGACGCGGTGACGCTTAGTGCATCATATAACTCGGTCGATGTACATAGTCGCAGTCGCTACTAACATGTTAAAGTTGCACCTAGAGCAGATGAACTATTACAAAACATTGTACTCCAATAGAGACGACCCAGCGGCTTCCACCAACCTAACGTACTTTTTGAATGCCGGTATTGGTATTGGTAAACTGGTATTTGTGAGAAGGACATTGATAGCCACGAAGCGGCGACTACATTAAAGAACATGAAAAAGAACAAGTCACCAGGCACTGACGGTATACCAGTAGAATTATACAAATTTTTCTGGAAGGAACTTGGTACCTACCTCATGAGGAGCTTTCAATATGCCTATAAATCTGGATCTCTTTCAGTTACGCAAAAGCAGGGGGTCATAACGTGATTACCTAAAGGCGACAAGCCCCGTGAATACATGAAAAACTGGCGACCAATTACCTTGCTGAACTCAGATTATAAACTTTTATCAGGCATTTTATCCAACAGAATGAAACAAATTCTGCCGCATGTAATAATCCCAGAGCAAAAAGGTTTTCTAAAGGAAAGATACATTGTAGGAGAAAATACTAGATTAATTTACGATATCATGCACTATGGAATTGCAAATAAACAGTCTGGTGTGTTGCTCCTGATTGATTTTGAAAAAGCTTTCGACACCCTTAGTTGGAATTATATAAATCATGTGTTAAAAATATATGGCTTTGGATGCAAATTTAGACGCCATTGAGAACGACTGTACAATCAAGGGTTTCATGATTGATGGAAAAGAGTATAAAATAGGGCAATATGCAGACGACACCTTTTTGCTATTAGATGGGAGAGATGTGTCCCTTAGAAATGCCTTGAAGGTTTTAAAAGTGTTTTACGTGTGTTCGGGATTAAAAATTAATATAGACAAGACGAACGCCATTTGGTTGGGACCACGTAGCCCAATTACTAAGGGGTTGTTTTTAGATCTGCCTCTAATTTGGGTCAATGAATTTCAATTACTAGGCATAAGGTTTAGCAACGAGCTTCAGAATATTGTAATTTTAAACTATGAACCCAAATTGGCTGCATTTGAAAGTGTACTAAATTTATACGGAAAACGAAATATATCAGTGAGGGGGAGGGCAAATGTAGTTAAAACTTTAGCGCTTCCAAAACTAATAAACTGGGTTTGGTAAAACATCTCAAGACTGTTTTACCAAACCCAGGGAAACACTATATTGATCGAATGAATCGTGCCATACGGGCTTTTATTTGGAAAAACAAAAAACCCATGGTTTCCCTTAACAGACTAGCCCAAGAGGAAAAAAAATGGAGGTATAAAGCTGCCGCATATTCCATCCTTCTTAGATGCTGTCAAAATGTCATGGGTTAGAAAAATGAATGTGAATGAAGGAGCGTGGCAAGATTTGTTTTGCAGCACGATTTGCAGCGAACGTGCACTCGTTTGGGAGCTAGATACGAAGTCACTAAGGTATTTTGTTAATATATGCAACCCTTTCTGGGCAGATGTTTTCAGAGCGTGTCTAAACCTAAAAAATAGCATGTACAATGGTTCAAACGAGAATGTCTTAGAACGGCCGCTTTGGAATACTTACTTTATGAGAAATAAGAACCTAATAAAGAGAAAAAAGTATTTTATAGAGAAAGGTGTAACTTACATGAACGACCTTGTGAACAATGAAGGGTCGCTACTAGACTGGAAAGAATTTACAGATAAATATAGCATTAGCATTAACTTTGTTGACTTCTATGGAATAATGCATGCCATACCAAAAGAATGGCGAGATCAATGTTTAAATAAGGGACATAAGTTACTAGATGTGCCACAAACCTTTTAAAATTATTTAGCTACGTCAACACGCTTATGTAATAGGGTTTACAACATTTTGGTGGAGTCCTTGCAGTATACCACGAATAACGAAAGTAAGTGGTCAGAGGTGTTAGGAATAGAAATTGATAAAAGTAAATGGTGTGATATATATACTAGAGCATCAAAGGCTACTGTAGGCGAGAGGACTCCCCAGCAAACACACAACGTTTTTTTAACGTTTTAAAATAGTTTTAATTACGTTATAACCGTTTTAGAAACGTTCCAAAAACGTTATGTGTTTGCTGGGTCGGAGCTTCCAGTTTTTAGTTTTGCAAAGAGCTTTAATAACAAATCGTTTCTTGCACAGAAGTAAATTAGCTACTTCAGAGATGTGCGTTTTCTGCTCAGTTTCGTCAGAAACAATTGAGCACCTTCTCTTTGAATGCCCATATGTGAGACCCATTTGGCAAGAGTTAGAACGTTGGCTCGAGGACGCATCAGCCCAGACCATATGTACCCGATTTACACTAATATCAAGTATGTTTGGAGTAGTTTGGTCTCCACATTGCGAACTTATTAATCACTTGACTTTAATTGTTAAAAAATATATATATTACTGCAAGTGGTCCCACACAGTTCCAGTTTTTCAGGCTGTGAAAAACTATATAAAGCATTACTATAGGCTTGAAAAGAGCGCGGTAGAAAGGAAGCTGAACTTTAGTACAGAAATGTTTTATAAGAAATGGAGACCACTATCAGACTCCATGTAACACTAAGCGAATAATGTCATGTTTTTTTTTTGTACGGCGTACGTTTTTCTTACATTCCTGCACCTATACCCCTAAGTTTCGTTTTTTAAAGCTATGCTTGACGAGCTCGTACATTTTGGTATCGAGTTACCCCCCCCCCCTCCTCCCCCTCCAAGGGTCACAATTCGTAGTAGGTGTCTCAACTGCTACGCTTCTCTGCCCTTTTCTGTTACAGGTGCTACAGGGGTAGATAAACCACCGCCGTAAAAATATATGTTCCACTGAATAGATGTTGGTAGATTTTGTAAATTACATTCCCCATCAAGTTCTAAGTAATGAAAAAAAAGTAGGTTTGATTACTATTGCAATTTGTGGGGGCTGACCCCTGATTCAGCATAGGCTGCCCGGATTATTAGGGAGAAAGATCGCTTGCGTTAAAGTAATCATATTGCAGTAAACTCACGTGTAAACAACATAAGCAACTATGCGGGGATTATATGGGTGGCTTATCTGTATCTTCAATTGTAAAAGACGTCATATCACATCGTAAGGCATAAATTTCAAGATATGTAATAATACAGTCTTTTGATATCGCAATGGGTGTATTATTTCAAGAACCACCTTAGTTCAGGACAGACTAAACAATATGTGAGGGATGTGATACCCCAGCGGTTGTCAGCGATTAGGTACCATTATCGCTGGAGATCGGCAGGGTCCAGATGTTTCTGTGGTATACCAGCGTACGCAGCAATGGGTGAGGTATGCACATTTAGACATGGGACGATTGGAGGAGGTGCCGCGATCAGATAAGAGATGCGTACGGGCTGGCTAGCACGCTGGGCACTTCCCTTGGGAGTTGTAGCTGATAGCGCCTGTCCAGACCTACATACACTTTTCTGGACCGCAGAGGCCGATTAGCCTACAGTTCATACCCCCGCCTTCTCCATCCCACTTGACGTACAACTTAATTGGTTTGCCAGACCTGTCTGTCTGTCTGTCTGTCTGTCACATTGGCACCAGCAGCCGCCTTGAACATGTTGAATGTGTCAACATTGTCGCTGGAGGCTTATCACTTTTCCCGCATAGTCACAAATACCTGGCTGGGTACCAACACTAATAACGTTAGTTAAGCGGACTACAGTTAAGCGGACTACATGCGGAAACAGCGCTAAACACCACATACTTTTGCAGCTAAGCGGTTTACACGCAGTATCCAACTTTACAATTAAGCAGACAACACGCAGTATCCAACTTTACAGATAAGCAGACTACACGCAGTATCCAACTTTACAGTTAAGCGGACTACATGCGGAGACCGCGCTAAACATCGGTTACCGCAGTATCCAACTTTACAGTTAAGCGGACTACATGCGGAAACCGCGCTAAACATCGGTTACCGCAGTATCCAACTTTACAATTAAGCGGACTACATGCGGAAACCGCGCTAAACATCGGTTACCGCAGTATCCAACTTTACAGTTAAGCGGACTACATGCGGAAACCGCGCTAAACATCGGTTACCGCAGTATCTAACTTTACAGTTAAGCAGACTACACGCAGTATCCAACTTTACAGTTAAGCAGACTACACGCAGTATCCGACTTTACAGTTAAAGAGACTACGTGCGGAAACCGCGTTAGACATCGGTTACCGCAGTATGCAACTTTACAGTTAAGTGGACTGCATGCGGAAACAACGCTAGATGCCAGTTACCGCATTGTCCAATTTTGCAGTTAAGCGGACTACATGCGAAAACAGCGCTAGACGGCCTGCAAGCGGATCAGGGGACTACATGCGGAAACAGCGCTAAACATCGGTTACCGCAGTATCCAACTTTACAGTTAAGCGGACTACATGCGGAAACCGCGCTAAACATCGGTTACCGCAGTATCCAACTTTACAGTTAAGCGGACTACATGCGGAAACCGCGCTAAACATCGGTTACCGCAGTATCCAACTTTACAATTAAGCGGACTACATGCGGAAACCGCGCTAAACATCGGTTACCGCAGTATCCAACTTTACAGTTAAGCGGACTACATGCGGAAACCGCGCTAAACATCGGTTACCGCAGTATCTAACTTTACAGTTAAGCAGACTACACGCAGTATCCAACTTTACAGTTAAGCAGACTACACGCAGTATCCGACTTTACAGTTAAAGAGACTACGTGCGGAAACCGCTTTAGACATCGGTTACCGCAGTATGCAACTTTACAGTTAAGTGGACTGCATGCGGAAACAACGCTAGACGCCAGTTACCGCATTGTCCAATTTTGCAGTTAAGCTGACTACATGCGAAAACAGCGCTAGACGGCCTGCAAGCGGATCAGGGGACTACATGCAGAAACAGCGCTAGACACCAGTTACCGCAGTGTCCAACTTTACAGTTAAGCGGATTACATGTGGAAACAGCGCTAGACACCAGTTACTGTAGTGTTTAACTTTACAGTTAAGCGGACTACATGCGGAAACAGCTCTAGACACAAGGTAATGGTTACCGCAGTGTCCAACTTTACAGTTAAGCGGACTACATGAGGAAACAGCGCTAGACGTCCCGCTAGCGAATAAGGGGACTGCATGCGAAAACAGCGCTAGACATCTGTTACCGCAGTACCCTAGTTTACAGTTAAGCAGAAACAGCGCTAGACACCAGTTACCGCAGTGTCCATCTGAAAGCTTTGGTTATTTTGCGTCCGAAACATTTCGGACACAAGGTAACCGAAGCTGGCTCCGGTTTCCCGGCTATGGCTCCGTGCTCAGGCTTCGGCTCCGGGCTCTGCACTATGGCTCCGGTTACCCGGCTATGGCTCCGTGCTCAGGTTCCGGCTCCGGGCTCTGCACTATGGCTCCGGTTTCCCGGCTATGGCTTCGTGCTCAGGCTCCGGCTCCGGGCTCTGCACTATGGCTCCGGTTTCCCGGCTATGGCTCCGTGCTCAGGCTCCGGCTCCGGGCTCTGCACTATGGCTCCGGTTTCCCGGCTATGGCTTCGTGCTCAGGCTCCGGCTCCGGGCTCTGCACTATGGCTCCGGTTACCCGGCTATGGCTCCGTGCTCAGGCTCCGGCTCCAGGCTCTGCACTATGGCTCCGGTTTCCCGGCTATGGCTTCGTGCTCAGGCTCCGGCTCCGGGCTCTGCACCATGGATCCGGTTTCCCGGCTATGGCTTCGTGCTCAGGCTCCGGCTCCGGGCTCTGCACTATGGCTCCGGTTACCCGGCTATGGCATCGTGCTCAGGCTCCGGCTCCGGGCTCTGCACTATGGCTCCGGTTTCCCGGCTATGGCCCCGTGCTCAGGCTCCGGCTCCGGGCTCTGCACTATGGCTCCGGTTACCCGGCTATGGTTTCGTGCTCAGGCTCCGGCTCCGGGCTCTGCACTATGGCTCCGGGTACCCGGCTATGGCTCCGTGCTCAGGCTCCGGCTCCAGGCTCTGCACTATGGCTCCGGTTTCCCGGCTATGGCTTCGTGCTCAGGCTCCGGCTCCGGGCTCTGCACTATGGATCCGGTTTCCCGGCTATGGCTTCGTGCTCAGGCTCCGGCTCCGGGCTCTGCACTATGGCTCCGGTTACCCGGCTATGGCTTCGTGCTCAGGCTCCGGCTCCGGGCTCTGCACTATGGCTCCGGTTTCCCGGCTATGGATCTAGGCGGCGGGCTATTACTCCGTGGTGTCGGGCTATGGCTCCGGGCTATTGCTCTGGGCGTCGGGCTATGGCTCCGGGCTGTGGCTCTAGGTGACGGGCTATGGCTCCCGGGCGTCAGGCTATGGCTCTGGGCTATGGTTCTCGGTGCCGGGCTATGGCTCTGGCCGTCGGGCAATGGCTCTCGGTGCCGGGCTATGGCTCATGGGGTCGGGCTGTGGCTCTCGGTGCCGGGCTATAGCTCTGGACGCCGGGCTATGGCTCTCGGTGCCGGGCTATGGCTCTGGACGTCGGGTTATGGCTCTCGGTGCCGGGCTATAGCTCTGGACGTCGGGCTATGGCTCTCGGTGCCGGGCTATGGCTCTCGGTGCCGGGCTATGTCTCTAGAGGTCGGGCTATAGCTCTCGGTGCCGGGCTATGGCTCTGGCCGTCGGGCTATAGCTCTCAGTGGGGGGCTATGGCTCCGGGCTATTGCCCTGGGCGCCGGGCTGTGGGTCTCGGTGCCGGGCTATGGCTCTGGTCGTCGGGCTATAGCTCTCGGTGCCGGGGTATGGCTCTGGACATCGGGCTATAGCTCTCGGTGCCGGGCTATGGCTCCGGGCTATTGCCCTGGGCGCCGGGCTGTGGGTCTCGGCGCCGGGTTATGGCTCCGAGCCATTACTCTGGGCGTCGGATTATGGCTCCGTGCGCTGGACTATGGCTCCATTCGCCGCGCAGAAATCGAGGGCGAGATCGCGAGGGCGAGAACGCGAGATTGATCTCGCCCTCGCATTCTCGCGATATCGACCTCGTAATCTTGCGATCTCGCCCTCGTATTCTCGCGATCTCGCCCTCGTATTCTGGCGATCTCGCCCTCGTATTCTCGCGATCTCTCCCTCGCGATGTTGATGTTGACGCCAGCAGCAACTGGGGCGAGCAATCGCTCACAACCTGAGCCAAGAAAGACTTGTACAAAAGTTAACTCATACAAATACAATGTTGCCCTGTTTGTCAAAAAACAACAACACGTAATTAGTCAAGGTACCAGCTATTATGGCACTGATGGTAATGTCGCAACGGCTTGGTGAAGTTTGAGTGTGATCTTCTCCAGCGAATACACAACACACCTGGGCTGCGTACCGTACCACGATCGATCACGATCGCACTCCTTGCGGTACGACAAATAAGGAATTGAACTTGGCGGATTGGTCAAGGACGCGTGCAAGTGGGGTATGGTTCGCCGCGATCAAAACCAGTCCCGCATGATAATATTAAACTCTGGACGACGATTCTTCTCAAATAAGTGGGGATAACCCGTAAATATCGATGCTTAATAATTGTCTTTTATTCATCAATATTTTCCACTATTTAGATTGTGCTGTTGTTTCCAAAATAAGGATAATTATTTAGTGGCTATCCCCGCAACAAATGAAAATAGTTCGAAGTGACCAATTTCGTACCGTAGCAAGATCCGAGTGACCAAAAATGTTCACGGCCGTCGATCGGGTTCCGGTACGCAGCCCAGGCAGCGCTCTTTATCTTATGCTACTCTTTGTCATAGCGTACACAACTGCTCTCGAGGCCGGTCACTCTCCCGCAACTCCCGGTGACCCCACGGAGAGGCCAAGAGGCGGCCAACGGAGTGGCCGATCGCACAAGCTTAGCAAGGGAGTGACCTCTCGCTGAACCCGAGGGCGGGGGCATTGCAAATTATCCCCGTCACAGTTGAACTGAAATACGCCAGTTGACATGAACTGAACGAACGAAGTCTAGGTCTCAACTAATTTTAGTTCTTGCTAGTCAATACTAGCAATAACGTGGCAACTGTGGGGATAGTGACATCCGGCATGTGGGATGTGGTGTAGTCGTGGAGGGGTGAGGGGGGTGAGGGGTGGAGAGGGGGGGGGTGAGGGGGGTGAGGGGGTGAGGGGTGGAGGGGGGGTTAAGGGGTGGAGGGGAGGGGGAGGGCGGGAATTGTCCTGGGATGGAATTGTCCGGGGGCGGGGAGTAGGGGGGGGGGGGGGTTGTCCGGAGGGCGAATGGTCCTAAAATCGATGAGAGACTGCCGCGCCGGGGACGATATGTACTACTCCCATGCAACGCCCATTCGTGTGTGTCCCTGACCCACTTTGGCCAGTGTATGCCTCCAGCAAGTATAGGTTGGTGTACGACAAACGCTTTTGTACTGACAAAACGTTATTCTGCTTACAAAGTTGAAGTTTGTCAAGACCAAAAAGTCATTTCCATCTACAAAGTGCGTTTTAAAGAGATAAAGGCCTCGTCGGTCGCCGAAATTAGAGGGGTAACACTTGCATGACGCATGGCCGTTTACAGACGCGGTACAAATGATGTGCAGAAGTTGAAAATAACGCTTTCTCCAGATCCGTCCATACAGCCCACTCGATGCTTCCAAATCGACAACGTTTTCGCTCAGAATCCGCTGACACGGAGACAAGGGCGGATCCAGGGGAGGGGGGGGGGGTCCAGGGGGACTGCACCCCCCCCCCCCCTCCCTTTTGATGCAATTTTTCAATGCAAAATTTAGGCCATCTGATGCGTGCCCCCAGGTTGCAAGTTTTCATACCCCCCCCCCCCCCAAGTTTAGATCCCCCCCCCCTCCATTTTAAAATTCCTGGATCCGCTTCGGGCTGTGCGGTATATCATCCAGTGATCTGAAGATTTCGACCAAAAGATTAATTTTCTGCAGCTACATCATTGTACAGGGATCCAGCGACTTCGCGTAGAGATTGGAACAAAAATTAACGTCGCCACCTGGCGAGGAATATTTTAGTCGGCAAATTTTTGTTCGGCCAACTTTGCGTTCAGTGGCAGAAAGTGAAAGCTCTAGAATTAGAGTAAAGTTAGTAGGACTAATCTTGTGTTTTCAAATTTTTTAGATACAAAGGTAATTCAAGCATCACATTACGCTATGGGACATTTCATAAGAACGTCGAATGTTTAGTTATGTTCAAGTATAGATGTTTATGCGGTTGTTGCGGCTTCGATATCACGGCGTTGTCGTTGGCCCGTTTCAAGCCAATCAAGGACAAGGCGTTTGTGTGTTGAACGTGGCAACTACCTTCATTATCGCTCTCCGATTGACTGAGTGCTGCTGTCAGACATTCAGACCTTGTTCAACGAATTAAACATGGTCTGTTCTAGCCATGAATGCATGGCTATGGTTAAAGAATCCTAGCCATGTAGCATTCTATAGTGAAAAATCAACTTCACATGTCATTGACATTGAATTGCTTGGAGCATGTGGAGCCGGCTCAACACCCCTAGACCTAGTATATTTCTATATATTACTGATGTAGATTTATGAACTCTTCCAAAATTGTTAAAGTCTTCAAAAGGAGCTATAATTGCCTACTGGCATAAAAATGGATGACAACATGTCACCATTTTTTTGACAGGAAGTTGCATACTGTACATGATATAAGCTATATTAGATCTAATTGGTTCATTGTTCAGGGACGCAGTCATTGGGTCAGTGAAAACACTTACCAGGCCTCCCTTTAAACAGCATGTATGCCGTTAGAGCCAGGCAGCATTTGCTGTCTGGGCAGTGTTGCTTATGAATCCCTATAAAATTTACTGACCTGGTGAAAAGAAAATATAGTCTGATAACGAAATGTTGTATTAACAAATTTAGAAATCCCAAAAAAGGTTACTTATGTGATTAGTCATTACTTTTGAGGAAATAATAAGAAAAGGATTAAGGTTTGTTTCTGTTATAAAACTTTTCCCACAGGAAAGGAGAATCAGAGCTACACTTGGTCAAAGTCAAACCAGACAATTCAGACCAGAATTTTATTATTACAGCGTCTAGGCTGTGTTTCAGCCCACGCCCACCTAGGGTTCTGGGCTAGGTCTGTTCCCATCTTGGATTAATTCAACAAATTACACAGAGTCTGTTCTTAAGTTAGAATAGTTGAAAGATATTTGGGGGTGGAGACAGCCTCAGGAGCCCCGCTTCGTTCCTCCATGGCATTGGGTCTCACTCTCAGTTCTAGCCTATATAGTCTAGATTGCTTTCCACAGGCACAGGGATTTTAAAAAAAAATAGGAGTATTTGAAAATTCTGAATTACCTGGAGGCACACTGGGGCTAAATACCAAATTTGTGTATAGATTAATCTTTTAGCTATCAAATTCTTCAAATAGATTTATTACTTGACTGTGTTTGCAAGGCGTTATACTAAGCACTAACGCCATATTTGTTCTTGGCACATTACACCAATGCTGCTTCCCTGAAGTCAAAATTGGGTGCCATGCCAAAGATAAGCATGGATGACCCCTCACCTCACCCCCTCCATACAATCAATCATATTCACTTTAAGTGCTATGTTAAAGTCAGTATGTGGCATCCCTTACCGTTAGTTGTCTCTGAATAAACATCAAAGAGACACCTGTCACTTCTTAGGACCCAAATGTCTAACTAGCTACCCACAATAAACATTGGCACAGAAAACTACTTGCTACCTTTGAGATATAATATTTTGGTATGAACGCTTTGTTAAAAGGTAATTACAGACAATAGTTAACAAAACCTGTGGTTATGGTGGTCAGTAGCGTCATGTACACAGTCTTTCAATGCACAAGGGAATCTTACACCGATGGTGCAACTTAGATGCCAGTGTGACTTATATATATCTGGTTTAAGTCTAAAGATTTCTAAAAATTGGCTGGTGCACCAGTGCAACTCATAACCCAGAAATGAAGGTAACAGTATTACACTCATATCTGCTTCACATATAGTAGCCAGTTAATTTGTTATTGTCAGAAAGAGTTAAGGGGCTGTACTGTAGTGCAGTTTCTAAAAACTGGATTTCCGTTGATACAATGTTGTATGCCATGGCTTTGTCCTAAGCTGCCCAGGGTTGTTATCACACCTCTAAATAGCCACCAGAGCTCCATCAAACTGCCCCTGACCTCAAGACCCTCACCCCTTATGTAATGTCTGCATTCTACAGTAATTCTTCATGAATATCCTTGGAATTATGTGTAAATAGTTGTGTAGACAATTAATCTAATAATATATTACGAAAGTACTATTAAGGTAACCTATAGTACACTTTTCACATGAGAAAGCTCAGATCATTCAAGTGAAAGAAATAGAACATCATGGTGTTAATTAAAGATATCAGCTATGCTGATTCAGTGATTCTGACAGGTAGGCCAGCGGGTAGGCCCCAGTGTCCCACAGCTCCTTGAAATTATCAGACATCCGAAAAATAATGGGACCTTAATTTAAATGAAATAGTGCGTAGTCTTCTCGCTATAAAGTTACAATGCGTCACCATGTCCCCTCACAGCTCAATGAAATGCAGCATTTGAATTTTTTTTGCAACAAATGGTGTGAGATGTGTACCTCAGATCAGATCAGAATCGCTGCTGATTATAATTTCCCAGGTTCTGTGCTATTTAATACCATTTACATGCTGCTCTGAGGTTAAAACCTTTCGCTTGCAGCCTCCAGCCATTGTGTACATGTATTGCTTCAACTGCTTAGACAGCCCTATTTACCCGGTATATCAAATGTACACAATAAGTATGAATAACAGTGTCACAATACTTAACAATGAGTCCGAATAATGCAATGTGTTTATTCAGAGCCAATGTCTAAACTAGCTGCTACTGTATCTGTAACTATGTCATTCTTGGTATTGGTCAGCCTTTTCCAGCTGTCAAATGCTGCAAATAAGAGAATTTGAGACTGTGTTTTTCAGTCTGCCAATGTAGCTATCATTGATCGACTGACATATTTAAAAATATTTGTAGGTCTACAGTCAAGTGATGCCACTTCATCATACACCAGTCTACATAAGGGATTGCATGATAAAGCAAGCCAACGACGACTATTAAGTACCATGCTGAGCAGCACCTCCACAAGGCAACATGCGCCTGGAAACCATGGCTTGGGGCATTCCGCTTCCCTCTGTAAAGTGGCCCCAGCACTTTACAATGGTAAACGGTATGACTCTGCCTCGGCGGCACTGGAGGCGTATATCAGAGACTTCGAAGGCAGGCCGTCAACCAAGGACTTGCGTCGCCAGTGTGATGCAGAAATGATAGACCTCCTGATGAATGGTCAGTTCAGCAAGCCTGGTCCGGATCACATTTCCGGAAGCAGTCTGGGGACTTCAGGCACAGGACTTCAACAATATTTGACTGTACGCCAACTGGTTGATAATTCCTACAGTAAACTACGACGTACTAACAGCGAATTAAAGGACTCTGGTAAGTCAGCCGGATGAGTTACACTGTTACAATGTTACATTGTTCAGGGGCACAAAAGCGGCTTAAAACACAAACATTAGATTTCATTGTATAAACCATAAGCTTTGGTATATCACTGGGCAGTTATGTATTATAGGCAGTAAAGGCGCCCATCAACTTGTGTTTGAGTAGCGTCGCGTTACAGTTTGTAACAGGGGGCCTCCCTGGTGTAGTGGTTAGCGCACTAGACCGCAGATCAATAGGTCCTGGGTTCGAATCCGGGCTCGGGCACCTAATCTGGGGCATGTTTCATTCCTTCATCCTTCATCGTCCCGGGAGGTTCCTTGGCCCAATTTAGCCTGTATGTGCACAAAAGTGGCCTAAAACACCAACATTCCATTCCAGAATTGCACCGGTCTTTGGCTGAGAGCGACCGCTTGCTGACCAGACTAACCACGGAGGGGTTATCCCCCTTCCCCAGCGCCACCAGCCTCCTAACGCTTCCAGAAAGTACCAACACAGACATATTGTTAAGTCATTCCACCATAGCTTCCACGAGGCCGCCTGGCGACCACAGCGCGCTCCAATCCCGTGAGACTTACGGCCGAGACGTGGACGAGAGTTACTTAGCAGACCCGTTTTATGAAGCGACTGCCGTAACACCGGGTGAAATATCGGCCAGTGGCGTTAATTTTTCAGATATTCCTCCCGGCCAAGGCGAATCGTTTGCGTTAAATCCCAGAGGAACGTCTGGACGAGCGCGGAGTTCATTCTACAGCGCGGAAGATCCGAATGATTCGGTAAATCTGCTGTTCTCGGCAAAACCACATAGGGAGAAATCGAGTCGCGGTACGGGGCGTCTCCCTTCCTGGGTTGATGACCTTGAGAAAAGCACCCCAGGTGACCAGGATACACTTATCCATGGTCGTTCTCAGCCCTCTACACCGGCTGACGTCAGAAATGTAACCTCACCCACACGGACGCCGAAAAAGCAGCTACGGTTTGACCTCAACTATACTCAGGAATCGACAGCCGCAAGTTCCGAACATATCAATGCATCGAGTTTTCACTACTCCAGAGGTGATGGCACTAGTGAATCACCACCATATAGAGGAGGTTATTTAGGTGGTATCAGACAGCCGAGAGCCAACAAAGCTTCAAGCCCGGAACATATGCAGAGTAGCCTCACGACCGAAGACGTCGCCCTGGAGAATCTCCAAGTGCTTCAGAGACGTCGAGAGTTCGCCGAGCTGGGGTCGCCGAGCAGGAAGCACGGTCGGTCTTTCTCGGCCTCGGCCCGGCTGTGCAGTACACCGGTGCGGGAGTGGACGCGAAGCCGTCTCGACACAGCCTCCCGGGTGGAGATTGGCAATATCAGCGGGTTGTCCTCCGTCAGAGATTCCATCGCGAGCAGTGTTCGGGAGGGGCAGGCCGCTGGTAGCCCTTCCCCGTCGTCCCGCGTTCGAGGAGGGGCTACCGGCAATGCGATGTCGCTGAGAGAGCGATCGCCCACACGAAGCCAGACGCCAAGGGAACAGAAGGAAAGCGACCGCAGAAACTGCGACGGCGCGCCGCAAGCTCTTCCCGCTGACCACGGAGATTACCGTCTGTGCGGTGGCCAAGGCCTTAGCGCCACGCATAAGGATTACCTACAGAATCTCTTGAGGGATATCGAGGATAGCTCGAGCAGCGTGGTGACCGGAGTTCCAGAGCTCGAGGAGCTTATTGCTGAGACTGCGCGCGCTCTCAACGGGCGAAGCGTGTCCCCCTCGCTAGGTGTCGCATCTGACCTGACTGACACAGGTACGTTTGGGGATAATGATAATGTAATGTAATGTATATAATACATATATTATATAGAGATAATACGACTTATATGGCGATCATCGTGCTTTTATCATGTTCATATATATATTACACATACCCTGCTAATGCGTGTGTTTCCTGAGTGGCATTTGCCTGCTGACGACGTAAGAGACTGCATGTTGCGTCGACGTTATGTCTAGATTTGCTGTGGTGGATGGTTTTTAAGTCAGATAATAATCGAAGAATCTGATTGTATGCTCTAAGAATTCAGTATGCATTGACCATTGTATTTCCCTCTGAATGAAACCTGGTGTACCAAATCTTCCTCACCGCCAAGGTGTACGAGCGAGTTCATTTCTCTTACCTTCCAGTGTCTTTGTATCTCCACCAATTTAACATCGTCGTCGGCGAGCATACTGAGAATCATTACTGCTGCATATTTCATTGCTTTCATCTCCTCTAGATACTAGATTCCATAGCTCCGTTTGGGCACCGGGATCGTCTAGTGGTTAGCGCGCGCTCGGCTTTGTAGAGTGAGATCTGCCAGGTCAGCCATCTTGCCAGAGTTCGGGCCCCGTTGTGCGAATTGCACCTAAAATAAAATATATCATTTGAACACGGAGACGCCGACACGCTGCTCTTGGGCCGACCCGGTAACTCAGTGGGTTAGAGCGCTCGCCTGGGAGCCTAACGGCACGTGGATCGATGGTTCGAGTCCCGCTGTGGCCATGTGTGCGTGGTCGCAGGATAAAGATCCCATGTCTTTTTTCGCAAAGAGTAGGGGGTTACCCCCGGGACATGGCTCCTCTCCTTCTGCCTTCTCCCATTGACGCGATATGACCAAAAGTGGTTAAAGCGTCCTGAATTTTAACCGACCATTTCTTCATCCTGATCATTGGGGTTGTCTTCGCCCAATGTAGTCTTCACGTACACAAACGCAGCCCACGAATCATATGGTTTCTCCGCTTTCTTTAATGAAACAGATGCCCTGAGTGGAGTGACCCCGGTGGGCGGGGTGAGTGGACCAAGCAGTGTCACCAGTGCGGAGTCTGGACCTGGCGGCCTTGATGGCAGAGGCCGTCTGGTGGAACGCTTGATGCAGGAATGTCAGCGGATGAAGGAGGAGACAGCTAAGGTACGTCAGACGCGCATGTCTTTCTTCGTGGGGGATGCTCAGAAATGTTATTTGGCTGCCGAATACCGTACAGACCACATGCAACGGTGGTGCTAGCTGGTAAAGGAATTGGCCATGCATAATAAATCACCGATGATATCAGCAGAGTAATTTTTTTTAGTTTGTTGAAACTAGTACTATGGGTCAGTAGATGTTGATTTTTAGTTTCTTTTTCCTTTATACGCTTGCATATCGGGGCCTTTAATCCAAGCGCATCTCATTCAAATGTGAATTCGATAATGAAAACTTTTAAACGAAATTGAGTGCATGCAAAAAAAGAATTTCATTTTTCTAAGATGTTTCTTGGTCGAATTTATCCTTCGTTATGCAAAAACGTGGCAACATGTCGTTTCATTTCATTGTTTGTACTTTACTGCGTTTCCACACTTTATACAGGCCTTAGGTGAAAGGTTGGCTGGTCAGTTAGATGTTGCGGGTACCACAGAGGAGTCCTACTCCCCAGTTGGAGGGCTGGAGGCCCTGAAAAACATCCTCTTCACTGTTCAGAACCTGGCCGGTTCGTCTGACGACCAGGGCGGGGAGACCCAGTCACTGGGTGGCGTTGCTTTTGCCAAAGAACCCCTTCAGAGTGAAGAAGGACGCCTAGGGATTCAGGTAAACCGACAAGGCTGTGATCTGCATTAGTTACTCGGAAAATCGTTGTTCACAGGGTATAAGATAAGATAAGATAAGATAAAGTTTTATTTAACGTCGGTATGTAAACGTCAACAATAAACATTAGCACACGTGCTATTGACCGACAATGATAAAATGACATGAGCGGATGAGATATATGTACGTATGACAATGAAAATATAACAACCATTGCATCTCATAGAACCTTATCCATTAGCTATGTTGCATAATGTGCCCGAATTACAGTGACACAAGAACATATCCGAGGTTGATGAAGGAATGTATAAGCAAAACAAATAAGACCTACCCAACATCTTTCTTTGTATGTTGTTGATGAGGTTTTTGTACAACTCTTTCATAAAGCTAAGCGTGTACAAATGGGTTTCCGCTTAGTGGTATACGACGCCAACCGTATAGTATGTAAGGAATGCTGTGCCAAGCCTATATATGTGAAATGGTGATGGTTCGATGAATGTTTTGTTCTAACTTTTTAATTTGCAGGGTCATGCAGTAGGCGGAGAAGCTGCTCACCACGACCTGTCGGACGCTACTCAGCGTCTCCTGCAGTTATCCAGCCAACCAGCCAGCGACTCGCTAGAGAGGTCAGTCCTTAATCACGTGGAGGATCTCCGTAGCTCAGTTGGTAGCGAACTACGCCAAATTCTATAAGAATTTCTATGACTTGATGCCCACATACATGTATGGATTAAATTGAATCAATTTTTTTAAAAATAGGGTCGCCCCATCTTTATCGTATGTTAAATACAGATACCGAAGTTTGATCATTGTATTAATGTAGGACATGTATTGAATAATGTATAGCCAACTATTAAACGACTTTATGGGGTACCAAAGTATTGATTCCTTACCTCGGTCAACATCCTGAATTGAGGCTGTGGTTGAACTGTACATTCGATATATTGATGCAGGGCCATGATCCACCTAAACCGATTGCAATCGATGGTACAGAGAGGTGGTCGAGACTCCCATTGACAACATGCTATCCTCCCATCAGCCATGGTGTTATGGCATCAGCGGCCTTCCATAGCTCCATCACTCGATTCATTGATTGGTCCACTCATTCGCACATGCCAATCGTAATGTACGTCTTTTTGACTTGTTTTTGTTGCATATGCTGTTATAGTATCAGCGGCCGTCCATAGCTCGCTTTATTGATTGATCCATTTATTCGCACATGTTAATCTAAATATATTTGTTTTTTACTTGCTTATTGCACCTGCCGTTACGGTGTTATAATATAAGCGGCTTTTCATACCGGCATCGCGTTTTATATTAAAGTATATTTATTATTCATACGCACATATCAACCTAGGTATATTTATTTGGTTCTACTTGTTTATTGCATATGCTATGCCTCTTGTATTGTGGTTTAACTACTGTTATGTAGTAGGTTATCAGGTGTCTTCGAGTCGAAAATATAGATCCATGCTAGCTGTTGTGTGTAGTATTCTGGAAAGCAGTGTTACCTCGTGAAAGGCCAAAGTTGAACACTGACACAAAAGAAACGTACAAATAACTGTCCTGCTGGACTAATCATATTGTACATAATGCATAATAAACCGATTGGTAATGAAGATCATGTGTTGCTTGTTGTTGCAATATATCCTTTTTGGTAAACTCTCGTTTGGTAACAACGTCCGCTCACGAGACTGTACTTGTTTGTTTAATTGGTCGATTTAAGCAGTGCCTCCATATATACAGCCAAGATGCAGACAAATCCCAGGAGTGCAAAGGGTGACGCTTTCGATTCTAGCATGGTTAACATGTAGCTGAGAAGCTCTCGTATGATATCCAGGAATCTAACAAGAGCTGGGGTTGATGCATTGGTTGCTTCATTACGTGCTGAGAAATTCCATCGGTCGAATTCGTATAGTCTTTATTCATGTCAAATCGATTTTTTTGGTGTTGACCCATGATGTACAAACAATACATTGTTGAAACCGATCTGCCTCTGAGCCTTGCATGCATGCAGTCTGGATAACATTGGTCGTATTATGGCGATGGTAAAATGTGTATTCAGTAGGCTACTTTGGGCACAACGCCCGGCCATGGTACATATATATGTAAAATGTACAATACAGTAATCAGATCGGTAACCTACATGTCAATGTATGACCTTCCTCATCGGCTTATTCAATCCTCGATTTACTCTTCTAGCTCATCCATCTTCAAGTAAAACCTTTACTGCGAGTTAGAACGGGAGAGAAAGAGAAAAATATGAACTAAGGCATTTGATAAGGATATGCAATGACTGGTAATCTCTTTCTCCAGAATAAAAAAAATGGTGAGCATTTGTTGACAAATAGAAGATCCCCGCAACGCGGGCGGACAGTTAGTTTCAATCGCCAGATGCCGCGCTATCATCATAACGTACCCGTGAGGTGTCTTAATGTCGGGCAAGCCTGCCACATCGGGCAGTTCATCGTTATCAAGGATAGTGTATAATAGACCGAGCCATACTCAGACACTCAGCCCCGCCCACGCTTGTGTCCTTTTTCCTCAAGCGTGAGTATGCGACAATCTGATGGTAGGTACAAGTGAGCAGTACTCATTTCTGAAACTGACAACAAAGTGGCATGCTGCTTTGTTTGTCCGACATGTACGACCGACGAACGGTCTCATCAATCTATATTTTCCCCGTGGTTTAAAGACAGCGAGGACCGGGTTAACCTAACCACAACATTGTTCAGGAACTGACCTCTCGACTGCCCCACTCAGGGTCCGATAGCCTGTAAAGTCAGACAGGCCCAGCAGGTCTCAGGACTTTTCAAACTAACGTTTATGAAAATAAATGATTTATCGCACAATTAATTGGTGTTTAATATGATGCGAGTGTAGCTGCATGCTGCACAACATTGTTTAAAATTTGTTACGGGTGTAAGATTGCTATTAAAGGGATAATAGGGTTAATTCGTGTTTATGAATCGTCGGAGTGTGCGTGTGAGGATGGCAATGCTCGAACAGCTAGTGTGGCACTTGAGGATAGGTCGCTTGGAGTGAACTCAGTCACGTGGCTTAATGTGAGTGATCTTCATGTGTTAAAAGAAGCGCCATGCCCTAGGGCCGATACGACTTTTTATCCTGACATCGAACGTGTCAGTTCTGCGGGACGCTGTCACCATTGATGTGACGTGTCATTGACGCCATGCCGGGACGGCTTTCTCTTAACTACCCGAGCTGCATCGTGTCATCTTCCATCTTCGCCTGGCCGGACCGGATCGTCGTCAAACACCCGAGCTGCATCGCCATCTTCGTCGGGCCGGACCGAACCTTAGCCGAGCTTCATCTTCGTCGGGCCGGGCCGAATCTTACCCGAGCTTCATCTTCGTCGGGCCGGGTCGAACCTTACCTGAGCTTCATCTTCGTCGGGCCGGGCCGGGCCGGGCCGAACCTTACCCGAGCTCCAGCTTCGTCGGGCCGGGCCGGGCCGGGCCAGGCCGAACCTTACCCGAGCTTCATCTTCGTCGGGCTGAATAATAATCTGAATAATCACCACTCGTTTGTGTTTTCTGCTGCCGTCACGTAACAAATTCCAAAGGGGCCGGCTCGATAGCTCAGTGGGTTAGAGCGCTCGCATTGCGTGCTCTGGTCACATGAGAGCCTAACGGCACGTACGTGGGTCGGTGGTTCGAGCCCTGCTGTGGCCATGTCTGTGTGGTCGCAGGATAAAGATCCCATGTCTTTCTTCGTAAAGAGTAGGAGGTTACCTCCGGGGACATGGCTCCACTCTCCCTTCCTTCTCCCATTGACGCGATATGACCAAAAGTGGTTAAAGCGTCCTGATTAACCAACCAACCAACCAACAAATTCCAAATGGTTGACATATGTCCGTCTGCGAAAGATTCACTTTTCGGCATATAATATGACTCAATAATAAGGGCCCCTGAGGGGGGGTAGCCATGTCGCGTGTCGATTTTAAGAAAAAGGTCCATGTCGCGTGTCGATTTTAAGAAAAGGTCCATGTCGCGTGTCGATTTTAAGAAAAGGTCCATGTCGCGTGTCGATTTTAAGAAAAGTTCCATGTCGCGTGTCGCTAAGTCTTATGTCGCATGTCGATTCTAAGACAACCCCAATGTCGCGTTGTCGATTTTAAAAATCGCCGTGTCGCCGTGTCGAAAAAGCCCCTATGGGGCCCTATAATAGTACGCCTATCGACGATAAAGCTTACCGCAGTCGTCGCATTGATGACCTGTCGTTAGGTCTTGGCTATTTCTAATTGGACGCCTAGATTTCAATTCAGACACGTTATATCTGATATGGGTCCGCGAGGAAATGCAGCATGTGCCTGCCTGATTTCAATATGTTAGATCTACAGCTGGGTCCTATTAAAACGGGAGGGGGAGCGGGGGCTGCCTCAAAACCGAGGTTTCGATTTTCTACTGAAAAAATACATAACAGTGTCATACCATTTTTTATTTGAAACTTTTTGCATGATATTATAATTATAAAACGTATTTTCCAGTAGAAAATCGAAACCTCGGTCTTCATTTGATTCGCTCAGTTGTTGAAGACGCCGTCCACCCATGCACCGCAAGCTAACAGACCCATGTTCCACTGCCCACCCCCAACGCCCACCCTTCGCGTTTTAATAAAACAACGGCGTTCCATAGTTTTATTAGCGCCAAACCGATGATGCAATCCTTGTGAAACTCATCGTTCATTCATGGCAAGTTTGTACGTACCGACCTACTGCTGAACCAATCCGCTTTAGGAAACGAAGACCCGCCCTCCTACGTCACACAGTCTAGCTGAATCCCGCCAGCCCGTTCGGGCCCGTTTTGTTTTGTTTTGGGAAGGATACAATCGCAAAAGGGGTGGTCAGGATACTCACTTTACCTTAAGTCCGTCTCCCAGTTTCTCACAGCGGTTTAATGCAGCGGTAATTTATCTTGTCATACGTCAGCTATTAGGAACCTGTTTTGAACACCACGTACACTGTAAACCGCGCATAACAAAGGGGATGGCTGTATAAGGGGAAGGCTGTGCTACCCGCGGGGAAGTGGTTTCATATGGACTCGCCCAATGGGAGCAGTGTCTGTGAGTGCGGTGACTAGAGGACCTGCTAGCATCTCGCTGATAAGTCGCCATTTTCAACCCCTCCGGAGTGTTCAGTGTCTAACAGCACGGACGAAGCGTTGGAGAACCCATCACCGGTGGGTTACTGTTCATTATATTAATAAATCTGGTTCAAAATGTCTTGTGAAGCACGTTCCTCTGCACACACGTGTTCTGCTAGCCGGAGCAGCCATGACCCATGTCGCCAGGCTGTGTTAGCCATGTTGATCTGTTTTGAATACTTGACAGCGTGCCAAACCAAGGCAAATTCGTCCACGTGGATGGGAAACCCGCATGTCTGTGTTGGTTGGTGACACGCCCTCACTTGCTATAGCCTAGTATAGGGATAAAACATTATTAAGCTTATGTGGGCCCTTAGGCTTAGATCTGTATATGGCATACTAGATCTATGACTTTAGACTTTTTTAGTATGAGTAATACTAATAGAAATAGATCTAAGCTTAGGCACAGGCGCCTGTGGCCTCTATAGTATAGTGCCAATAGATCTAATAAGTCCATCTCCGGGGGGAAAGGGGCCCGTGTATACCTATAATCTGATAATACTATAGGCATACATAACCCCCTCCATTGCTTTATCAAGTTCATGGTACATGTGACTTGTATGGATAATGAGCGCGTTTGTTTATTCTCAACAGGTTTAAGTTTAAACAAACCTTAAACGTAAACCTGCTCAAGCACGTTTTTTTATTCTCAACAAAAATGAAACCTCAACAAGTTTACTTCAACTTTGTCAACAAGTTCAACCTTGTTGACACATTGGTTTCCATCATGACGTCAATATATTCAACGGAAACCCCAACACACAATAAATGCATTTTTTTATCCTCAACAAGTTTAGGTTGAAGATTCTTCAACACAGCTAGACGTAAACATTAAACCTTCAACAGGTTGAGAATAAACAAACTCGCTCAATATATAGATACCCAGATAAATTGATTAACAAGCTATAATTTTTTTTATAGGTGACAACCACTGTCTAATGCCTATTTAAATGTAGCAGGCGGTTTTCCTATCAATTGATCTGAGTGCCTGTGATGTCAGTGTTATCTGGCTCCATTGAAATCAGGTTGCACACTGAACAAAGGCCTACTTTTCTTTAGTACAGATATATATATCATTGAGTGCTTATAACTATCAGGTATCTGTTGTGTCTATTAGTATGAGGACTCGTTGTGGGAGCTAAGATGTTACTAAATGTTTTAACAGCATGTGTCCAGAGTATTCATCAGTTCTAGCACTAGGCACTGTGCAGCCCACCAAGCCTCCTTGATCCCCCCCCCCCCCTGGCCCCCTCCACCGTATCTAAGGGGTGGAGAGATCTACAGCCCTTATGTTGTGTGGCCTTCAGGGATGTATGCCATGTGTGGGAGTCACAAAAAGTCTTGTAATAAGTTGGATCTCACAAGGTCATAAGCAGGTTATAAGAGTGTTTCATAGCCCTAGGACATGCCTCTCTGACCATGCCCATAAACAAAGCAAGAGAGAGCTCTAGCTGTCTCTAAGATCATTGGGTAACGCCACCTAATATTAGACTTAGAAACAGGCCTGGTTAACCATGGAGGTGCCAAAATATCAACTGACTGATCTGTGTCTAGATTTATTTCTATTTCAAGTGTCAGATATAAATAGTTATCAGTTTCCCAGTTGGGTGCACCAGTGCTAAAGATGTGTAATGTTGATAAACACCAGAGATAACCATGAGAATAAAGCAGGTCAGTCCACTATCTATTGCTGACAAGCACATGTGCAACTGTCTATGTTTGCGCAAGATAAGGATCCCATCTTTCTTTGCAAGAAGTAGGTGATTACTGTTAAAGTGTCCAACCCAGTATCTGCACATTTAAATATTGCTTTTCTACCTGGTTATATGCTCAAAAAACTGAATCCCACCGATATGGTAAAAAAACTGAATCCCACCTATGTAGGCTGTTCGTTGTGTAGGGCAATATCGGGGGCAAACTCTGGGTTAATTCTGTGGCATTGTTGTTAAAAATAACTCTAGCCTGAAAAAAAGACGTTACTATCATCAGACAGTTGCTAGGCTCGCGTTAGCATTCGCCAATAGCCATTTGGCGAGAAAATTCGGGATTTGGCGATAAGAACTTCCTGGACACTCGCCAAAATTGCGAATATAAACATAGATGTACCTGGAAAACACATTACATGGTAGCTAGATCTACTGCATTCATCTCCAATTATGAGATTTATAACCAATATATTTGGCTAATTTTGGCTAATGTTTTTCCACGGAATTAGCCAAGTTGGCTAATGAAAAAAATATCCTAGCGCGAGCCCAGAGTTGGTAATGGACGACAAGTAAATAATTTGTCGTCCATTACAAACTCTAACGACAGTAACGTTTTGTTACTTGTCGTCAATTACCAACTGTCTAACGACAGTAACGTCTTGTTTTCAGACTCAAATGACTCCTGCGATATTACCGTTTGTCATAACGTTACCGCTGAAAAACCGGCGTGGTGACGGGCTGATGCAATAGTTGTCTGATGCAACATCCGTCCGCATGCTCTGAGCCTGTAGATGGGCTTCTGTGGTCGTGCTATGCGCACAGGGGGCCGGCTCGGCAGCTCAGTGGGCTAGAGCGCTCGCCTTGAGTGTTCTGGCCACCTGAGAGCCTAACGGCACGTTGATCGATGGTTAGAGCCCCGCTGTGGCCATGTCGCAAAGAATAGGGGGTTACCCCTGAGGACATGGATCCACTTTCTCCTCCTTCTCCCATTGACGCGATACGACCAAAAGTTGTTAAAGCGTCCTGAATATATAACCAACCGTGCGCACAGCTGGACCGAATCTGATAACCGTATCCTGTAATACGGATGTGCGGGCGTCCTTGCCCTATCCCTATACCCACTCACCTCGCTCCCACCCGTTTGGTTTCTTATTTTGAACTTGAAATCCTAAGCATTGGAGAATGGGAGATTGCTGGGACTATGAGCGCTCGACTCTAATATATTCGACGTTCCCGCCCGCCGTACAATACGTAATATATTCGACGATTCCGCCTGCCATACAATACATTATAGACACTAATATATTCGGGCGGGCAGGAGTCTGTTCGGTGGCGATGGCCCGGTATCCAGCCCACTGGACCGTGACACTCACAGTCTACTACTATACTATAGATATATTACTCATGGCGTCAGGGCAACTTTCGCCAGATAGAACAAGACTTGCGGCGCTGTTATTTGCATGTTATTTTTGAGAAACCCTCTGGCACATTAATTTTGAGCCTTGGAATAGCGCATCTGTCGGTGGCTTTGTGTAAAATAGCGCATTTGGGGGTGGCTTTGTGTAAAAGAAGATGTGAAAATCATAAACTGCGGTACCGGATTTTATAATACGCAGGACTACCGGATTGGCGCGCCGTTTTATATGCATGGATTGCATACAACTTCGCCTGTTTATTTTGCTATCGCCGTCGTTTGACAACAAGTGCACTCGCCGAGGTTTGACCTTGACCAGAACTGTCCAAGCCTTGGGTGCTCGACACCGACACAGTCACTCCCGGCGTGTAGCGGTCGTTGCTCTGGCCTCACTCCGCGCCCGATGAACTCGCGAGGCGGCCAGGGTGGGACGAATGGTCCCGGGACAATGGCTTTCTGCTGGCCACTATGTACCCGCATGCCGCGGTGTCTGGAGGTGATTACTCGTCCTGTTTGTATATCTAAAACAATCGACGGGGGTGGAAGGCTTCGTCACGTGTTGCTGGTGTCGTTGCCACGGTGTCATCACATGTCACTGATTGTCCTGAGCATCCCTGAAATATCGGTGTCATCACAGGTCACTGATTGTCCCGTTCGGTTTGTTATCTCGAGATGTGTGCGCTCAGTTAATGCAGCCCCCCACCACGGTCAACGCCATTCATGTCGTCGATGCTTATCTGTTTTATCGCGTTAATAGCCTACGTCCTATCTTATCGTGCGCTACTTTGATCTTACGTTTTTGTTGTAGTGGTTTTTTTTGGGGTGGGGTCTGGTGGTGGGGGGGGGGGGGGGCAAAAATCTGTGAGAAATCCGCTGACTGCATATTAAGATGTCGGGTGTGAAATTGCGTCTTGGCGATATAATGGGTGTCTTAGGCTCCATAATTAGGTTGCTCGGTAGGTTTTATCCGGTCTGGGCCTGACGAAGTAGGTCAGTGGCCAGGCATGCCACGCGTCGGGTATGTAGCTGTCTCCATGGTCATGGTGGGAGGCTGATGAAGCCGGAAGAAAAATATGGGGGGCGCATGTTATTCAGGCTCGCATGCAAACGGTCTATGCTATATTAGATATGACATGATATGACAAGACATGGCATATTTTGGCAAAACGTTACGTGTTAGCCTTTTCTTTAAGTATCGTTGGCAGATGTGCAATATTTGCCAGTGTAAATTACATCTTTGATGTTTCATGTTTCGTGGCTAGCGCATACGCCTTATATATGCATATTACTCACATTTCGTCTAGGCTAGCTCAGTTTCCGACTTCGTCTTCAATGGTCTAGTAGAGGACGGTCTTGGTGGTCAGATAAAGGCAGGTGACCGCGATATTAGGCTAGCTCACCTTCCGTCTTCAATGGTCTGTTAGAGGACGGTCTTGGTGGTTGGACGACTGTGACAGAATTCCACTGAATAGGACGTTTGGTTAAGACATTGTGACGTGTAATGTGGACCAATGTGAACTGTTGTTCATTCACAAACTTCTGTAAGGCTCAGGTGGACAAAGCGACGATACCAGTTTGACTTGCACTGAACCCGAATTTATGTATGTAAAGTGTTATCGGCTTAGTCGGCTTCGGTATGGTATCGACATCGTACCTTGTAATACCCTACAGCACAACACGGGGCTTGGTGATATATTTACTGCGTCACAATCCATCACATTTTCTAACATGTTTGTGTAATACTTTGAAGCTAGTAGATCTATACATCTTATCGGCTCTGTGAAAATAATATCATTTCGAAGATGCTATGGTCGGGGGTTTTTTTGCGCGATGTTTTCTCTTACGCAAGGTTTACGTTCGCCTGTACCCAGTATTTAACCCGGGCAAGGTTGCGTGAAAGACGCTATATATCTAAAAAGATGTATACTCGGCGGACGTGATCTAGATACTTATTGTATCTAAGTTTTGTTGCAAGGAGAAGGAGCCATTGTCTGTTGGGACACAGGAACATCTGTTCCTCTATTTACGGTAAAAGTCCAGTTAAGCCGATTGCCAATATCTCTAGATACTCTATCTACAGACAGTTTCCTACCAGTGAAGGAGTGTGACGTCACTGCGATTTGCGGGTTGCGCGCCCACCAGGCGGCGCTGACGTCTAAGCGGCCTGGCTATCGGCCAATCTTATAGACCTACTCCCGTGGGTGGTATAAGGGCACGACCGCGTTGTTTTGCTCAGAAGATTTGAGACTAAGACTTACAGCAGGACGATTGTTTGGAGTACTTTGCGTGCTGTTGAATCGGTGATTTCGCTCTTGGAACTACATGCAGGGCTGTGTGAATTGCTTACTAATTGATCGGGTAAGGAAAACATTAGAGACGCATAGTTTGACGGTATTATATATGGATTATACAAGCTGTATTTTTTGTGAGCCTGCATGTGTACTATAATTATCAACGGCGCCTAAATTTAGCGATGCTATCTATACAAGTGACACAATGTAACATGATTTAATTCTACTGAACTACAGCAGTCGTAGTCCAGCCACACTAGACTCCGACATAGCCAAGTTGAGAGCGGACCGCGTTTAATCTGTTGAACTACAGCAGTCGCACCCTGACCGTTGAGGCGTATTTTGCCGATAAATTTCCGCCGCTCGTACCAGGAGTAGCCACATATTGACATGACGAGGTGGATTTTAAAGTATTGGAAGTGCAAGCACAAAGGAAACATTTGTCGATACTGATTCATCATCCCCACCAAATGTTTTTTCTTTAAACTACGTTGAAGGCCTCCTCGTCCATATGGGTATATACTGTATATGCATGTAGACGATGTATTCACAGACATAGGTATGGATTTTCTCGACTGTTATAAACTTCTTTACAGAGAAAGATACACATCTTAAGCTTCTACGTCTTAGAAGCTGCGTCTCGGCCTTCGAACGGTCTTCATGTTCGCTAAAGTTCTTCGCCCCCCTCCCCCCCCCCCCACCACCCACACGCACACACGCTTCCCAGCACACGCCAATACTCACACACACACACACACTCCATCCTAAGTCGCTGCGTCGATGGGTGCTTTCTGAAGCGTGTGGTTATTTATCAACAGACGGAAAAGGAGCGTGTGTGAAGCTCGGTCCATTTTCCCTGTTAGGGTTCACGGTCTGGTTATTAACATGCGGAAAAGGAGAAAATAAAAAACTTGTTCGTTTTCCTCGTTAAGGCCCACGAAAGCCATTTTCAAATATATAGTAAATGCAGTGCATGAATAGTACGTGAGCTATGCGGAAAACCTGGTTCAAGCTGTCATGCAAAAACCGGTTCTTAATTTGACACGCCATTTTGCAATGTAGTTTTTCTTGCAACATGCCTGCTGTGCTATACACTATATAACATACTAGCAGGTATGTTATATGTTGCTGTGTTTTTCGATTGTACCTTGCGTAACACGAAATCCGTGAGATTGAGGCTACAGTGTTGGCTACACGAGATTATCTTGATTTCTAGCCTCGTTCCCTGGCTTAGCGCGGCTTATACGGTTTGAGCTTTGTACCTGACTGGTTCCAGACGTCAACAACAACCCCGACAACACGACCATTGTAGTAGCGCGATTAAGGTTGTTTACTTTTTGTTTTGGGTTGATTGAGGTTTTATGCTGTTATTGCGTATATCATTACTGCGGCTAAGCCGAGCTAATTGAGCTGCTGGGGCAATAAAATAAACGACATGAGCGAGAAGTATTCCCAAGAATCTGATCCGAAAGGGCCGCGCTCGCTTTACTGAACATTGATACCGACTGAGCCACGGCGCCCGCCACGGGCCCTGCCTCCACTTTATGGTGCACTTGTATGCACAATAAATGGATCATCCCCAACTCAGGTGGTAAACAGGCTGAGCTGCGGATCAACAGGTCGTGCATGGGTACGAACCCTGGAACCTGCATGTGGGGCAAGTTTCAGGGGGTTCGTGACTGATTCCCACGGTTGAAAGCAGGGCGGGAAGACCAATTAGGACACTTGTCGTTTGGCGTATTTAGTAGCTTTCTATGGTACTCGACTCTCCATGTGAATCTCCTCCATTCCCGAATTCACCCCCTGTCGTAACACTTTCCAAAGTGGACCCTCCCTCTTCCCCCCCCACCCACTATGACCAAAATGCTAGCACCCGCGCTTCGTACAATTGTAGCGTGAGTTTTGGGTTTTGGTGTCAGTTTTGGCGGCCTTCTTACCCACGAGATATATGACAATTAGACACCCTCGACCGACGCTAGGTAGGCTAAAAAAAACCGAGTCCTCGACTCAGACTAACTGCAGTCAAGACGAACCGGAAAGAACCCGTGAGCTCGCTTTGATCGCGTCTGTTACCGTCAGCTTGAGATGTCGGATTGGTCGTTCAAATGGCTAATGTATTAGCGCCATGCTGATTTAACGTGCCCTGAGGCCTGGCCTGAATGACATTGGCCATAAGAGCACTTGACATAGATACCAGTTGATATATATCTATGTGAAGCCACACACATGCCATCGTCTCCATTAATCCGTTCATCAATTTTTTTATTCAAGTAGATACATGTTGCATCTCAACAAAATGCACACAGGAACCGACCAGGCCGCTTGAACCAGTGATTTTTATTCAACGAGTTCATACCAAGGGAAGATGACACTTTTATCCAATCATGTGGTGTAAAAAGGTCTTCCACGTGCGTTATGTCGGACAAATAAGTCGGACAAACAACTTTGTTAGTTTTAGAGATTAGTACTTCTCACTTGTATGATTGTCAGTTTCATACTCACGATTAAGGAAAAAGGACTCAAGCGTGGGCCGGGCTTAGTGTCGGAGTATGGATCGGTCTATGGAAAAACAAGACAACGGTGAACTGTGTTTGTCGGTGGGGCCCTGTTAGTGTGTTATTGATGTTCTTCGTATTATCAGATGTGCAGAAGGTTAACTCTGTACCTCAGGTGGCGTGTTCTATTAATCATGTGTTACTATTTCTTACCAACCTTCTCGTGGTTTCAGACATCGCAATGAAGCTAGACATGACAGAGGAAAAGCGGAAAATCGCGGACGAGGATGTGGAAGGTTGGTAACCTACAAACAATCTCAAATATGATGGAATTTCGACTAAAATGTTTACTCCTAATAAAAGCAATCCACAGTAAAGCAGCCAGCTGGTGTATTTAGCGTTTTCCTCATTGACCAGGGGCCGGCCCCGTAGCTCAGTGGGTTAGAGCGCTCACTTTGAGCGCTCTGGCCACCTGACAGCCTAACGGCCCGTGGATCGGTGGTTCACGCCCCGATGTGGCAATATCTGTGGGGTCGCAGGTTATAGATTGCATGGCCTTCTTCGTAAAGAGTAGGGGGTTACCCCCGGGGACATGGCTCCACTATCTCTCCCTTCTCCCATTGACGCGATATGACCAAATGTGGTTAAAGCGTCCTGAATACCCAACCAACCATTTTTGGCCATCCTCCCCCTCTCCCTCCCCCATCCATTTACTCTACCCTCTATCTCTCAATGTATGCACCCCCCCCCCCCCCCATCGCTGTGGACGGCGACCCTGTCTCGCGTCAGCGTCTCGTCGGCGCCATGTCGCTTCGTCACTTCAACCTCATCCTGGCGCTTGCCGCTCTGAAAAGACGTACCACTCGTGAAGACGAAGCCTTCGCCAATCGCTCTCCCAGTGTTGCGTCTAGGGCGCGGGATTGCGGGATTGCCGCATTCTGGATTAGGAGTCTAACGCGCCAGCACTCCCGCAAGTTAGCATTGTATTGGCGCATATTTGAACACAGGCCGCGGGCCTTGACTTCTCTATCAGAAGCATCCTAGCTTGTATCGGAGATTATGTAAGGTAGAGATAGCCAACTCGGCCGTATTGGGCCATGCGCACTTGCCCGTGGTAGACAAGGAGCGGATGAAACGGCTCCTGAAAGTGTAGTAGAAGGCACTACCAATAATATTATGTTATATTTGATGTGGGGTAGTGAAGTCCTTTGGCGTAGTGAAATGGCGAGGGTATCAAACAGTTTTGACTAAGAGTGGCCCACAAAAAATGTCCGATCTGGCGCGCTGGACTAAAACACCAACAGCTCATTTCATTTCATTTCTTTTCCCAACACCAAAGATATAAGCGAATACGGACAGCAATATATGACACCACTCGTGGGGGTGATAGCCACTCATAATTCTGCATGTCTGAGTCGCGTGGAGAGGATTCGGGCCTCTCTTTGCCAATACTAACCTATGGCTCAGAACGGATTCTGTTGGCGCATTGCGCATCGTTATATATATCAATGTTATTATGTGATTGACTTCTGTCGCCCAATGAGGGATGATCAGGATGTCCATATCCCGTGCCAAATGCCGTCATAGCCACATGGACCAATGACGTTCTTGGCGAAAGTGCCGCAGTCTGCCCTCTGCGAATGGGTGAACCCCCCCACCCCCCTTTTCTGACCTGGATGTGAGGAGCATTGGGCACAATGGCCCAAATCCTCTCCACGCGACCCAGACATGCAGAATTATGAGTGGCTATCACCCCTACGAGTGGTGTCATATATTGCTGTGCGTATTCGCTTATCCGTGCTAACAACGCCACGGTTGTTGAGAGGTCTTGAGCGGTGGGCAACACGAGAATTTTTTCGTCGGAAAGGGGACAGTTAATTTTTTCGTTAACATGGACTTTTACTTACTGATACATAGCACTGTCTGGGTCACTCTCTCACCGCGTGCCAGAGAACGGCTGAGGTGAGCCATATATCGTGGACGGTTGGTTGGTTATTCAGGACGCTCTAACCACTTTTGGTCATATCACGTCAATGGGAGAATGAGGCCATGTTCCCGGAGGTAACCCCCTACTCTTTACGAAGCGAGACATGGGATCTTTATCCTGCGACCACACAGACATATCACAATTTGCAGAAAACTCTATGGTTTCATTCAATAAATTCAAAAACCTAATAAACATCGCCGTTACTTCTGTGATATGGCAAACGTGTGTATCCCGTGACACAACGAAACTCTGTCGCGGCACTGCTACTTATACCAAAGTATCGCGTAGCGCAAAAACTGATGCCGTTTACCACTAAGTTGAAAACCTTTATTTAATTGATGTCACGGGCAAGGCTAAGAGACTCCATTTTCAAAGTCTAGCATGCGTGGAATATAGACAAAAGAAATTTGGGATGATTCAAGGACTGATTGTGTTTTAATGTCTTTATTTTGGGCGGGAAAGAAGTCGATAAGTAAATTTAAGTCATACATAGGGAGTGAAGCTATATACAGGGTGCGCACAGGCTTAAAAAGTGCTTGAATTTTGACTGAACAGGTTTGCATGGAAAAGGTCATAAAAACAGAAATGGGCCCTGAGGTCGATCCAATGTGCTTGAATTTGCTTGAAAATAGGGCAGTTACAATGAAAAGTGCTTGATTTCAAACTGGACCGGGCACTGGCAAAGACCGAAGAAAAATCGAACAAAAGCTGACTGAATTGAAGAAGTAGCAATTAATAAAAGTAAAGTAAAGTAACTCCAATAAATGTTGTTGGTTGGTAATAAATAAACGTGGACTGACTGCCTTCTTGTTGTCATTCCTTATTTCCGCATATCAAAGATTGTATGCATAAAATTTAGTCCCAAGTTTTGCAATTTGTATGCTTAAAAGAGACCAGAGAATGTAACAATTGTCCTTGAAAAGTCCTTGCATTTTTCTAGTGCTTGCCTTAAAAAGGCTTGAATTTGATGGAACCTTGCTTGTATGAACCCTGTATATATAGACGAGGTGCACTTTTAGAGTATGAAGACCTGTATAGTATACTTAGATCGCACGTGGTCAGCATACGCCATGTTTATGTTTCCATGCGATACTCAGTACATGCCATACTATCAGCATGTCTATAAGCCACCCATCTGTGCCTTATCAATTCAGTTTGTAGCTCTTAAGCCAGCGATGGAACTACCGGCCCGTGGCTTAATTGTATCTTCCTTTCTGTCACGTGTACAACGCTGTAACTGCTATCAGGAGGCCTATCCGGGCACCATCTTGCCTCCTGCAAACATAGCCATGCTTTCCGCGATGCTGTATCTCGCCTCTCTCAGTGGCCTAACCGACCCAGCCAACATATTCAAACGGCCGGGCTCCATCTGACGTCATAATCCAGTGTTTGTCTGACCTTTTGATATTGGTAGAACTATCCTGCGCGGCTTGAGCGATAATAGGAATGGGTGGCGTGCATAACGATGGCGTCTTGCCAACAATGTGATCGTGGGTGTGGCGCGGCGTATGCTTCAATGACAGGCCAACTCGTATATTTGTATTTGCCTCTGTTATGAATCCTCGGAGCCAGTCGCAACACACATTCATTGAATCGATCTGTTTCTCAGTTTGTTATCAAAGATTTCCTTATGTTATGTTGGTTTGGCGTGTTTTTTCGCATGCATGATAAGTGCCGAACGCCTATATAGCTATCGTCGTCTGATTTAAGCCATCGAAACAGATGTTTCCCGCTATTAAATTAAAAAAAAATCTGCATAGATACTAAAATGAAAGGTCGCCATTCACATTGAACACAACTGTAACATTTGCTCAAAAATGTCGTGGCAAACCTGCCAAGAAAGGTCTTTTTTTGCATAACAGCTTAGTTTGAGGATACGTGCACTACGTCACAGATTTGTGTGTAGTTCGCCGGTTTAGTTTGAGGATACGTGCGCTACGTCACAGATTTGTGTGTTAAGTTCGATCGCCGGTTTCCCCTATCATTCTAGGGGTGTGGAGCCGGCTCCAAGCAGTGAATTTCAGTGATAATTAAGTGATAGGAGTAGACAACTGTTGCTCTATTCGGGCCATAATATGTAACGATTTCATGGCTTTTTGACGGGGACAGCTGTTTGTATGTGAGTCTCTCTGGTTGTAATGACATGCTATAACTGTCGAACGCCGTGAAATTTTGACTTCAACAAAATTCCCATAACCAATGAAAGTTACCACGAAAAGTCGGGAAAATTGCTATTGTTACAGTTTTTGTTTTCATCGCGCTGACAAATGTGTGACATATTAGACCCATAGATAGTGGCTTGTACGCTGGCTTAAATGTAACAAATCGCTCGACTATTTTTTTCAGCAAACAAATCCAAAGTTTAACATTAAAGCTTGTGAGGGCATTTTGGCCGGGAATATGACATCAATTTCTCCATGAAGGAAAGAACGTAGGACCAGTATTTTCGCCTTACGGCTTGCCATAGTTAGCTGTAGTTAACTCACTGTTAGGCCAACATTTGACAGAAGGTTGGCCTATTATTTGCCAACGCGACAGCGTTTACATACATTGCAGCGATAATGTTTATTTAAATAAACTGTAGTCTCAAACCTAACATATAATATAGAATTTAATCATCATATATTCAAAAGACATGAAAATACCGAGTATTATGGGATATTAATATATATATATATATCGTGACCGCGGGCAGTGTTCGCACAAGAGCGACCGGTGACGTCACTCGACTCTGATTTCAAACGGCACCTCCAACACGTGGTCGTCTGTGGTGGCGACGCACGTGTAGCGCCCCTGGTAGGACCGGTCGATCCTGTTGACGGGAAACTCCAAGGTGACGAGGTCCATGCCGTCCTGGTACCACAGCACGGATCGCATCCCGCCGCTACCCACGGGGAAGCCGTTGTGAAACAGGTGCATCTGGGACATCGGGAAGGACGCGGCGCGACACGACACGCACTGGTCGGCGCCCGACTGGAAGTTGAATACCGTGACGTCATCGTCGTCAGATCCGGGTTCCCCGCCCTGCGCATCCGGGTCGCACGCCGTCAGCAGCACGTGGCTCGGCTGACCTTGGAACATGGAGGGGGTCGCGCCGTGCAGAAGTTGGGTACGAAGCGTCAAGACGCTTCCGTCTTCCGCGACGAGGACAATCTCCACGCGTCCCTGGTGGCGCTCCCTGGCGGCGGACACGGCAACACGCAGCTCGGTGGTGGCGAGTCCGTCGTCGCCGGCGACGGTGCTGTCCGACAGCAGATGAATGTCCGCCTCCTCTAGACTGTAGGTCGAAAACAACGCGGTCGCGGCGTCACTCGGCGTCTGGAACCTGGCCGAGGCCACCTCCAGCGGACCGGATGACGTTACCGTATAAGACAGCTCCACGGGGTTCCCGGATGTGAATGACACGGTCGGACCGGAGGTCTCCATCAGCGCCAGCGTCGTGGCATGCCATTGCTCCGTCACGGGGAACCCCAGGGACGGCCGTATCACCATGGTGTGCCGCACGGCGGCGCCACCGTCCACCATGACGACCTCCAAAGTGAGCTCCAGCGTCTCTTGGTACGGTACGGGATGGAACTGGAGGAGACTGGTGAGGTGGCGGACGCCTTGACTCCACCACTCGAAGCTGTTCAGTGTCACCTCCATATTACCTGGCAACAAGCAGAATTGGAAAAGTTATAAGGGATTTTTTGTGTTTTATCGTCAGAGCCATGATAGATTGAATGGGACGATTGGATGGGCAGTGACGGTGAAAAGTATCCCAAAAGAATAGCCGAAATATTGGCTGGAAAATGGCTCGTTTGGCTCACTCGGAAGTGAAAAAAGGGTCTCCAGCGGCCTTAAAGCATGGAATCAGCAAGTCCTGGGTGCGCCGCGTAACGATAAAACAGGAGGTCTTACCAGCTATGGGTACCAGATACCCGAGTGGCGTGGCTTTGTACCATCGCATGGAGAGGTAAACGCCCTCTTGAACCTCGATCTCGGCTTCTAAATTTCCCATGTGAGAATTTATGGCCATCGTCCATTCAGCGCGGACCACGCGGAACAAAGCGCCAGTCGTCTGCCAAGTGAAATAAAGGCGGGAAGAAAGTTTACATTGTCATAATGCACTCTTATTGTGTTAACACCGCCTTCGATGGAGAACTGACTAAAGCAACGAATATCATATCGTGTTACAGTACAGTAGTGTTATTGTTATACCAGGTTGTAATTTCTACTTTTATGTACAAGTATTTATAAAATATTCCCATTGACTAGTTTATATAATGAGTTTTCTTGTCAGAGATATTACAATTACAAGCAGCACGATGGTTTCCTCTTTTTTTTTTTCATCCTTTGTTTTCTTGGATGAACAATATCATCGCATTTATATACATTCTATTCCATACAATTAAGCGAATTTTGCGATTAACTTAATGGACTAATGTGTATGGTTCATTTCAACAGTGTTACTGTTATCTGTAGCAAATACAAGGTAAACAAGTTTCATGACTTCGTTAATAGATCCCGCATAAATGCCCGGTTTATTTCAACAGTGTTACTGTTATCTGTAGAAAATACAAGGTAAACAAGTTTCATGACTTCGTTAATAGATCCCGCATAAATGCCCGTTTAACCCGGCTGGCTCAATAGAGATGCCATTGCTTATTAGGATAGCGGGGAATCAATTGCAGATATAATTAACTACCTGTGTATATATTAGAGGTATTTCGGCATATGTAGACGCAAGCGTTGTGTTCTATGTAATGTGTGTTTAAAGTTACTCGTCCAGCAATATTTTTCTTGAAAAATGTTTGATTGGAAATGATATATTTATATTTTTGGCATAGAAGTATACCTATTGTATGCATTAAAACCCAGATAGGTTGTTAAGCCTGTTTTCGGGGGCAAAATTAGTGCATCCAATGTGAAAAAGTGTGGCTTTCTTGTGTACTGCGTCATCGAAATATGCATATTGCGGCTGTTTTATACCTTTGATCATGCGATGACAGATCTGTTTCTCGTGAAGGTTAGATTTATACAGTCAGACAATGTGTTCTGAATGTATTTCCAAAATATTTCGAAAAGTGCTGCATGAGCAGCTTTAAACTCGTTTGTATTTGTAGTTTTTCATTGCGCCGCGAGCACTAATAACAAAAGTAGATATTCATTATTAATCACTGATGCCGTGGTTTTACATTTTATCGACTTTTGTTCTTTCCATGTTCATTGCTGATATACGGTTGATTATCCGACAAACAACTAGTGAATTAATGATGAGTATATCTTGGGCTACTCACGTGTCTGGTCGATCGGTCAGGAGCGGCCCTTGCGCAATTCACGTACAGTAAAACCAACAACCACGCCACGCAACCCATCCGACACTTGGTGAGGATATAGCAAGCCATTCTCCCTTCACCCTCACTGCAACAAATTATTGTCGAAATTCACCGCTGGACTTCACTGCGTCCTGTCTCCGGGCGTAACACTGGCGCTTCGTTGGCATGCGAGGAGAAAACTACGTCTAGCCTAATTGTTCGTCATCGCTGGCTGGTAATTGTTGTATTATTTGTACTCATATTAGTGTTATTATCATAGGCAAGGGTAGTTCAATGTTCAGTCGCAGTGGCCTGCCGCAAGCTGCCGGGCTGCGGAGTACAGGTCTGAGCTGCTCCTGACCTTTTACGTCGGCGTCAGTAGCCTGACATGGGAGTTGGTTTGATCGGATAAAGTGTCCGCTAGCACACGGCCTGGAGCTCAACTCGTGCTCAATTATGTTGTGAAATTTTACGCTTTGCGACATCCGCCCTCGCTCCCCACTATGAGGCCCCCACTCCACACCCTCGCTCTCCGCCCTCGCTTGCCGCTCTCGCTTTCCGCCCTCTTTTCCCCGCCTTCTCTCCGCTCTCGCTTGCCATCCTCGCCTTCCGCCCTCGCTTCACGCCCTCTCTCCCGCGCCCTCTCCCCTCTCTCGCTCGCCGCCCTCTTTCACCGCCCTATCTCCCAGCCCTCGCTTCCGGCCCTCGCTTTCCGCTCCCACTCCCCGCCCTTTCTCCCCGCCCTCTTTCCCCGCCCTTTCTCCCCGCCCACGCCTTCCGCCCTCTCCTCGCCCTCACTTCTCGCCCTCTCTCCCTGCCCTCGCTTCTCGCCCTCACTTCCCGTCCTCGCTTCCAGCCTTTTCTCCCCGCCCTCGCTGCCCACTTTGCGGCCCCAACTCACCGTCCTACGCTTACACAACCTTCTCTCACCCTCCGCCTCATTGCGGGGCCGGCCCCGGGGGCACAGTGGGCTCAGAGAGCCTAACGGCAAGTGGATCAGTGGTTCGCACCACGCTGTGGCCATGTCTGTGTGGTCACAGGATAAAAATTTCATGTCCTTCTTCGCAAAGAGTACTGGATTATCCCCGGGGACATGGCTCCGCTCTCCCTTCCTTCTCCCATTAACGCGATATGACCAAAAGTGGGTAAAGCGTCCCGAATATGCAATAATATATAATAGATATATACCAACGGCCCCATTACCGACACGAAGCTGTTGAAATTGCAATATGATTGCCATTGGGAGACACGTTGTGAACAGAAAAAGTAAACATTTCTAAATATCAGCAAAATATTTTACAGCGTGGAATCGCTGGCTACGTTGTTGATTGGCTTGTTGATCTCTGTTGATTGGTTTGTTGATCTCTGTTGATGGCCATTATGTTGATATTACTTGATGGAACTATTTGAATTTTCACATAACGTAATATTATTGTGTATTTATTATTATTATTAAGTTGTCTTTCCTCCCACTCCCACCCCAGCTTGACTCAATTTAACCTTCATGTGGAAATAAAAGCAGCATTAAATATACACATGTCATTTCATTGCCCAGCCCCCCCCCCCCCACCCCCACCCCAACACCACACACACACTCCAGCTGATGGCGGGAAAACGGCCTAAAACCTAAAATAATTCATTGCATTTCATTTAAATTCATCATCCCGGAAGGTTTCTCGACCTAGCTTAGCCCTGATTTGTGCGCGCAAAAGTGTGTCTTAAAATAAAACCCAAAAATAAAATCCACACATTGATTTCAATTCCAGTTCCCGCTGATGGGGGTAAGCAGGGATCCCTGCTGTGCTCCAGCCGCTTCGGTTTGGCCGTGCTGGGGCTGCTCTGCTTCATGCACAACTACGCCCAGCGAGTGGGCCTCTCCGTCGCCATCGTCTGCATGGTCAACCACACCGGGCTCGAGACCCTCGGCGACGATCACCATGACAACGGCTGGAGCATGTACAGTAACGTGACGACCGCGAACGGCCTGGTCTTCAACACCACCGGCCTGGGCGATAATGAGACGGCTACCGGCCCGCCGCCCGCCTGCCAGCGAGCGGCGAACGAAGGGGACGGATCGATGGAGGTGGGTGGATCTTTTATAAGATATTCGCGTTTTCTTAAGACTTATAGTGTCCGAATTAGTTCTCGTCATGTGTGCTTTATGGCAAGGGGCGACGTGTTGTCTCAGTTTTATTATAACTATTATAAAGGTTACTATAATTATTATTATAAAGATCAGTATAATTAGTTTATTATTGTAAAGTATATTTAAGGTATAAGTGTATTTATTTTTATTATTATCAATCTCCAGTAAATAAGATGTGTAGACATTATTTTAGTGATCTTACTCATTTTGATTTCCTTCCCAATACCTATTGGGAAAAAAAACCCCACATAATCCATGAAATAATCGTGTCATATTATTGTGCTGATATATATTTTTGCTTCATCCACGAAAGCTAGAAACGCAATAATAAAATCTATTTTATTTTGTTTCCAGGATGGCCCGTTCCTATGGCCCAAGACAACCCAGGGTCACATCCTGGGGTCGTACTTCTACGGGTACCTGATCTCCCAGATCCCCAGCGGCATCCTGGCCGAGCGCCTGGGGCCCAAGTGGGTGTTCGGGGTGGCCTACCTGATGTGCTGTGTCTCTACCCTCCTGCTGCCCCTGGCCGCCCCTCTCGGTGTCGGCCTCGTCATCGCCCTCAGAGTCATGCTCGGCCTCGGCTCCGTAAGTGCCGCTCACAGTGTCGCCATCTTGTGGCTTTCTCATCCGTATTTCTGCAAAAAGTTCTGTGTAACGGAGCGGGGGACCTTGGCTAGTGTCGCCATCTTGCGGCTTCTGCAAACAGTCTTGTGTAACTGAGCGGGGGACCTTGGCTAGTGTCGCCATCTCGCGACTTCTACAAACAGTCGTGTGTGGCTGAGCGGTGGACCTTGGTTAGTGTCGCCATCTCGCGGCTTTCTCAGCCCTATTTCTGCAAAAAGTTCTGTGTAGCTGAGGTGGGGATCTTGGCTAGTGCCGCCGTCTTGCAGCTTTCTCACCATTGCTTCTGCAAAAATTCCTCTGTAGCTGAGCGGGGAACGTTGGCTAGTGTCGCCATCTTGCGGCTTTCTCAGCCCCATGCAAACAGTCCTCTGGAGCTAAGCGGGGGAATCTTGGCTAGTGTCGCCATCTTGCGACTTCTACAAACAGTCCTGTGTGGCTAAGCGGGGGGACTTTGGCTAGAGTCGCCATCTTGCGACTTCTACAAACAGTCCTGTGTGGCTGAGCGGGAGACCTTGGCTAGTGTCGCCATCTTGCGACTTCTACAAACAGTCCTGTGTGGCTAAACGGGGGGACTTTGGCTAGTGTCGCCATCTTGCGACTTCTACAAACAGTCCTGTGTGGCTGAGCGGGGGGACTTTGGCTAGTGTCGCCATCTTGCGACTTCTACAAACAGTCCTGTGTGGCTAAGCGGGGGGACTTTGGCTAGTGTCGCTACCTCGCGGCTTTCTCAGCCCTATTTCTGCAAAAAGTTCTGTGTAGCTGAGCGAGGGATCTTAGCTAGTGCCACCATCTTGCAGCTTTCTCAGCACTACTTCTGCAAAAATTCCTGTGTAGCTGAGCGGGAAACGTTAGCTAGTGTCGCCATCTTGCGGCTTTCTCAGCCCCACGCAAACAGTCCTCTGGAGCTAAGCGGGGGAATCTTGGCTAGTGTCGCCATCTTGCGACTTCTACAAACAGTCCTGTGTAACAGAGCGGGGGAACCTCGGCTAGTGTCGCCATCTTGCGGCTTTCTCAGCCCCACGCAAAAAGTCCTGGGTAACCAAGCGGGAGAACCTCGGCTGGTCGTAGTCGTAATCATTGGAATGGGCCGCCTGCCCCACAAACACTGGCCGTGATATATTCCCAGCTAACCATCACTTTTAGCCAAGGCTACTTTTGTGCACATGAAGGCTAAATTTGGAAAGGCACATATGTAATTTATTTACAAATATTGACATGTACATTACGACCTTTATATTTCTTATGCTGTTTTACATCAACAACTTTAAAATACGCCAAGAGATACAAATTGTGTTTTTCATAAATTTCTCTGTTTCAACGTGACCTTTACGACCTTTTTTCTATTTTCATTCTCCAGGGGGCTATATTCCCGTCTATGCACGCCATGTGGAGTCGGTGGGCGCCACCTCTTGAGAGATCCCGTCTGGCCGGTATAACGTACGCCGGTAAGTCCCCTGGTCACGTGGTTATTACCAAGAACGCTTCATAACGCCATATTTTTCAACATTGTAAGGGAGATATGAATTAGATTAGGTCTATTTTATTATAATAACTGTGACAGTATGTTTATTTTTGTTCGAAATGGCCTCGTCTACAGTACATAGATACATAATTCAGTATAAACATTCACGGTAATCCCCGCCAGCCCCCGACCCAAAATAAGAGTGCTATGGAAAGCCCCGCACTTAAAATATTGATTTAATAATTTAATATTGAAAGTGTAATGAAAAGCTCGCATTTCATAGTGTAATACAAAGCAATAACTGTATATCCTCTGTCGTATCTTTTACAATTTTATAAGCAACCCGGATAATTATGTATCTTTCATTATAATAAGACTTACTATAGAAAACATTTCCTGTAAATTTTTTGCGTAATTTAACTGGAAATAAAATTTAATAAAAAATAAAGTTTTAATTCAAAACAAAGTTGCATTGACTCCTTTATGCGAAGAACAGTATTACTGGTCTGTATTTTGTTCTTATGCCCGTCACCCTGTTTGTCTGACCTAGGTTGTATGTTGGGAAGCTGTGTGTCCCTGCCGCTGTCCGGCCTTCTCTGTCAATACGGATTCGGGCAAGGATGGGACTCAGTGTTCTACGTCATCGGTATGTGCGAAATACGTCACCAAAGAGGAAGAAAACCTCCCAACCCTTATTCTATTTTATTTATCTGGCTACGTCAGTGTGGGGTTTCTTTGCACATGTTTTTGGTGAATACTTGTATTTGTACTTGTATCAAAATTCACCCTATGTTTGGATTGGATTGGATTTATTTCAAAATTCGAGGCCTTCAGGCCCATAGTACAAAAGAATTTTTACGTAAACGCTTAGCAAGGTCCGCAAAACAACAGCAAAATCATAACTTATTACGAATCTTCATGTCTAATTTCATCTAACATTTCTGAGCGCGTTTTTCAACAGTGTATGCAAACATGGCTACCCCTCGCTGAGTAATGGCATAATTTGAAGTCATCAGGTGCATGAAATTTATATAAGTGGGGGATTCCAAAATGTCTGGTCTATATATAGGCTTCTAATGTCACCCTATATGTATACATTAATACATCTACTTGATGGTAACATATTGGTAAATGTTAAGGACATTGTAGTGAAGTGCTTGTATGCAGAACGTTGTAACTTCTTATTCGTGGAGTAATACGATTTATGATTATTAAAGTAAATCTAGTTTCATCCATAAAGTTAGCGAACTAAAGCATCCTGCAATAATTATTGGCTATTATGTATGACTTTTGTGTCCATGGCTAATGCGGTGTTCATTCACCAGGAGGCGCCTCGATCATCTTCGGCGTGATCTGGCTCGCGGTGACGTCGAATAGCCCCGCCACCTGCAAGACCATCTCTCGCCGGGAGAAAGCCTACATCATGCACAGCCTCAAGGGCCAGAATGCCGAGGAGACCAAATCCATGGTACGTCACTGCGTCACGGATATTATTAGCGAGCGTAGCGAGCTCTTTAGATAACACACACGTAAAAAAATGACAAAATCTGTCTCTTCATCCCATACTGTAAAGAGCGAAAAAAAATGAACAGGAAGTCGACCCCCAGTGTAACATGTTTGCGCATGCGTTTAAATGCATTCTGGGAAATGTCATGTTTATTTTTTTGTCAAAAACTTATATGCAGCCCAAACCCGCACATTCACAAAAGAATGTACGTAATTGGTAGATAATTCACATACAAAAACATAATTCCAACTGATGAAACGCTGATCATAGCGACAACATGCATGTTTCCACTCTCCTGACAGAGGGCGCTCAACACGCGCGCGCGCTGCATTCGCTTGGTGGCAGCACAAGTCGAACGCGCAGACGACAGTTTCAGATCTGTCAGCAGTTTAGCAGGCTTCGTTGATGTTACAACATTGTTAACGCCTAGTCTAGCTTTTGTAAATTTTTATCAAGGTTGGTGATAGATCTACATTAAAGTGCTAAGGTAACTTATTTGTGTAATATTTAGATCTAGCCTAGAGTTTAGTTTTAAACTCGAGCAAACCTTTAGTTTGTTAAATGGCTGACGTTTGTGGTCAATTGAGCTTCATCATATGGAATAGTTCTTTGGATAACCCAGAAAGAAATAATTCGCAAAGAGAGGAAAGTAAGTCTAAATCTGTTGGGGCTTTGTTCAGTGCTAAGGTTAGAAGTCAGAAAATATCTCGGTGATTACTGTAATATTCACGAAGATATCGGCCAAAAGGAGTGTGAACGGCATTAATGAATTTGAGTATAGATCTATTAGGCCTAAGACCTTCGAACATCTATCCATTGGCATTCTTTAATAAGCTTACTTTAAAAAGTAACCTTACTCGAATTATCGAATCAAAGCAACATCTGTGTTCATTTAAGTGGGCTGTTTGAAAGTTCATCAGGCGTCCGTGTAGGATCCGTCAAATAACTTTAACTTCATTCAGCTAGAAGGTAATGTACAAAGCTGGGTCCAAGCTTTAAAGAATTTGGCGCAAAAAAATTTTTTTGGTTTATAACAAACCCTTTACTTAAGATTAGCCTACATCTAGAGATAAGTTATCAAGATCTTCCAACATCTATCCATTAGCATTCTTTATTATATTTAAAAAGTAGTACAGTAGTCCAATTATCAAATCAAAACAAGTTGTGCTCCCCTTCTTTAGTACATCTACTTCAAAACTAAAAGCTTCTATCACAGCTGCGTGTCATTTGGGATCTCTGTCTATCGTAGACTACTTCTTGCTGGTTTTCCTGCATTGAATAATGGCGGACCACAGTTACATAAAAAAGTAACCGTAACACAACCCAGTCAACCAGTCGCCCAGTTTCAAATTCTAGAGATCTTGAGCATAATTACTCAAGCTCATTACATGAGCTGAGTCGTGAAGTTACAAATCCAAATCAGGGAGCAGGAAGGCAGGAACATAATTATTGCCGGCCACATCTATCTGACCATGGCACTCCACCTACACGATGCAATGAACCCTCCCCACAAAACACGGCACTTTTAAACTTTGAGAACGAACATTTTCGGTCAGTCAATTTTTTTCATTGCCTTAGCCTATTTTTAGATGGCAATTTCTTTCGAACAAAACTTTACCGGCAGATCACAAATAAAGCAACCTAGGGTAGATCTAATAGGAACCTAAATCATGACAGATTTTGTCAGGGGCAGGTCACTTGACTACAAATCAAATGTACTACTAGACTACTAGATCTACTTTTTTTAGTACCAAATCTTTGATATTAAATATACAAAACAGCATAATATGTAAAACTTCACCTTTAAAAAGAACAAGTCATAAGGTTATGAGAAACAGTTTAGCCCAGTTATCATCAGTGGGGGTCCAAAAAATTGCTTCACAACAAAGTCAAAGGCTACGCTCGCCTTCTAGGTTTTACCTACAACATATTAGATTAGATATTACTGTCGCCTGTCACCTTAACGGTACAATTTTTCGTCTGTTCTCACCACTGACCTTGACCTCCGTGTGATTGCAGGGTGAGACCCCGTGGCTGAAGATGGCGACCTCTGGTCCTGTCTGGGCCATCGTCATCGCCAACTTCTGCTCGGACTGGGGCCTGTACACCTTGCTGACCAACATCCCCACCTTCCTGAAGGAGGTCCTCTACTTCGATATTCAGTCGGTGAGTCCATACACGCACTGGGGATTTTATATACTTTTGGTGGGATCGCTTTGAGAAAGATTACAACAAAGTCGTCTCCCAGGTCAGGAAAACAAGGATGAAAATTGAAACCAATAAAATTTAAATTTTACGAAAATAGGACAGCTATTATTTTGGCCGCTTCCTGTGGGGACTATATATATACTACTCACAATTTGCGAAGGATCACATCTATGCAGAGATATCTGAGTGTATAACAGGTGACTGTGTAATCCTACTATAATACAAAGACGTTTGCCTTTACCATGGATGGTGGCACATGAGTAACATATTGGACACCGATTGGGAAAGGTTCATCTGTATTATAGTAGAATTACAGTCACCTGTTATACACTATGATAGCTCTGCATAGAGGTGATCCTTAGCAAATTGTGGGTAGTATATATATAGACTGTCAATACGTGTACCGTACCACTTCCTTGCGACCACGCATCTCGCCCTGCACTGGTATTTTCAGGACGGCCTGTGTAGGTTGTGGGTTCGCGCCCTGGCGTCTGCCTCTGGGGCATGTGTCACTCCACCGCTTTACTTTTTTGGCCTAACTAATTAAAACCCAACCTTTCATGTCGATAGTACTTTCGCTAGTGTTTTTTGTGGACTTTCAATCATCGATGTTAAATGAAGCTTCTTTTTACCTCCTCTCCAGAATGGCCTGTTCTCCGCGCTGCCGTTCATCGGTCTGTGGCTCAACATGAACATTTCCCCTATTATCGCCGACAAGCTGCTGACCGCCGGGATACTCAGCACGACAGCCACGAGGAAGCTCTTCAACACCGTGGGTACGTGTACTCATCAACCCCCCCCCCCCCCCCCCCATGGCCCTTTTTGAGCTTACATCGTAAAAGTTTTTAGTAAAATTTAAGCTGGGTCACAGCCAGGCGACGACGAGTCTGTCTGGATGATGCATGGGTTGGGGATGGGTTAACTTGACAAAGGTGGGTTCTTTTCCCATGTTAGGGCAATCTACTGTTTCAGCATAGCTCACGTATGACTCGCTCCTACCATTTACTGCAATAATCTATTGCGTGGGCTCTAACAAGGAAAATGAACCCAAAGGAGGATTCGTGACTGATTGCGACGTTTGAAAGTGGGGGTGGGGGGGGGGGGGGCGACGAATTAGGACACCTTGCCTTAATTTAACCCTATTTAACCTACATGTGCAAAAAAAGTGGCCAGCATTTTATTTTATTTTGCAAATTTACATGTTTAACCATTGTTTGCGTCAATTAGCAAAATACACCAGACACTGTTTAGAAACTTAGTAACTAAATTCGTGAAAGCTAATAGATTTTCCTGAACTAGAGTGACTTGTAGGGCTGGGCCAACCTGATATTTCCTATTGTTTGTATATCATGTATATATGTTAGCATGTCACTATAATAAAAGTATTTGAACTTGAACTTGTCATCCTCTCCCCCTATACAGGCATGATGGGCGCTGCGGTGTTCCTGGTGGCCCTGAGCTTCGTCGACTGCAGCCAGACGACGCTGGCGGTGAGTCTGCTGACCATCGGAGTGACCATCAGCGGGTGCGCCTACACCGGCTTCCTGGTTAACCACATGGATATCGCCCCGCCCTACGCCGGCACCCTCATGGGCTTCGCCAACGGGCTGGCCGCCATGTCTGGCTTCATCGCCCCTTACGTCGCCTCCGCACTCACCACCAACGTAGGTCGCCCGAAAAGTGATGTGTTCATGTATTTAGAGTATGAATTATAAAAGTCGTGACATTATTTTTGTTCAGTCGTTTTTTAGGAAATAATAATTTTCGATTTTGTTTAACATTTTTTACGACAATCTTATATATATATATCTGTATGCATTTATTGAAAAGTAATTGTATAGATCTACATATTTGTTATATAGTATATTATTAAAACATAAAATATATTTGTTATACCATTAATGCACTCATATTTAGTTAAGTAGCTGAACATCTATTTTCCCCCTAACCTGTCCGCCCCAGTGGACAACATTCACCCTTTACTCCACAACCTTTGCAACAGTTCCATCAATGGACAACATTAACCCTTTACCTTTCAACCCTTGCAACAGATCCGTCAATCGACTACATTAACCCTTTACTCCCCAAACCCTTGCAACAGTTCCATCAATGGACAACATTAACCATTTACTCCTCAACCCTTGCAGCAGCGACATCAGTAATGCACGTCCCCCTTTATTCCTTTTCATCTCTTATACATGAATCTGTACCCAAATCCCCCACAGCCATTAACCCTTCATTGCCTGAACCCTTTGCAGGAGACGCGCGAGGAGTGGCAGATCGTCTCCTTCCTCTTTGCCTCTTATACCTGTACCCGAATCTCCCACAACCATTAACCCTTCATTGCCTGAACCCCTTGCAGGAGACGCGCGAGCAATGGCATATCGTCTCCTTCCTTTTCGCCTCTAATACCTGTACCCGAATCTCCCACAACCATTAACCCTTCATTGCCTGAACCCCTTGCAGAAAACGCGCGAGGAGTGGCAGATCGTGTTCTACATCAGCGGCGGCGTGTACACCCTGGGGGCCGTCCTCTACCTGGGGCTGGGCTCAGGCACCATCCAGGCGTGGGCCGCCCAGGACCTGCTCCCCGGGGAGGGCGACGTGCTCCACGTGGAGCTGTCTGACGCCGCCCCCAAGCGGGAATCCGAGGCGAACGGCCCCAGCAGTGGGGACGACGAGAAGGCACGGCTACGGCAGGCGGAGGAGGAGGACGATGGCGGGGAAAACCTAGCAAACAGCGCCAGGGTCTAATGCCCCGGTTCCCGGTCCCGCCACCGGATAGCTTAGGATATTGACTGTCATTTACTCATCCAGCCTCATGTATTTATTGGTCTTTTACGTCATGTACATCGCGAGCTTGTAATGGTGTGATGTGAGCAGGGTTTGAAGTGGAGAACAACCTGTCCGATGGCTTTGATGTGGATGTCACTCGCGTATAGTGTCACGTCAGGTTACTGTCGCGAGGTGACTGTCATCAGGTCACTCGTCAGGTCACTGTCGTCAGGTCTCTCTCGTATAGTGAGATTTGTCTTACGGTGGATCTTAAGATTTGTCTTACGGTAGATCTTAAGATTTGTCTGACGGTAGACCTTAAGATTTGTCTGACGGTAGACCTTAAGATTTGTCTGACGGTAGACCTTAAAATTTGTCTTACGGTTGACCTAAAGATTTGTCTGACGGTAGACCTTAAGATCTGTCTCACGGTAGACCTTAAGATTTGTCTTACGGTAGATCTGAAGATTTGTCTTACGGTAGATCTGAAGATTTGTCTTACGGTAGATCTTAAGATTTCAGATCCTTTAGTTTTTCTACGCTCTTCCGAAGAACCTTATTTTGGCTACGACTTTCCCTATTTTGTGTTTGGAAAAAAGTTTCATTTTTGCTCATGACATCTCTGTATGTTAATCATTGCTGGTACGGCGTTTGAAAAAAAATGTTTCACCTATGCGAGTTAATCCCACTTTATGATAACTTACCTAGGTATGTTCTGTGTAAATGTTGCTATCACGAGATCACGGCATGGGCATGACATATAGCGATATCATAGAATACACAGCCCATCATGACACGTAGCTGTAAACACGACGGAGGTCAGGTATAAAAGTGTCTTCGGGCATTTTCTCCAAGTGTAAATCCATTTACGATAATTGGCGTCGTGCTCTAGGAATGAGAACGCCACTACTGCTATAAAAGGGATACCATTTACCAAAACCTGAACGTGTTCTTAGACAGCTAACATCATAGGTATCGTAGCCATTGCCTCTACGCTGTGTCGTCAAATCTACGGACATGAGCCAGTCGGAAAACTGAGAATGTGATGTAGCCTGGTATTCTCAGTTCGCCTGGTATTTTCAGTTCGGATCTTCCCAGCTAATGGGTGGGTCGCCGCCCTGTATCTATCGCTCGGTGACTGAACCTAGTTTTACAATGATCCATCATAATACATCGTTCAGGTATTGAGGATAATCTGGGATGATCCGGCTTTTTGCAATTCCGTGCCGAATTCCGTAGCAATCACATGGAGCAGTGGCACTACCTGGTAGAGCAATTACCCCATGCGCAACAAGTACAAAGTGCCCTCTACGCATGGGTGACTTTATATTGCTCGCCCAGTAGATGGCAGCATTGCTATATACGCTATACGGAATTCGGCGTTGAAATGACATGGATATGATTGGACATGTTCCAACCAAAATGACCGACCGTGAACATGGGTATAAATGTTATATTTATATGTGAATATTACTGAAGGAGAGCAACTGATTTGAATAATCATTTGATCATACGTCATAATGTAGGTCATAATATGTAAATGAAATACTACTCATTATGTCGGTGCTAGGCGAAGAAATGGCAGAGAAAAAGAGAGCAATTCGGTGAAAGGTGTTTACGGTCGGTATCTCGTTGAGTCCTGTCCAATTCTCCTTAGCAATTTTCTCTTGTCTAGGGGCCGCCCCGATAGCTTACCTGGGAGTCTAACGGCACGTGGATCGGTGTTTCGAGCCCCCGCTGTGGCCATGTCTGTGTGGTCGCTGGATACAAATATATCTTGTCATCCGCAAAGAGTAGGGGGTTACCCCCGGGGGTATGGCTCCGCTCTTCCCTTCCTTCTCCCATCGACGCGATATGAGCAGAATTGGTCAAAGCGTCCTGAATATACAACCATTCTCATGTCAAACTAAAGGAGTTTGTTAATGGGATCGATGCTCAGTGAGCGTAGAACTGATACAATCCATTCACGAGCTGTCGAATTCCGAACTGAATGAAAAAGTTCGATACAAAATTTCACAATGTGATTTCAATGCACAGAATGTACAGAATAGTGGCGCAACACACCGTTGACAATGATGTTGCTGTAGGTTATTTATTTGGTTTTGCCACGAACAGTTATTGCCTTCTGGTTCCCCAACAGGCCTTATCCGTACAGGTTGTACGGACTTGATTTGCGGTGTTCTGTACGGCCAGTCAATGAAATCTGGACTTGCATTTACTGTGTCGAGTGTCTAGGAGTAAAATCTCGAGAACTTTCGTCTCGTGCAATTGGTCGTATGTTGTGTGCGCGAATGCTATGTATTTAATAAGTTGTATATTTCTTTAATTAAAATATTGTTATATATTTATTATTATGTATTACATGCATAGTTTGTATGTGGTTCTGTTCAAATGTGTGGTGATGCGTTTAGTTCGATGTGATCTATGCGGTACCAATCCACTGCTGTATACTTCGTCTCCAACACGCAGGGTGTGCCCCAGTAATTATATATTTTATGAATATGTTGCTCATACGAAGAGTAGAGTACAAAAATGACAGAGAGTAAAATACAAAAATGACAAAGCGTAGAGTACAAAAATGAATTGGCGTCCGTTTTTTTTTTGAAAAGTGATTGCTTCATGTGGCAGCTACGAGTTTCAGTTTGATATCTGAGCACTTATATGCGGATATATATATATATATATATGATTGCTGTATACATTTACCTCGTCTATTACCTCCCGTTGTATGTTTAATGTGCGCTCACTCGCTGACAAGTTCCTTCAACAGTGGTACAAAATATTCCTTCCGCACCTGTTATGATTGGTGTGGGCGGCAGGGTGATGTTGATTTGTTTTGGGTTTGTAACGGCCATTTCATCCTGCAAAGTTAAATATCACCTGTCGACATGGTGAAATATGTTAACTTTTGTTGTTGTTGTATGTGTCTCCTAGTGCACATAGTGTTTGTGTCCTACTAGTAAACTTTTTACGTAATAGGGTTTGTGAGTGACGTCACAGACAGCGCGCGCTCACCTCCAGCGAATCCGTACATGACACTTCACCGCCCCATAGACAAAGCATGGGAACTCTTTGTCATGGCGTGCTATGCACAGAAAACCCGCGGGACGCGTTGTACCCAGAATGGTTGTTTCTAGAGATGAGCTCGCTCTGTCTGTGACGTCACGTACAGACCCTATTGCGACTGCAGAGTAGTAGCAGTGGTAGCCCATGGCAACAGGGATTGTCTTAACGACTGAGGGCGTCGTGACCAGTGCCCATGGCAACAGGGATTGTCTGACCGACTGAGGTCGTCGTGACAACTTTAGGATTTTGTTTAATCGTGAACAAACTCTCGTTCCAGTATTTGATTTTATTAGATTTTATTTGATAAGATTTCATAGCACTCCTCCTGTAGCTACAATGCACCGTCGTCATTCCTTAAAAGGCGGTCGGATCGGTGTCTTAGCCTTGCGGAAGGAAAGCAATATCCCCGCCCTTGTCATTCCTCTATCGCGATACAGGGTATATATATGAATCGACCGCACAACATATCTTCGACGTGTCGCCCTCGAAACGTGGGTCTGGTATTTGGAGAAGAATGAAATCATGGTGATATTTCCGTATCAACACTATTCCCGTCTGTGACAGCCACGGGGCTTCAAAGCCTGCGCCAGTTCCACTAAAAACGACGCTTGTAATAGCCAGAAGAGCAGGCTCGTAAATTGCCTTGTCAATTGGCGGTGGTGTCACAGCTATAGAGATGTACCAGAGTAATAGGCTGTGTAGGTAGCAATGGTATCTTATAGTAGCGGAATAATCACTGATATCCTTTAAACCGCCCGCCTGAGAACCGTTGTTGCGTTGTAATGCCTAGTGATGTGCAGGCCCCTAGAGGCCTAGAGTACCGTACAACCGCTAGTGCGTGTTGCATGTACACTCGCTGGAATACAGCGTGATCTCGGAACGTAATCGCCTAAAGGTAGACATATATGCACTAGTAGATTAGGTTACCCTGGACTACAGTAGTACTAGTATAGCTGTAGCCACCTAATGCGCGTTCTATATATCGACGTAGCAAAGGTAGTTTTCGTGGGCGTATTGTATTATATTGGGATCATGGTTGGAAAAGAAACCTACATGTACCTCCTTGTTTGAAATATATCTTGGTGGCAGAGAAGCTGCACATTTAATATATTCAACAGCACGTAAACGTTCGTGTCGGTAAATTGTATACCAAATATGCGTGTTTTGTCAAACAAACTGCGATGACTTTGTATGTTGGTCATCAACACTTGTATGACCCTGTCCTGTGCCCAGACTTGTATGTAGCTATGCTTTAGGAAACCTACCGTTGGGGTACACATCAATTACGCGCAATATGTGAGTGATTCTGATCAAAAAGTGTCTGCCGCCTTTACACTCACACGCGACTGCTGGTAAAGTACGGGGATGAACTGTTCCAATTTTCGGTTGGTAAATTGACAATTGTTTTTAAATATCGACGAATAACAAGCGTATGCAGCTTATTCATTTGTATTGGTGAAGTTCTGCATATATATGTTGTATCCGCTAGTGAAAAACATTAATACGGTTTAAGGTTAATTAATTAAGGTTAATTAATGCCGCTGCGTTATTTACAAAATCTTAACATTTCTACAATTTAGCAGAGATGTGGTTATTTAATTTTCAAACCGTTACATTTGATATATTTACGTCTTATCGTGGCTTATTCCTGGCGGTTTTGTGCTGATCATTACAAAGATCTGGTATAACCAGGCCCCAGCGGTTTACCACCAAAGATAAGTATAAAATGTGGGAAGTTTTCCTTCCCTTGTATTGGGAAGCCTTTTCACACCATGTTGACACCTCAAACAACTTGCAGACTTCATATGAATATCGTTATTGCTGGTCTCACCATACGCCTTAGTGATTAAACAAGGGCGACGTTAAGAGATAACTGTTCAGGTAAACTCCGTACCACATGGGTTATATATTGTCCGACGTTGAGTTAAGGATGATCTGGTATATTTGTTAACGGTTCATAGTTAGAAACGCATTGTTTTAGCACTGGTTCCGCTTTGTTCGCCTTTGAAATAGAGGCTTCCTTAGCAGGTTATGGCATAGCATTCACGTTGTCCTGTCTTTGTCTGTTGTCTATCTTTCTGGGTGGCTGTAGTGCTCAACATTGGGTTTATGTTACTTGTGTTCATCTATATTATCGCTTTCTATATAGATGTAGCTGTGCGCGTTGTTTGAGTATTAAGTTATTAGGGTAGATCGATCAGGTCCCCGCATCTATCGGCTTTGTCTGTCTTGCTTCGTCTTAATAAAGCCAACTGGACCACATCTAGTGTCGTATGTTCGGGGGCTGCTTGGAGAAATAAAACCGGGTGATTAGAGAAGCGTTATGTTTGATAATATTAATGCGAGACTATGAAATACGAAAGCGTAACATTCATCTGCTCCCTCTCAAGGTCAGTTCTACTGTCTTCGATAACCCATCCTCTCCCACCCCTCTCCTACCAACGTGATCATTTTAAACCAAAGAAGTGAAATGTTCCGTTCTTAGGCCTGGTACATAACTTTAATATGCGAGTTCTATATTAAACACATTTTCTAATCGTATGTCGTGGATCTTATATGAACTTTATGAGATTGTTTCATTATTTATAGAATCCACAGAAATAAGCGCGTTTCATTATTGCGAATTTAATAAGCGCCTTTTTCATTATGTTAACTAAATAAACGCGTTTTATTCTTGCGAACTATATAGAGGTGTTTTATATGCGAACAATATAAGCGTGCTTCAATTACGCGAACTGTATCGGGATGTTCTAATTTTGCGAACTATACCAGCACGTCTTAATCATGCGAACCATATCAGCGCTTTTTAATTATGCGAAAGATAAGCACGTTTTAATTATGCGAACCGTAAGCATGTTTTTAATGTACAATAGATATGCGAACTATGTGTAAGCGCGCTTTAATTATGCGAACAATATAAGCGTGTTTTACGAATGCGAACAATATAAGCGTGTTTTACTGATGCGAACAATATAAGCGTGCTTTACTAATGAGAACAATATAAGAGTGCTTTACTAATGCGAACAATATAAGCGTGCTTTACTAATGAGAACAATATAAGCGTGCTTTACTAATGCGAACAATATAAGCGTGCTTTACTAATGCGAATTATAGCAGCACGTCTTAATCATGCGAAACATAAGCACGTTTTAATTAAGCGAAACATAAGACCGTTTTAATTGTAGAACTATATATTCGCAGGTTTTAATGATACAATGTCCGCGTGTTTTGGGTATATGAGCGATATAAACCCGTTTTAATTAATCGAATTTTGTATTCTAAGGTCATCGGATAAGAGGCGCATGCTAATATTTAGCGTGAGTCATAAGATACGAAATCTGGAGACTTCAAAACAAAAAAGGTGCATTCCAAATTTGTAGTTCACTTTATTGAACAACGACCAAATAAAATATAATCTACAATGACGATGCGAAAATGAAAACGTGCTTTTCATTGCAGACAAGAGCCGTCTGCCCGAGAGTGAGTATCAGTTGCAAATGCTGCCGTTAGACGGCCACATTGTGTGGTGGGCGTATGGCCAGTTTCTCAGACGATCTCCCGGCAGAGGGCGCTTGAGCTCACTCTAACCCTCAGATTCTCGCAATAAGTTTTGAGCAAACACATTCACAGGGATTCTCCAATGAGAGAGGTCATGATACCACTAAAATAAGGATTTATGATACCACTACAATAAGGATTCATGATACCACTACAATAAGGATTCATGATACTAGGTAATGCGGAGTCTCAAGCTGCAGCACAAGGCTATTTATGTGTGGTAACCAAACCATTCTCCTCTCCTGCTTAAAAAGTGTGTGTGTGGGGGGGGGGGGGGGTAGGGGGGAGGGGGGTCTCTACGTGGTCGAGGGCTAGCGTGTCACTTAATTAAGCATGTACTATATCCACCACCCTCATCCGTTGCCTCATCGGCGTTGTCATCGACAGTTCGTGTTTGGATCCATTCACGTCTGTAAATCTCGACATGTATTTTAATCCCTGTCGGCGGGGTGACTAAGGTCTGCCAATGCGACAGGAAAGCGAGTGGTCAACGACATGTTTTTGACAATAACGCAATATTTTAGCAATTATAAAGAAACAGTTTATTGTCTACAACTGCAGATAATAAGTGCAGAAGAATTCTAGCTCGTTTGATAAGTTTTCATATACACCTGAAGAGTTATTTTTCAGTTGTTAATTACTGATACCTTTGTCATGTCAAGGCGTTTGAACAAGTTACACACATGCGGTGCCACGGAACAGAATAACAACCGCCTCCGAGCGAAGGAAGGACTTGGCAATCACAAGATATGGGCGATATTGGAGGCGCGACCCGATAAATTGGGTCTGCACCTAAGTTGTTAAATAATATACTAATATTGTAGTCATATATCAAACCACTAACATGTGCATTTAGTATAAGACAATCTTGCGAGCCGTAGGTTACCTACAATTATTGTCTTTGTCCAAAACAAATGTTCAATCTAGTTCTCCGTTTGCCACACACAGCAGACAGGAGATAGACACACGTATGGTGGTGTAACCGCCAACAACAGGCTGGCTTTATAGGGCATGGCCAGGAGAATCGGTGTATTGAGGTACCGCGAAAGCCAAGGGGTGATCATAACGTATGACCAAGCCATGGGGCGTCGAAGAGGGGTCTGGAAGGTGGGGTCCAGTGTCCAGTGTCGATTTTTAAAAATTCTCAGTGTCGAATGTCGATTTTTCAGATCCTCAGTGTCTGAATTTGGGGGTCAATGTCGATTGTCGATTGTTCAAATATGCCTGTGTCGCGTGTCGCCATTTACCCCTTCCAGACCCATTCGAAGGCTCCGGGATTCAAACCGAGCATGGGTTTTTCTTACAGACAGCGGAATTGCAGCTGCAGATATATGCGGCGCCGTAGCGTATAGCGCGTGGAATCTAACTGCGCATGCTCTGTAGCATATCTTGCCAGTATCCGTGTCCGATCGCCGGATGACGTGCTTCCGGTGCGTCGGCAGGCGCGCTGCGGGCCATGCGCCGGAACTGGGTAGACACGTGGTCCAGAAGGCGCTCCAGGGTGTAGAAGATCATGTAGTTGCGGTTATCGACGGGAGCCTGATCCAGAACCCGGCAGCTGAGCTCGACCAGGTCTCGGGCCACCTCGGCGTCCCACGGGATGTTATTGTGGCGAAAGTCGACGTGCATCTTGCAGAGGATGTAGTAGATATTCTCCTCTTCCAGGCGCTCAATCTCCTCCGCCAGGGAGCGCGACGAGTCGAGCGCCGTGCGGACCTCGTCCCGGCGTGCCTGGTCCACAAAGACTGCCAGCTTGGACAGCAGGTGGCGCGCCTGGCGGACGAAGCCGGCCCGCTGCAGAGACAAACCGACCGGTCAACATTTCGATGGGAATGTTACTCATACAGCTGAGTTTACCAAATGCGACTCCGCTGTCTTTCCTTCCATACGAGCAGTATTAAATAATGCTAATACTCTTATCGGATGCATTTCCCTAATATATTAATGTGAGCTACTATGCTACTTACAAGATGAAACAGATAGTTGAACATACACTTATAATTTGTCCACAATCGACCATTTTGATTCTGGCGCGTTGAATTCCCTTTACGGCTACACATCAATCGGTCGCATCCCGGTGATAAGTAATGGAAAACCCTAATTATCAGCCCCATGCTGGAAATAAATCGATCACTATGTTCATGGGCATCTCCGGGCGGGGGGGTCACAGGGGGCACATGCCCCCCTTTCTGACCCTAAAGTATATCTGTGCCCCACCCCCCTTTCAAATTCTGGGCCCCCCGCCGGTCGTCAAAAAAATGGGCCCCTTGGTCGCAATGTCGTTCAGGTCGACCGAACCACGAATTCTTCATCCCCGCATACATGATCAAATACGTCACAGATTAACCGAACAAGCCTTAGTCTGCCCAAACTATAGTAAAACAAGTAATATATACAACGAAATAAAAACCTCGTGAGCGTATAACTCTGGTATACGACCATTTAGGCACAACTTGGGGGGCGGGCGAGGGGGGGGGGGGGCGGGGAGTGACAAGGAGTATTTCCGTTTGTCGGAAATGGGCTTTCATCGTGAACTTGGAATGAGGAAAATAAATTCTTCGTGACCTGGAAATGGGATATTAGTCGATCGTCGTGATCAAGGATTTCCATTAATTGTGAACCGAAAATTTTAATATTAAATAACCGTGAATTGAGAAATCGCCAATTTATATCATGTATCCTCCCCATCCAGTGTAAGCATCCATTCATCGGGACCTGGGAATAAAGAAATGTTTTTTTCGTGATTTGGGGACACGACCCCCCACCCCCACCCACCCAACTTCGCACCCTATACTTTTCTATGCACGACCTATTGGTGTGTAACATTAACCACGCATCGCCATGACTGGGGGTCCCTTCATTCAGAGGGTACTCACCCCTTCATTGGAGGCCACCAGGATACGACCCAGCGAGTCAATAGCGGGCAGCTCCGGGAGACCATTCAGCGAGCAGTTTGTCTCCAGATGAACCCCGGTACAGAACTGATCCCGACGAGTCAGGCAGTCCTCCAATAGCTGCATGTGATTCTCGTTGTCCAGTCGGCCCGACGCCTGCGGAAACGAAAGGACAGGTCAAGTATTGTACACGTATGTGAGTGTGTGTGTTAGAATCCAAAACGTCATAGTGAGCAAAACGTCATACCTTGGTAGAATACAATATATATAGTTTCACTTCAACCATCCCGGTTACCGATCAGACAACCCTGCGTGACGTTTTTTAAGGAGACGGGGCGGGGCCACTCGGGGCTAAAGGAGTGATTGATTGACAATTAAAGATCTCTTGGAGGTCGCAATTCGCGAATTAAGGCGCAGGAAAATTAGAACATTTAAGCCTTCTTAGAGTAGAAGGTTGCAAGGTATGGCCCCCGGAGGGGGAAGGTGGGGGGGGGGACTTGGACGGCACTGTCGGGTGTCAATTTACCCCTTCGAGATCTCTTTCTTAAGTATGCGAAGAATCCACAAAGATTCCGGAAGACACAAATAAATATGGTTTTACATTTCTCAAAGGATTCGTACTGTCCACGACGATCCATGAACCCGCAGATAAAGTAACCCTAATAGTAGGCCAGTGACAATGGAAGCAATACACCTGGCTGAATTCCGGCTCCATGGCCTCTTCATGGCACGATTATGCCATTATGTTTTTTAAGCTACTTTAAACAACTCCTCATATCTGTCTTTATTTTCCATTTTTCCATTTTTTTCCATTTCCATGGATTATTATAGTAATCGATTTGCGTCGGTGAAGGATGGTATTAATTACACATTAGTTTTATGCGGCCCCCGCAGGTTCACATATATGTTACAGTTTATTGTTATGATCCGATTAACTGGCCCATATCTCGTACGTACCATTCGGTTGAGGATGCTGCGGGTTCTGTCTCGCGCTTGGATGGTCTCGTGGTGGTAATTCCGGTGCCAGTCTCGTTGCGATGACGTCACTGCCTTCTTGACGAGGCTCCGGTATCTGGGCAGCGCCCCCTCGCAGGGACAGTTCCAGCGGTTGCACTCGTCAGAGGTCGCTGTGACTCCGGCGCCGGAACCAGTGTTCCAATCGAGGTACTCCATCACACAGATGAAGGCCAGGAGACCTCGGGCTAAGGCAGCTGTTGGGCCAGGCAGGGGGTGATGTGGGGTGGTGGGGTGGTGGGGATTGAGTGGGGGAGAAAGGAAGAGATGGAGAATGGCTTAATGGATGGGGCGCTATAGTAACATATTGTAGGGGAACATGGGGCAAACGACCCATCGGGGTAAAATGGCCCACTACAATATCGCGCACTTGCGGTGCTGCCACCTGTATTGAAACGTTTTATATTTATTCCTGCTCCTGTTTGTTACGTGATACCTTAACAAATCTACATGGGCGCTCAAGCAGACAGCTGACCTTCGTTACCGAAGTAAAAGATTTTGGGCTGTTTCCATCTATGGTAAACACTGGAAGAAAGTAGAGCTAAGTGCATACAAGCTTGGGAGAAAATTTTAATAATTAAACACGATCAAAGATAAGTCCAAGTCAAGCCCCAAACGTAATTCATACAGCGGTCAAATGTTAAGGTTACTAGCAGGGGCAAAATGACCCACGCTGCTTGGGGCAAAATGACCCAGTGGGGCGTTTTACCCACATCCAATTTAATATGTATACTCTAACAGAAACGATTATCATTAGCAAACTGGATGGTATATCCACTGAATCGGAACATCTTTGATGATCATGAATATGCTTGAAGAAGAAAACGATGTGCGTCACAGGGAGCTTGAAGAAGGGAGAGTTGTGCGCCCCTGGGAGCTGGAAGCGTTGATTGAGGCAGAGCCAGGCGGCACGCGACATCGTGTCTCCACTCGATACATACAGCTCGTCAGGATAAAACGCAGATGGGGAGGGGCGGGGGGGGGGGGGGCGGGGGTTCCGCGGGTGCCTTGATGCCTGATAGCGGATATTTGTGATGAAAAAGATACCCATATAGAGCGGACATTTATGATGAAGATACCAATATAGAGCGAATATTTAAAAACTTGCGATCGTGGGGTGGGGGGGTGGCTTTGAAAATGTGCGTTCATGGATCGAATTTTGGCGGTTGAAAAGGGGGGGCTTTACCCCGGAACCCCCCAAACCCAGCAATGTATTTTTTACCCCCACACCCTAAATCCGAGGGGCCGGTTTCAGGGTCAGGGGGGGGGGGGGGGGGGCGGGGGTTCCGCGGGTGCCTTGATGCCTGAGATAGCGGATATTTGTGATGAAAAAGATACCCATATAGAGCGGACATTTATGATGAAGATACCAATATAGAGCGAATATTTAAAAACTTGCGATCGTGGGGGGGGGGTGGCTTTGAAAATGTGCGTTCATAGATCGAATTTTGGCGGTTGAAAAGGGGGGGCTTTACCCCGGAACCCCCCAAACCCAGCAATGTATTTTTTACCCCCCCACCCTAAATCCGAGGGGCCGGTTTCAGGGTCGGATCCAGGTATGCTGGATAGGGAGCCGGTAAATGGTATAAATTATATACATTTCCTCCCTAAAAAGGAAGGCCGGGGCCGGGTCGCCCCCCTTGGATCTGACCCTGCCCCGTGTCTGTTCAACAGTAGGACTTCGCATGAAAGCTGAGTTCCGCGCCTCAGATGGCCTCAATTTTGCACTGCAAAATTGCAAAAAGTGGGGGAAGAGGGTGTCCCCCCCGTCCGATCCGCCTCTGCTGACGTAAACGTTTTTTGGAATTCCTGTGTGTGATCCTTCTGGGTCAAACTGTTCCAGAGAGTTAAGAGTTTGCCTTCTTAATCTGTTCAGTTCACTCAATAACATGCTGAAATAATGTGCTGACCATTTTGCCCCATTAGGGGGGCAAAGTGACCCACTGTGACATAAAACATATTTTTTGTGGTAGTAAACATTTTGTTCGTGTCACTCGCATGTATGCAAGCTATGTCATTCCCAATACCGCTGTTGTCAGTTTACCAAAATTTGGCTCTTTTTATAGCACTGCTTGTCGTCCAAAAAATACAAAGAAAGTTAAGGTGGTAATTTTGCCCCATGTTCCCCTACACTTTTATTGTCGAAGCAGCAATTTGACTGATTAGTTGGTTGGTTGGATATTCAGGACGCTTTAACCACTTTTGGCCATATCGCGTCAATGGGAGAAGGAAGGGTTGGTTGGTTGGATATCCAGGACGCTTTAACCACTTTTGGTCATATCGCGTCAATGGTTGAAGGAAGGGAGAGCGGAGCCATGTCCCCAGGGATAACCCCTACTCTGCGAAGAACGACATGGGATCTTTATCCTGCGACCACACAGACATGGCCACAGCGGGGCTCGTACCACCGATCCACGTGCCGTTAGGCTCTCAGGTGGCCAGAGCACTCAAGGCCAGCCCTCTAACCCACTGAGCTACCGGGCTGGCCCCTGCAATTTGACTGATCATGCCTAGGTTTCCTCTGGGACGTCATTGAAAAGAACAACACGTAGGCCGTCTGAACAACTTCGCAAAGCATGATGGGACCGGAAGTTCCCTATCCAAGGGACATCCAACACAACTAAAAGCACGACGATCCCTTGCTTTATATAGGCTATTGTAAGCCTCATTTCTTGGGTTAAGAAGTAGGCCAGGTTATAAATAATAAGTTTTCGCATCGCTAAAATTGGCTTCAGTAAGATACACGTGTTACAAAAAATAAAATAGTTTACCCTAGATTTTGAACCTGTTTCCCGAGTCAGTATCCCGCCCGGTATTTCAAACCCTTTATTTTGTGGATCAGAATCATTCCGTTGTAATACTAGATTAAAATATCGAGAACAATTCATACTAATGCCATGGTCGGCTTGTTGACGATTGCCGAAAAACACGAAAATATGATTTACTCTTTCATTAATTGGACGATCATATTTACATGGTCAGTGCATGCATCAGTATGCATCAACCGTCATTTGTCGTTTGTAATACTGATATTTGTACTGGGATTGAATGGCCAGCTATTGCTGTCGTTTCCTCTTCGAGTTTCCCTTTCCATGCTATTTGGCCTTTGTGTTCATTTCCGCTACATTTTACGCTACACACTTGGACAAGATGTATGTGGGCTATATAAATCAATTGGAAAGTAGTATCAACAAGAGATAGAATTTCGCTGTTTAACGGTTTGTTTTAAACCCAACGATTTTGCTTTAAACCTAAGGGCCGTGTCGGTTACACGGAACATCCGAGTAAACGTTTTGTACCAGTAGTAAATATTGTTATTACATATATATGAACCCTGTGTTCAGGCCATCTTCTCTCCACATGTACAACATGCCTGAGGCGAAACTACTTCCGCGTCCCCCATGCTCGTCCATGCCCAAGCTCCCCGCACGGTGGCGCTACACATGCTCCGCTTTTACCGCTGCTGTCGGTCGGGGGCAAATTTCAAGTTTTTTGATAAACGGTGGAATCAGCTGTAATTTCTTGTACCATTATAATTTTCAAGAATTAAACATAAAACTAACGAGCTCTGCGTATTTAGTACAGCACAATACATGTTGTACCATTTTTTTAAAGTTATTATTGATGGAGAATTTTTTTTTTCATCACCTGATACCGTGTGTTATTATGCTTAGGCTGGGTCCCCGGCACTAATTTGTAGCAATCCGCAGCGCGCTATTCCTATCAATTTGTGTAGCGCCGCCCTGGCGAGCGAGAGTGAAAATGCATTCAAGTAGGCGACAACCGGGCTGCGTTCCGTAGCATGATCGATCGCGATCGCACTCCTTACGAAACGACAAATAAGGAATTGAACTTGGCGGATTGGTCAAGGACGTGTGCAATTTTGAAGCGGAAGTGGGGTATGGTATGGTATGGCGGGGTAAGAATGCGAAAACATATATTTCAAAATAAGACGAGGGCAAAGTTCAGGGCACCTCACGCCTTTGACCTCGATCCAACTCGAAAACGTAGTTCAAAAGTAGCATGGCTCCTAATGAATCAAAATCCAACGAATTTGCCCGGTAGGCCTACGGATCCATGCAACACAGTAGGCCTAAATGCTAACGTTGTTGCATTTGAAGCCAAACTGCGAATATATCTTCCATTAGATTCATCTTCAATTTGCGCGTGTGATAATTCTGATGATTAAATTTGACGTGGGACCGAGGGACTATGGCGTGAGCGGAACGCCCGCTGCTGGGAGATCGACCCCTGTTGTGCAAGGCGCCGCCATTTTGAGCTTACAGTCGGCTTCATCAGTGTACATGCGGCGGCCAAAACACACTCGAGCGGGCTGCTCCTCACACCCGGCAGCCATCCCCGCTGTCATAGCGCCCCCTGTGATTACGCGATTGTTTCTAGGAATCTCCTGTATTTTTGTAACTGCCACACGAGGGCGCTCCGGGCGGAAATAAAGAAAGACTTACACGTCTAACAACAGACAGACATGCAAACACGTATATATGTATGTATGCCTGCGCCACCAGGCGGCAAAGAGAGCCATCATTTCAACAGAGACCGCTACGGAATACAATATTCCAAACTGGTCAGTGTAGCATTTTCAAGAAAAATTGTGACCGTTAGACGGCGTATGGCCGTATCAGGGGTGCGTTGCTTATGGGTGTCGACCGCGTGCGCACGCCATCAGCAACGACAAATAAGGATTCGAACTTAGCGGATTGGTCAAGGACGCGTACAATTTTGAACCGGAAGTGGGGTATGGTTCGCCGCGATCAAGAGCAGCCCAACGTGATAATATTAAACTCTGGACGACGATTCTTCTCAAATAAGTGAGGAGTGACCAAAAATGTTCGCGGCGGTCGACCGGGCTCGGCAACTCAACCCTGTTTCGCATCAAGGTCGACCGCTGCGTACGTTATGGGACGACATTGGCCAAATCAAACTATTGAACCATGAAGCATGAAGTGTACGAATAACGATCCCAAAAAATTGCCGAAAGCTAATTGCGAATCTCCAACAATTCCTGGATGCCAATCGCAGAGATCGGAAAAGGTGTTCCCTCCCATCTATAAAGCCCGACTAGCTCAGCCCGTAGAGCCTATCGGACCACTGATAGCAGTGTGCCGCAGGGGTGTTAGCGCGAGTGGTCGCTAGCACCAGTCCCCCCGCCACCCCCACAACAACATTATGCTGGTGTGACAATATCAGGCTAATAAATAATCATTATATAGCCATACTATCATATATCATATAAATATATATATATATATGTAACGTTAATGATTTATTTTATAAACAATTATGATAATTTTTATATAATTCATAATATATATATTAGAAAGGATTTACATGTACAGTTATATAATAATTATAAACCATTGAGGTTTTCTTGAACCATAAGTAATAATTGACCAAATGAATTAACAATGAATTTTGAATTAGTGTAATATAATATCCGCACGTCGGGATTCATTTTATACCAGACATCGGCACGTCATTTGAATCACATGGCTAGATTTTACGTTACTTACCACGCATAACAATTACAATTTACCCATTCAGAGAAGACCCGGAATCCATTTGGGCGGCTGTATATGGTTAATATATATGGTTCATAGGTTGGTAACATTGGTTGGCATCCGTCGGTCGGCGAAAGACGATGGATTTACATCTTTGTTTTGGTTTAAGTTATACGATTTGTAACGCGGCATTTACGCTTATGACTGAATAAGCCTATCTGTGACCGACAGCAAAGATATTTTTTGTAATTCACACCCGGTTGGCGCTTCCGGTTCCTCAATTTTGCATCTACCGGTAGAATCTGGAACCACTCTATTTGGGTACTTTCCCCGAGTGGAAATCCGATCCATGAAACACTATCTATTTGTACGGCGAATCCACAAACAGAGACCTCCACATTTGATTGATTTTGTTAGCAAAATACCTGGAACAAGCAGCTACCAACCGTTATGTTTTCGTTGTTGTTGATTTTATTTCACATCACCCTCTTTAGTCGAATAAAAATATAATAACATCACAATGTGGCTTTTAGTCTTTTCTTATTGTTCACTAGTACTCCTTTTGTTTGTGTCGGTGATGTGACATTAAACAATACACCAACAACAATAGAAAAGAAAATACCGTGGCGAAAGCGGGTTCAATTACAGCTTGTCAGGCAGTAGTGGATGTCTTTTGTCTAAGGAGTGATTGAGAATGTTTTCTGAGGAGCTGGCGCATCATCTTAGGCTCATTCTTTTCAGAAATGCAGGCTCTTTTCATGTGTAGCGAACTTGCTCATTCTCCGGCAACAACCTGTCTAAAAATGGTCCATGTTGTAGGGTACTGTAGGCATTAACAGATCACTTTAGACAGTAGCAGATCACGCCATCTTGCGGCCTGTTTTGACTTTGACAGTTAACAGGTATCATAATGCATTGACTGTCTCAAAAATCAGGTTTTCGACGATTTAATATGGCACATAGTTTATAGTTTGGTAAAATAATTCATAGCTTATTTTGATATTTTCGGAGCCGTACCGCTGCTGATATTGGACCAATGATTCATGCCATGCCACCTGGCGGTCAAGCTTGCCGGTAAAGCTTGGCGGCAAAGACTAACAGCTAACGCAAATTGGATAGCAACAGCAATTCTGATTTATGGAGGGATCTGATTATTTTTATGCAGGTTCATGGTATATACAGATATGAAACAATTACCTCAGATGTGTACAGATGTATTCATTTGGCAAGAATGGCCTGTTGAAATGGAAGTTGCTGTTTCGCACGAGAACTCGCGGAGCGAAGAGCTCGCTACCGGAAGTGAATTTGAGGTAAAAATGAATGTAAACATTGGTAGAACCTCGCGTTTTTGGACTTATTTCAAGTCAGTGGGTAATTATTTTTGAAATAAGTTCCAATTTATTACATTTAGTGGCTTTTAATAGAAACGATTCAACATGAACAGCGAAGTGATCCGTTACCGACAAGCTGTACTCAATGTTAGAAGAAACATTAAACGAAATAACACCGCTTTGAACAATACAAGCAATTAGCAACATCAGAAACTGAAGATTGCAATATTACTTGAAAAAACTTTTGATGTGAAACTTGACATATCGTCAGTCAGTGGAGACGGCAATTCAGTTTAGACGACAATTAGCCGATGTGCCGTTATTCTTGCTGCGTCGCTGCGTCGTGTCACATTTGCACCTTCCACCCCCAACCCGCCCGCACTTAATCCGACCCGCAACCCCCCAACCTCTGCCGCCATCCCAGGCTTCACCACCTGTCAGCGATGCAGGTATCCCCCCTCCCTCACCCCCCGCCCCACCCCGACACCTCGCACCCCGGCTGGCGGCCACGGGCGCGAGATTTCGGGGTGCAAACGAGATTTTCGCAATGGCGCTACCGAGATAGGAGTCATTTGAATATTAAAACAGCCCTCGACAGAAGTGGACATAACTCGGTCAAATGGATACTAATTGTGTTGGATTTTCGTTTACAACTAGCAAACAAGTAAGTGTTTACGATTATATCTATTATATGTAAGTATGTACATACCCCCGTCACTGCCACAGAAAAGTGGTTGGTACTATTCCCGGTTTTCTCCAACTATTCCGCAGTATTCCGCGTTTTATTGACAGCCCCGCCTACCTGCTTCCCAGCCTACCTACCTGCGAGAGTGTTTAGGGTAAATTTGAGCCAATCATAGTTGGCCAAAACCATGAGTCCGGCACAGTCCGAAAAATCGGCCTGAAGGACCGGTATTATCGCTCATGTGTCCACGGTTTTTCAATCGCATGGACATACGATTTTTTTTTTTTTTTTTTTTGAATTGTGTGTTGCTATAGAAGCTCGCTTCGCTCGCTACTAATATCTTTGCCGACAGAGCTTACCACAGTCGTCGCATCGGTGACCTGTCGATAGGTCTTGGTTTGTGCTCGCTGGTGGGCGCCTAAATAGGCGTTTCAAGTCCAGTTTCTCAAACCAGAGTCCCTCGTGGTGGGCCATTCCCTCACGCACGACACGTACAAATTTCCTCTTTTGGCGTTACCAGGTTGGTAACAGGAATATATATATAACAATATATATATATAACAATATAGTCTATGGTATTATATATATATATATATGGGTTCATGTCTTGTTTCACTTTGGACTCAATAGATGAACAGTATAATCATATATATATTATATATATATTTTTTTTCATTGGTTTCAGGCGCTGGTTAAAATATCAAACCCTTTCGAAAGACATGTCCCAATATGGCACGCAACTTATTACTTCACATTATACCCATTGGGGATGCACACTGCAAATTACCGTAGGGGGGTGGGGGGGCAAGGGGTATTTCCGTTCCTCGGAAATGGCTTTGCATTTTACCGTGAACGGGGAATGAGGAAAATTATTCTGCGTGAACTGAGAATGGGATATTAGCCGACCGCCGTGATCAAGGATTTTCATTAATCGTGAACTGGGAACTTTAATAATAATAATAATAATAATAACCGTGAATCGGGAAATGGTCAATTTAGTATCATGTATCCGCCCTTCCGTTGTATACGGGGAGTTCTCATTTTAATGCATCGTGATCTGGGAATTAAGAAATGTATTCTTCGTAATCTGGGAACATGACCCCCCCCCCTTGCCTCCCCCCTACCATGGCATGTCGCATGCTGGGATTTTTTGATGAACGGCCGGGATATTTTTATGAACGACTGGGCAGTAAGTATTTTAGACATTTCTACTTAAAACCGCCTAAAACCGTCATTTTGTGGTATTTTAAACGTATCTAACATAACAGTGAATTGTTCAACTGGTATTAGGAATCAGGCGTTTTTCGCGACGACAGATATGTTAATATGGGACATGGTAATTCTAGTGTGAGAAACAAGTAGCGGCCCTATATTCTTTTGGTATTTTTCTGGTATTGAACTGTGAACACCTTCAGCATCACGTCAGAATCAAGTCAGGTATAAAGGATGACCAGTTTACAAGCAGTTGGTTACTATTGCCATGGCTGCTGAGCGCAATTAGTGTTTAATCTGTAAAATAAACATGTCACTAAATTATAAATAATACACTGACCGGGTTGGTCAACAGGTTGTTTTCATCATCAAGCGATGACGTGTTTCAACAACACTATTATGCTTATGAAAGCTAACTACACCTGTCTTGTCAATGCGGGGTAAAGCCCTCCTACTGATCAGCCCTGGGGTGACATGATATGTACCCTGGGGGTAAAGTTGTCATCAGGGTTGAGAAGGCAAGGAGACACCATTTCCACCAGCGCCGCGGTAACTTTATGCATGCCATGCAACACCCCACATTACCCCACCTTCCATCACTCACACCCACACCCACCAACACACTCTTATTCTATGAAATACAGGGGTGGAATTCCACAATTATACCTAACGGCACGTGGGTCTGTGGTTCGAGCCCTGCTGTGGCCATGTCTGTGTGGTCGCAGGATGAAGATGCTATGTCTGTCTTCGTAAAGAGTAGGGGGTTACCCCGGGGGCATGGCACAACTCTCCCTTCCTTCTCCCATTGACGCGATATGACCAAAAGGGGTTAAAGCGTCCTGAATAACCAACTAACCAACCACAATTATAAAGCAGCGACGTTGCAACGTTGACTTAAAGACTGCATGTGTAAATGCGCATATGCATGACCACATCACCCGGGTTGGTCGGTGGGTTGTATATTCAGGACCACTTTCGGTAATAGAGTGGAGCGATGTCATCTGGGGTAAACCCCTACTCTTTGCGAAGAAGGACATGGGATCTTTATCCTGCGACCACACAGACATGGCCACAGCGGGGCTCGGACCACCGATTCACGTGCCGTTAGGCTCTCAGGTGACCAGAGCACTCAAGACGAGCGCTCTAAACCATTGACATATCGAGGCGGCCCCCTTCCCCTTGGAGTGACCCGTACTTGTTTGAAGGACATGAACATAGGCAATAACAATCAGTAAATTCGGTGGTGCTAACAATCAAGCCATTCGGGTAACCCCGTGGGAATTTAACAAGCATATATATAGCTGGTCGTTAGAACCGCCGGGTTGGTCAAAGCAAGTTCAACGAACAAGGTCTACTTATATCTCTACTTGTCTATGCGACTTCTTCGTACTCGAAATCAACACGAACAACGTGATATACGCGATTAATGCTTGCGGCCAAAAAATATGGAAATAGCAAGATTTTGTATATTTCAGGATGTCATAAATTTGCTATAAAACGTCACTTTCATGGCACAAAGGCATAAATAAATACATACGTGCATATTGCATTGACGCCGTTGGTATGAAAGCTTATGTTTCATCTTTACAGGTATGTTATTAATGTTGCTCCAAAATGATATTTACCTATCACAAATTATTAATGGAAGATGCTGCATTTCATTACTTTTAACTTTACCAGCAATGTAATGTGTGTTTTGTTGTTCCTGCAAACCTCTTGCTTTATGAATTAATTTCTATGCATGTGGTAAATCTAGCCAATTTCATAAGTGATATTAATATTGATATATTGCCTTTAATATTTGTTCCTTGTCGTAAATTTCATAACATAACAATTATAAGTCGTATAAATGTTGAAACATGTATCTTACCTGTAACCATTATGTGGAAGTTGACGCCGTCTCATAGAGTATAAGCCGCCCCGGAAGTGTCAAAGTCAGTAGCTTCCGGTTTAACGTGCCAGCCGGCAGCCCTCTCCGCCGCCGCGCCCGAAAATGGCTGTCCGCGAGATGACGAGGTTATAAATACCCAAAAAAACGGAAACTGAAGCGAAGCGTCTCGATGACAAGTCAGAGTGGAAGTACAGACCCAGCTTCGTGCCCATGGTATATATATATATGTGTGACTGCATGATGTCGACCTTAGTGGGGAGGCTGGTCGAGGCAATGGCGTCAGTCAATGTGACTGACGCGTGGGGTGCTAGGGTTGGTTTGGGTGAATTATATATATATATATATGACGAGAAATACAGAAACAAATCTGACTTGTCGCCCGCCATTTGGCCCCAAGCTTCTTTGGTTCATGGAGCGCTGTACTAAAGGGTGAGAGGCGTGGGGATCCGGTGCCGTTTTTGTCCGAGCACAGGCAGAAATACAAGACAAATCGCGTATCTCTTGGCGAGGTGTGGGAGAAAATGACCAATGAAATGACAGTGTTTGGCCGGCTGGGGTCCAATTGCCCGACGCATCACCTGCCGGGGGATGGCTTTCCTCGCCATGCCGCTCCTCCCCTCTCCTCCTCCCCCCCCGCCCCCCCGCCCCGTCCCCTTCCCGATCTCGTTAGAGGGCACTCGTTAGAGGGCGCTGCGGGCGCTGGGTCTCACATCAGAGGTCGTTTTGCGCGCGTTTACGGGCGTCAGACGCGAGTGTCCGATAGCGACCTGTCGAGCTCCGGGTGAATAGATTACCAACCGGCTGTAGCTAGTGTTACCGTACCATTAACCCCGACACTGGAATAAAGACTTCTTCTTCAAGGATAAAATTATGTGATCACCTCCCACCTGTGTTAGCCGTTTTACCCCCTCCCCCCACCTCGCTGACGTCTAGCCACACACACACACACCGTCGGCACTCAAAGTAAAAATCGATGACAGATTTTTATACGCGCATGAAAGGGTAAAAAAGACGTATCCTAGACTTATAGTACAATGAAGATAATCGCGTTTGAAGAGACACAGACAGGATATAAAGGCAGGGAGCCTGTCGGCCATATGCTGTCGTTGTAATGTGGGTGTTAAACGTGGAATTAGGCGCCGAAAGGGACGTATTTTCAGATAAGTACGGTAATTGTAAGGTATCCTGGGTCGCAGTGGTGGTCTGCCTCTGTCTACCCGAGAGTAAAAAGTATTTTCTTTGCAGATTCAGCCGTTATATGGCGCTATGGCACTGCCACTACCACTCTGTCCCACGTAACCGCCAACCTCACGGTTGACCTCAACGGCGTTGGGGTCACCTGGTCACGAGGGGTCACCTGGTCACGAGGGGTCACCTGATCACGAATGGTTTTTGAGAGTTGTTTGGATTGAAAGTTGTATTTTCGATGCAGAATTTGAAAAATATAGACATTCTGTCATCGTGCGATCACAATAGAAGAGCTAAGCAAACAAATATTTCTACATAATACGGGGTCAAGATTCAAGCTTCAATATCAAACTTAAAAACATGGTTCGCAACTAACTTGGCTTCTGATAATTCAAAATCGAACCAATACAACCGTAGATGCTAAAGAATGGTGAATTTGAGGCCAGTCTGGATTTTCGATTATATTCAGTTCCAATTTTTGCGTATGAAGGATAATTCTTATGGTTAAATTTGTTCAATTCATAACTTCAAAATCGAACCAATACAACCGTAGATGCTAAACAGTGGTGTATTTGATGCCCGACTAGGTCTTCGAATATATTCATTTACAATTTTCGCGTATGAAGGATAATTCTTATGGTTAAATTTGACGTGGGGCAGAGAGACTATATAGCGCAAGCGGAAAGCCATAATACAACACGTCACGCAGAGAGACGTTTTGTGTGTAATCAGCAGTTGAACAACAGGAGACCACGGCAGAAAAGTCGTACCAGCTAGTGCTGCTTGTCAGTGTCGCAATAAATACGGTGACTAAATCTCGTTACGTTATGGTATGATAAAGTTATGGTGGTACAATGTTGACTTTCAATGCTCGATGCCGTCTATCTGCAGTCTTGACACCGCCAACATTCATTGAACTAATAAACTTCGATGTTATTGAATATCCGATCGGGATTATTCTGACCCCAATGCTTGACAGACATACAAACCTGAGAGCATTCGTTCCTGTCGCGTACGTCGTCGCTATACGTCTCTTTGTGTGTTTTTACATCGTTAAAAGTATTTTAACTGTTGTGACCACTCTCCAAGGAGAGGTCGCTCGTTTCGCTCCAGCGGATTACCATTTCACAAAATATATTTCCCTTGTCTCCTACACAGTCGTAGACGAAACTTTTCCATCTACAAACTCTAAATGTCCGATTTGGGTGAGACCAACTTCGATGAAGGCCTTGACGAACAGACAGCGGTTTTGTCCACCTGTCGTCTTGCCGAGTTTCCCCACAATATTTCACGTTGCAGTATCTCAGGTAGCAATACATTACTTTCTTCATGGCATTCGCTATGCGCTGAGATGGGGCCAGTAAAATCACTCGGGGTTTAAATATCTACCGATAAAGTAAAGATGTTAAGAGGAAACTATAACAGAGTTTGCAAAAAGATTACTGGGCTCCTTAATATGTGGAGACAGAGAGACTTAAAACTGTTTGGCAAGGCCGTCATTGTTAAGACGTACGCAGTAGCACACCTGGTTTATCTGATGTCGATATTGCCAACACCAGACGTTACCATGTTAAAAACCGTCCAAAATGAAATATTTAGATTTATATGGAGTGGAAAAACCGGAAAATTATTATATAATACTAAGCAAATGGGAGGATCTATACCCCAAATCTTGGAATTAAAAGCAAATCACTTAAGGTTGCATGGGTACAACGTGTTGTTGGCAATGAATCGTGTGCGATATTTGTTCACAGCTACTTTGGCATTATAGATGAACTGTTTTGGAGATGTAATTTGAGAGTTAAAAACAACTATCTCCTTTTACGCAAATATATCTAGCGGTTTCATTCGACAAAAATTATAGAGACTTGGTGTTAATTTTATTTCGGCGCATTAGACGATATGGATGAAGTACAAGAGGAAGTCTTATGGTATGATTCCACACATAAAAGTTAAAAATAAGGTAGGAGATACTTTTTGTCAGAGATCTTTGCGATGAACAAGGCGTATTCACAGATTTGTCAAAAGTATGGGAGTAATATAAATGTGTTACATTATTATGGTATTATACGCAGCATTCCAGAAAAATGGAAACCTTTACTGGCATTCGGTGCACACAACAAGACCTGTGCACGATTTGAGAGATATATAGAGACAAAACATGTCAGTAAATTTGTATATAAGAGTCTTGTTAGCAGAATTGCTACAGTACCGAAGACTCCACTCCAAGCATGGAGAGTTGATATAGATATATCAGAGACCAAATATTTAGCTTCTTTTCAAAATATATTTTAAACAACAGATCGAGTGTGTGAAATTGCAAGAATTCCAATACCGGGTACTCCGGGTATTTTATCAACGAATGAAAGACTATATAAATGGGGTCTAAGAGAGTATGATTTATATTTTTTATGTAACGAAGACATTGATACTTTGATGCATGGTTTTGTGGAATGTGAAGCTGTAAAGACGTGTTGGCAGTCTCTGTACCTCTGGCTTGGAAACAGATTCGGAATTTTGATTGAGTACAATGTAAAAGATATTCTATTTGGTGTTAAAGACAAAACTGCTGACTTCATCTTGTTAGGAAAACAGTTTTTATATTCTTGCAAATGTAATTCAAAGTTCTCGGATTTGAAGACATTTTTAGTACGATCAAGAAGATGCGGTAACTTAGAGTATCAAATAGCAAAAAGCAAGGATTAAAGTTGCACGTGGAGTTGTTTCGCTGTTTTTGAATGCCAAATTTGCGCATAAGAACACAAACCTAAGGCCTTAAGGTTCATAACAGACAATAAACACCTACCATATCGCTCACAAATTATCTGCCAATGAGCAAAACATTTCAAATTCATGAATTGTCCGCCACAAAAATGAAAACTTGTGCTGATTTGAAACGTCATAAACGTGTGTACACAAGTCGTTTACCTGTGCCACCGACAGGGGGCCCAAGCGCTAAAGTATATGAGACAATAGAAGCGTCCGGAGCGCCACTTTTTCTTTGGCGGTGGCTGTTGACACTGCTTGTGGTCAAAGGTAACATTTCCTGTTTATGTTTATTTTGGTACAGCCGTTGCAAAGGTCAGCTCCACATGCAGCTTTAACTAAGGGTACGTGCAATGTTGTTTCCGTTTGCTATAGTTTAACCTCTCTCGAAGTGACGCAAACGAATGTTTAATAATTTTAGAGGCATTTTATTGTGTTGCCGTCACGAACGTAACCGATACATGCCGGGACGCAATCTAGTGGGTTATGTGTTACGATCGCAACACGTGCAAGGCGGGCGAATTCAGCTTCTTTTTCTTTTCTTTAAATTTCTAAGACGAGTATACATGTTTTGCGTCGTCACAAGTAGAACTAAGATCCCTTCGCCATGTAACGACGACCCCGGGTGGAGGAAAATAAGGATGCGCGGATAGTGACCGCGCCAAACACTTACCACCGGGGAGGACAAGCACGCTAGCAGCGAGGTAGCCCCCCCTCTCCGAAGGTTCATCCCTCGTTTACCAGTAGCATTAAAGGGAATGAGGTAACAGTTGGCAAGTTAGGTGGGCATGTTTGGGAAATATATCACCACTATATAACTATTACCTTCAACAATTTGTTTGGGATAATTTTGTAGATCGACAGAACACATGGAGGGACACCAAATAAGAATCCGCTTGCGAAGCAAAGACAGAAATAAGAAGAGGAGCAACAGAAAAAAACGAGAATATTGGAGAATGGTTAAGAAAAACCAGAGAGAGCAACTTTCCAGTCACAAACGGAGAAGATTAAACGAAAACCGCAGAAGGCAGTATCAGGATTCGAAAGCACACAAACTAAACCAGGCTGATATACAACCCAAGACCTCTGGAGATGCCATCTTTTCGGCGGATAAAAGAAGTGCTGTAGCAAAGCGAAAAGCTAAGCAACCAGCTCGAGACGCACTGCCAAACACCCCAAATAGATTTGCAGGCACTGTAGAGGCGTTGCTAAAGTCTGCCTCCCCAAACAAGAAGAAAGTTCTACACAAGAGAAGCCTATCTTTTGGAAAGCGGCTTGAACTAGGAGCGAAGATGGTCGAGGTCATGGCTGAAAAAATAGAGAATTTAAAGTCAGAAAGAAGCATGCCCTCCCGACTCGTGAATTCCGCGTTACTGAAGACGTTTGCGGTGCTGAAAAAGTATCGCCTCCTCAGGACAGCCAGCTCTTCTGTTGGCATTAGCTGGACACGACTAATGAAAGCGTCACATGTTGCCCAAAAGCGCAAGTCATACAAATCAATCGTATCATCCCAAACATCTCTGCTGTTCAAGACGTTCCTGGAAAACAGCGCCACATCTCTACCGCATAAGAAAGCATACAGCAAGAAACTGGAAAAAGCGAAGTGCTATTTGTCAAAAACAATGTCCCCAATTGTATGGCGAATTTAAGACGGCATATCCTAACAACCCAATTGGAGAGACAAAGTTTAACAAGCTGCGACCAACTCATATCACGCTTGCCCGGGAACAACGCCTGGGCCAACGTTTATGCGAGTATTGCACAAATGGGTCACTCAAGCTTCGCACATTGAACCGATTGGCTGACAAGAAGAACCTGCCACACTGTAAAATTTCAAACGTGCCAAGAACCCTGGCGACAAGTTTTTCCGCAGAGAATGTCTCGACAGGAAAATACCATCTCGTCCAGGACATATTCTCCTTTCCCTGATTTCCATATCACATTCTATCAAAATAGTCATATTATTGTGCCCATGTTACTACACTGAAAACCTAATATCCTCTTTTAGATGTAACAAACGTAACATTGGTGTCCACGTTACGTTCATCACATTAAATTTGCCAAAAATGTTAACTAAGTAACTTCCAATGCAATGTGTTTGATTTTATATAAAGTTGTTTATATTGCAAACCCCGAACTATATTAAGCAAAAAACATCCCTTCATGCAATATAAGTCATTTTCCACAGCTTAGAAGAACTAAATCTGAAGTCTCTTTAAAGTGTCTAACATGAACTTTTTGGTTTTGACCCCAGAATGTCACTAAAGTACTTTTATGTCCATAATACATTCTCTTAATGAAATAAGGGCATGTAGACACTTACTATAATGTGCGTTTTAATCATTTGAGGACAATGAATAAAGTTTTGTCATAAGTCAATATATCTCTTTCGTGTCCTTGTTACGTACGAAACATTTTCAATTTTAGGCTACGTTTCACTTGGTTACCAGTCCAAATTTATCTTTTAACAATTATACATATATGCTTTAGGGACATCTCTCTTAAGTGGAGTGGAATAGTTTTACTTATTTATAAGTTCCAAATATGACCTCCATGTCACACTTTGGTAACCCTTTTTCGTGAAGTGACCCATGTCCATTTACTTTAACGTGACCTAGGAATAGAAATTTTTTATTCTCCGTGACTTGGGAACACTACCCCCCACCCACTTGCCCCCCCCCCCCCCCACTCCCCCTCTCTGTTATGAAAGGGGAAAGTGTGGATCCGGGGCTTCACGAGGTGGGGTCATATCCCCACAGTTGCGTGCTGCCGTCTAGCACAACTCTTATACCAGAACCGTTCTTTATTTGGCACGCGCAACACGAAGCGTGTAACCTGTAGGACACAACATGCGATCGAGTATAAACCAAGATGGGTTGTTTTCCTTAGTTTTGGTTTAATAATGTCATATTACAAACTTGCGCGCAATTTGATTTTGAAGTCCCAAGAATGTGGCGTCACGCGAGACAGGCATATTAAAAAAATCGACATTCGACATTGACCCCCAAATTCCGACAATGAGGATCTGAAAAGGCAAATTGGACACAGATAGTGGCATTTTAGAAAAAAAACGACATTGATTAAATACGTCACCGAATAATTAATCATGCATTAACCTAGCCAAACATTCGTAAAAAAACAAACAATATATGCAAAGATAGAAATAGCTAGTAACCATATAACCCTGATCTACGACCATATTTTAGGCACTACTAGACGTGGTGAGCACATACTTTTCTACGCACGACCTATTGGTGTGTAACCTGAAGCCCGGTTTTATGGACTGAACCGCTGGCCAAAATTGTAGTATTCAATATAGCATAGCACGTTCAGAATCGGGACATACATAGACCGGGGTAGCCTAATCTCAGACCGCTACAGTAGGTCTGGCATTGTACCGTGCTCCATTTACCCCAATTTATCCCCATGCTAATTATAGGCTATGTGGAGGGTGTAATCTCAAACCGCCAGCTGCACGTAGATGATCACCGTTTCTTCGCGGCGTATGGTGCCCCCCCCCCCCCCTTGGGGGTTGGGGGCTGTTTGCATGGGCTTTGTCGGTTCCCCACCTTCGCAAAAGTACAAACAAGCATAGCTTGAGAGGAAAGACGAAAATCGGGGGATAGGTGCAACTGACCATGAGCCGATAACTATGAAAGGTCACAGATAAAGGGGCCGCATTCATAATCCCGCTTATAACATAGCTGGAAGATAGCGAGAATATATGAATCTCCAAAAAGTCTCTAAAGAATACTCTGAAACAAACCGCGGATATATACCCAATATTACCCAATGTGGACCCGTTTCGTTGTGGTGCGAGATATAAAGATCGAGACGGGCGGATGTTGTGCTTCGGTCGAGCCTATGGAAGACCGAGGGCAGGATTTCGTATGAAATATGACTGATCGAGCGGGTTTGGGGACTTCTGAAACAGTAGCATATACGTACAACGCGGCACTTTGGCGTAGTGGATAAGGCTTTCGACAGTGGGCATGAAGGTTGGGTGTTCAAACCCAACTGGGTACCTATTATTAATATTTTTTCGTTTTTATGCTGGAAACACATTTCGGTTGATATAAAAGAAACATTCGGCCCGCGGGCGTCAGTTTTTGAACATAGAATTGCAAAGGACTAGTGACAATATTGGGTTATATAGGCCGAAACGTCTCGATCCGTCTTCAAGTGGCGGAATCGAGTCTTTATAATGGGATAATATTTCTTTGCGTTCAAACTACTGGTTCGATTTCCATGGCATTTGGCACACATGATGTTAGTAATATTGGTACATATTCCACCACATGTAGGTAATCTACCTGCATGCATGTGGTCACCGCAATTTTGTATAATTTTTCTTGGGTTACAATTGATCATCCAACTCAAAAACTATAAATGTGAGGTGAAATCCGAAGGCACATAACTTTCGCGCCTGTCTCTGAAGAATACTTTGAAACAAACCGCGGATCTCTAGACCCAATATTAACTGAGTTACGCGGGAAAACATGTTTCATGACCATGACCTTGCCGTGACCTTGACCTTGGAAGCGTAACCTTGATCAATATAGTACTTTCCGCCCAAATACTACTGTCATGTTTCACGCAAGGTGTTGTTTGTCTGAGATGTCCCCTTCATGGAGAAATTGGGGAGGTCATTTTCCCGCCAAAATGCTCCCGTAGGGTCCCATGTTAAACTTTGGGAATTTTTAGCGAGAAAACTATGCGTGATAGGCAAAATGTGAAGGCGGTTTCCATATCCAAGTCGACGTTTGCCCGTCGTTTGCAACTAATCCCGACTCTCTAGCGTCACTATTAAGCGAACGGCGGCCATCGCAACCCCGAAAGAGTGCCGGTCCATATCGCCGTTGACTCATAATGGGAGCGTCGGCATGGAGGGGGGTGCACCTCTTGTGAGCGCTCTAGCGGCCAAACTAAGCGTCCTAGAGCATTTCTGAGGTGGTTTTCATAAGTCTAGCTCACATTTCTCTCTCCCTTCATGCCAAATCTGGGCTCCCTATCTCAAATATTAACCGAGTTATGGCCTTGCAAAGTTTAAAACGCCACTTGACACGTACGCTGAATATAGATTGGCCGATTACTCGAAAATCGTTCAGTATCCGGAAACATTTGAGCCAGTCATGCGTGTCTGCCTCTCTCCGCAGAATACTCTCCAACAAACAACGAATCTCTAGACGCGATATTAACGAAGTTACGCGGGAACACATGTTTCGTGTCCTTGACCTTGCTGCGACCTTGACCTTGGAAGCGTGACCTTGACCAATATAATTATTCGTGCCCAATTACTAATGTCATGTATCACGCCAGGTGACGTTTGTCTCACTTGTGCCCTTCACGGAGAAATTGAGACTACTTTCCCGCCAAAATGCTGCCGTAGGATCCCATGTTAAACTTTGGGAATTTTTAGCGGGAAAACTATTCGGGCGATTTTTACAATTTTGAGACGATATATAACGTACCTATGGGCCCAATAACAGAAATAATGGTGAGCGTCATTAGATGAAAACTAAGACAGTAGTAGTGATTTTTCCGATTTTTGGTCCTATCTTTCAATGGTTAAGCGAAATGTGAAAAATTCCTGTGACCTTGACCTTTGACCTAGATTGCCCATCTACAAACTTGGTCTGACGGTAGGCCGTGGCATTATCTATGCAGAAGGAGAAGTCGATATCTCAAACTTTGTAAAAAAAAAAAAAAAATCCAAAGTTGTCAATTTTCAAGAGCCCGTGGCGCAAAAACTTTTCATCCTACATCAAATCTGATGTCAGTAACGAGAAAGACTTTGAGGAGCTGAGTATTTTGACACTAATTGCGGCTCTCTAGCTGCAATATTAAGAGAGCTAGAGCGGAAAATGTGTTTTGGACGTATGAGGTCATCGTGACGTTGACCTTTGAGTTATATTGCCCATCTACGAACTTGACCTGTCGATTGGCTGCCGGAATGTTTTGGTAAAAGAAGAGAACGATATCTTTAGTCATTCGACAGATAATGCTCCGACAGACAGACAGACAGACACACACACAGACAAACCGAACACACCGACATAAGACGAAAATCGTAGATTTTCGTCTTAATTAACCTGTTAATGCCCATGCAGGCTTAGACCGCATCGACAAGGTTTTAATCTGTTTGCCGTCTATTATCGCCAAGCACGACAAAAAGATGTGTCTGCAATCTGAACGCTTTTGCTTTATTTGAACTCTATAGGCACAATTGTGCAAGTACAATTTACAGACATAAATCACTCTACGGTTTATTCTAGCTGGAACATTTCTTGTAGTTAAGGGCGCCTGCAGGCTGTGGCCCCGGGTGTGGGCTATGGGTCCGGTCTGCGGCTCCAAACGCTGACTAGGGCTCCATGCCTTGGACTGTGGCTCCGGGTGTGGGCTATGGCTCCGGTCTGTGGCTCCGAGCGCTGACTATGAGGGCTCCTAGCTGAGGGGGGTTAGCCATGTCGCGTGTCGATTTTAAGAAAAGGTCCATGTCGCGTGTCGATTTTAAGAAAAGGTCCATGTCGCGTGTCGATTTTAAGAAAAGGTCCATGTCGCGTGCCGATTTTAAGAAAAGGTCCATGTCGCGTGTCGATTTTAAGAAAAGTTACATGTCGCGTGTCGCTAAGTCTTATGTCGCATGTCGATTCTAAGACAACCCCAATGTCGCGTTGTCGATTTTAAAAATCGCCGTGTCGCCGTGTCGAAAAAGCCCCTCTGGGGACCTACTATGGCTCCATGCCTTGGACTGTGGCTCCGGGGGTGGGCTATGGGTCCGTGCACTGGCTATGGCTATCTATGCTGGACTAATGTTTCAGGCTCCAGGCGCAGGCTTTGGCTTCGGGTGCGGGCTATGGCTTCCTGCGCTGGCTTTGGTTCCGTGCGCTGGACTGTGGCCCTGTGCACTGGACTAGTGCTCCGGGCTCCGCGGTCTATCCGATATGGCTCAGGGCGCGGGCTATGGCTCCCTGCGCTGGACTATAGCTATGTGCACTGAACTATTGCTCCAGGCTCCGATCGCCGGTCCGGCTATGGCTGCAGCCTATGGGCTATGGCTCTCTGCGCTGGATCATAGCTCCGGGCGCTGGACTATGGCTCCGGGTGCGGGCTATGGCTGCGGGCCATGGCTCCGGGCGCGGGCTATGACTCCTGCCTATGGCTCCGGGCGCGGGCTATGACTCCTGCCTATGGCTCCGGGCGCGGGCTATGACTCCTGCCTATGGCTCCGGGCGCGGGCTATGACTCCTGCCTATGGCTCCGGGCGCGGGCTATGACTCCTGCCTATGGCTCCGGGCGCGGGCTATGGCTTTTTGCGCTGGACTATGGCTCCGGGCGCGGGCTATGACTCCTGCCTATGGCTCCGGGCGCGGGCTATGGCTCTCTGCGCTGGACTATGGCTCCGGGTGCGGCCTATGGCTCTGTATGCTGGACTAGTGTTCAAGGCTCCGGGTTATGCCGCGCTTCGGACGCGGGCTATATGACTCTGGGCTCTGGCTTTGGGCGCGGGCTATGGCTCTCTGCGTTAGACTATGGCTCCGTATGCTGTACTATGGTTCCGGGCGGAGGCTGTGGCTCCGGTCGCCGGATATTATTAGATAACCAGTTTAATATGAAAATGGTATCCTTTCATGCACGGACTCCCAGTTGGCAACAAAGCACCCTCTCCGTCCATACCCCCCCCCCCACCCCCTGCCTCCAAGTAGACCAACTCCACCCGTCACTGAAAATTTTTTTGCTCAAATTTATAAAACAGTAAATGTGTAAGCAAAATAAGGTACCCGACATTCACTGACAGGCCCGGGCACTCGCCTTACTTTTTAAGTAATGACAGGCCATTGAAGGAAATACACGTGGCCTCTCCCTCCTAGCGTTCTATATTTAAGACACCAGCAGAATGAAAGTTTTCAGTCTAGTTAGTAACAAAGTACATTCGAATTGACAGATAATATCAGAAGAAAACTCCATATACAGAAACATTAATACGTGCTTGAGCAACTTGTTGTGTATATTCCTGGAAGTGGGTGCCTCGGTACAGCAAAAACTTCGGTAAATGTCAAATGTCCCATGACAATATTCATGTTATATCTTACGCTGCTCGCTACTTTTGTCGTAACATTTATTTCTCTCTTATGAGGTTATTTTTTGCTATTCGTGTTCGTTTTTCTAGTAATCTTCTTGTAGTTCTGTTGCTCCTAGCGGTTTTGATAGGAGTCTGGGAGGGATAAATGGCGACACGCGACATAAGCATACTTGAAAAATCGACATTCGGCATTGACACCCAAATTCCGATACCGAGGATCTGAAAAAGCGACATCGGCACGAATTTTTGAAAAAACGACACTAAACTTAACCAAAAAGCTACACGGAACGTCGTGAAAAATCAACATTCGACACCGAAAATCTTGAAAAGCGACATTCGACCCTGGACTTATCCTTCCATACCCCTTTTTATGGAATTAATTGTCGATCCAATATGGTCGCTTTCTCATCCAGACAACTACATGGGTTGCATCTGCATATATGTCACTTTGTGGAGTATTTTATCAGAAAACCCGACTTCTACAGTGTATGGTCACGTTCCCAAGAGGGGGGCGGGGGGACCTGATTCAGCACCCGCTGCCGGGACTACTCAGCATGCTCAGAGGTGGGCTCAGTTTCACGCCTGAGTCCTAGACGGATGTCTTATGATAGTGAACGTTTCAACGGCTGTCCTGTCTATCGTTATGTTTTACTCGTTCTGAGGAGACAAGCGAAACCAAACTGTTCTGCCAAGGCTTTGCCAAAGGCTCCACGAAGTATAACTTGAATGTCCTGATAACTGACTGTTGCAGTATAAGCCACATGAATATCCCAATAAAGATTAACAATTCGGTTTTACGCCGTTTTCTGGTTTAAAAGCACAACGATTGCAACTAATTTGTCATTGTCATCCTAAATTCTTATTCATTTCAAACTTCATATCCTGCCTGGATACGCCCCCTCGGATGTCAGGCATAAGGGCCGCATGGCACAAGGGCCGCGCGGATGTTAGGGGGTTGAGGAGGACGGGGGTGTGGTGGGGGGGGGGGGAGCGGGGTGGTGGTGTGTGTGTGCGGAGGGGGATGTGTGTGGACGCAGTGTGCCGTGGCCAAGTACCGTGGCGGCGGACGCAAGGTGTGAATTGCAACTTGTAGTCTCTTATCGGCTTCCGTGTCGGGGTCTTGGAGTGGGGCACAGTAGCGAGTCAATTACTACGTCAATTGTTTGAAGTAGTTGTCAGTAGTTGTCAATAAATATGTATTTACCGTATTGCGCCTTCGTGACTAATTGGTTAATCGCAATCAATCAGTCTGTCTAATCTGAATCTGATTAGCCGCTAATCCCCTGCCGCACCCGACTCTGCCTTATCTGCCCAGCCGCTGATCCCCTGCCACAACGCCCCCAAAACCCCCCCCCCCCTCGCTCCTCCACCCCTTGTAGGGGGTGGGGAAATCGCGCGGCCCTCATGCCACGCGGCCTTTACGGCTGTACACCGCCCCCTCCCCCCTCCACCCGCTCACGCTGCCACCGAATACTAATAGGCCGACCAGCTGACAGTCGTCCGGTGAGGTTGTATCATGCCACCCGGGAGGTTGCCATAATCCAGCTGCATAAGACCGTATATACTTCTATATACCTTATGTAGCTGACTTGTCTGTAGACAGATGACTGTCGAGCAGCATGGGCGTACGAAGATTATTGCGATTGGGGGGGCACAACCAATATATACCAGGTCCTATATAGGACCTGATATGACGTGCCTATACAAAGATGTTTTAACTTTATCGTGAGGTTTCAGGGGTGGATCTAGGAATTTGCCAAGGGGGACGTTGCTGTCTGAAAAACTTGTGACTGGGAGGGGGTGGGGGGGGTGCTCTCTGAAAAGCGTGCAACCAGTGGGGGGGGGAGGGGTTCGGACAAGCAGACTTTAACAGTGTCTGTTCAGGTTCATGTGAATTATTGGGGGGTACAAAGATATCAGTGCCTCCCCAATATTTAGTCAGGGGGGGCACAAAGATACCTGTATTCCCCCAATATTTCGTCAGGGGGGGCACATGCCCCGGATGCCCCCCTGGTTCCTCCACCTATGGTCAGCCAATCGGGGTGCATGTGGGCCTGTGTGACGTTTTCTAGTGAAATTGAATTTGGTGACTTGGGGCTAGCCTGTAAGTTAGAATACTGGGGGCGAATATATTATGCCTGGTTCCATGCTAATGCCTTATACAAAGCTTTAGTTACTGGCCCTGGTGTCATGCAGTGGTGACAGATACAGATAACAGATAAAGGCGTATACCATAGCGAAGCGGGGTGATGGGGATTGGTTCAGGTGTATACCCATTTTGACTGCTGGTCAATTGCACGACCAGCCATCAGCCTCAATCCCTTTCCATCTGAGCATACCATCATGCTCTTAAAAATTGACCTCCAAACCCCTCACACCATATCCCTGGTACCATATCATTTTATAAGCCATTATATTCGCCAGTTCCACTGCCTGCCATATTGGCATTCTATCAATGTGTGAATATATATATGAAATGTGTATTCAGAATGTTATCCCACTCTCTCATTACTGATCAATTACTAGTTTATTACATGTGCGCAAATACCCAAAGCTTAATTAATAATTTTGTCAGATAAAACTTCAAGTTGGGATTAGGGCATTAGTTATACTTTTGTCTCACAGACAAACGTTTTGTCTCACAGACAAACGTTTTGTCTCGCAGACAAACTTTCTGTCTCACAGACAAACAATGTCCCAAATTATAACAGGGTTAGCCCCCCATTACACCTATATCACAGATCAAGCTTTGCAAAGTGAGAATCCAAGACATTACCAAAGAAAACCTGTATGTAACAATTAATGCTCTGTTTTCATAAAGGGACATGGCAGGATGATTTAAGTTTACAGTTCACAGTGTGCGAAAGTCAGCCTGCAGACCTATACATATTAATTGATGATCCTCATACACAAATCACAAAGTGCTCCTGGTGAAAAAAAGTAAGGACCATATTGTTCTATTTTTATTTGGAAAAATACTTTCAAATCAAATCCCAATTGATCAAATCAAATCAGCATTTTTCAATACATAAGCAAATTCATTATTGCAAACAACCTTAAGTTGTTGTGTAAAACACAATCGGCATACTCTAGTATTGTAGTGCAATGCTTTTATCTGCATGCATGTAATTGTTTTGGTTCAATTTTATTCAAAGTGCATGTACCAGTATTCATGAATAAACTGATGTATACTTGTGGAGGTACGGAAAGTAAAATGCAAGTATTTAAATTTGCGCCTTCGTTGCTGTTTTGACTCCTTACCTGCTGTAGAATAACTCCAGTATTGTTGTTACTTCCAGACATGCAATATGTACTCTTCTTTAAATGAGAAAAGACCTTGCATTCCGAGTGAGACTGAAGCACAAACTGCTGAATGGAATGAAAAGTGGAATTCACAACAGGTAACATAACATTATTTATGTACTTCTTTATAAGCATCAGGTCTTAGACATCAACTGTATGTAACACCAGACACAAAATGTGTCCTGATCAGTAAAGCTGAAGGTGCCAACAACTTCAAAACAGATTAGCCAGAATTCTATTTTTGCCAACCAATATTTTGGCTGTTAGAAAAAGGTGTTCAGTGTACACACACAACACGGCGCTAGCTGATCAGTGCGCATTATGAGCTCGCAATTTACAATTTTATAGACAAAAGTAGTTATAGATGTCATACAAAATTGTGATTTTCTTCTAAACCTCTTGACAAAAAGGCCCTTTTTCGGCGGGTAAGCAGCAAATAAGTGCCCGCCAAATTGAAAATCGAGTGCGAGAAATAGATCTAGATATCATCTTAATGGTATTTATCAAGTACCATCCCTTCAGCTGTTTGTAAACGTATTCCCAAAAGGTCCGAGTAGTGTCAATCAGGCTATTAGCCGCCTGCCCGCCGGATGGGCGGGCAGTTTCAATTTTGGCGGGCAAGCGGCTAATAGCCTGATTGACACATTGTGTGATCAAATCCGGGATAAAGCCATTCCGCACCTACTCTGCGATTGGGCATTTTCGAAAAAGTTTCAATGTCATCTCTCCTAGGGTGAAATACAATTTATTTTTTCAGATTTGCGGCTCTGTCAACAATTACGAACGGCATGGCGACAATGTGTTTCAGCACTTGTGGGATCAACTGCAGCATCTGGTAAGTGGATATTTGTGTTCATTGTTTTTGCAGAATAAAGATAATAATGTTTTTCTATGGGTGTAAAGAAGAATTCAATTGAGCCCACACTAATTCAGTTATGAAATCGGCTGAAGGACGAAGAATCCCAAGCATACTTGAAATATATTTCCGCGTTATTTCATTATTGTAAGCCATGCTGGATCAGTTGATAACGGACAGGGCTGAGCTGCAGATTACCACGTCATAGGTTCGAACTCTGATACCGTCATCCAGGCCGTGATTTATGCAATCAAATTTCGTGGTCGCGGGAGGTGTCTTGGCCCATATTAGCCTTGCTGTACACACAATATGCCAGAAACGTTGACATTTCATATACTGTTCCTGTCCTGGTAAATCGATGGGGCCAGCTCGATAGCTCAGTGGCTCAGGCCGCTCACCTTGAGTGCTCTGGCCACCTGAGAGCCTAACGGCACGTGGATCGGTGGTTCGAGCCCCGCTGTGGCCATGTCTGTGTGGTCGCAGGTGAACGATCCCATGTCCTTCTTCGCAAAGAGTAGGGGGTTACCCCCGGGGACATGGCTCCGCTCTTCCCTTCCTTCTCCTATTGACGCGATATGACCAAAAGTGGTTAAAGCGTCCTGAATATACAACCAACCAACCAACGTGGTAGATCGATGTCTTTACCATATATGTGTGTAAGCTGACTGTGCTTGCGTGGTGGTTGGCATCCGCCCGTCTGCGAAAGACGATGGATTTTGCGGCTTTGTTTGCTTTCATGTGATACGATTGGCGTTGCGGCATTTAGGCTTATGACTGAATAGGCCTATCTGTGACCGACAGAGCTTGCCGCAGTCACCACATCGATGACTTGTCGATAGGTCTTGGTTTGTACTCACTAGACTCCTTGATGGCGTTTCGAGTCCAGTTTCTCAAACCAGAGCCCGTCGTGGTGGGCCATTCCCTCACGCACGACACGTGACCATTTCTCTTTTCGAATGCTACATTCTCCCAAGAATTTGAATCGATGTCCCTCCGTAGGTGGATAAGTTCCAGCGGATGGGTCTGGAGCTAGCGGCGCTGGCCGTGGACTGCAACCTCACGGAGGTCTCCGGTGGAGGATTGCACGGCCTGACAGTGCACACGGCGGGAACCCAACACAGTCACCAGTGGCTGCTCCAACAGTCACACTTCCTCGTCTTATACAAGGAACACGTCCTCCGAACCTCCCACGTCACCACAGCCGGTGAGTATTCGAACCCACGACCTTCTGATGTTCCTCGAGTCAGCCGCTGTGCCTGGTTGGCAACAAGAGGGATCCCTCTGGTCAATACCAGAGTTGAGTTCCGCATCACGGTCGACCGCCGAGTACTATTTTGGTCATTCTGAACTCACTATCGAACAACACTGGGCACATAGTAGTATTTTTAGTTGTTGCGGGGATATCCACTAAATATGTATCCTTACTTTGGAAACAGCAACACAATTTAATAGTGTAAAATATTGATAAATAAAAGAAAATTATTAAGCATCTTTATTTACGGGTTATCCCCACTTATTTAAGAAGAATCGTCGTTCAGAATTTAATATTATCATGCGGGACTGCTTTCGATCGCGGCGAACCATACCCACTTCCGGTTCAAAATTGTACGTGTCCTTGACCAATCCGCCAAGTTTGAATCCTTATTTTTCGTACCACAAGGAGTACGATCGCGTTCGACGGCCATACGGAACGCATTCTAGTATGAATGGTGTGACTCAATATTAAAAGTAATACTGCATGCATACGGTGTATTTGTATATTTGCCATGATGGGACATAAGTTTCTAATTATAATAGACTATTGTATGGCTTCTATCTTTAACATTATTTCTAGCGTTATCAAAACTCAACAATGACCCGCGAGTTCGCATAAATAGCACATATACTGTCTCATAGTCATGACTCACTATGAATTATTGTTTATTTTCAGCATCGGGTGTATCTGGGGTGCTTAATGCCATCAAGCAGGCGATATCAGCGCCATCTAGCGAGCGCTTACCTGCGATGGGTTACGATGGCGGTTGCAGCCCCCAGACGGCGCCTCCGTCGACTTACGCGTCCGTGACGTCAGAGGGTCTGGCGGAGATGGCTGGCGGGTCGGTGACTGGTGGCCACTATTACGCCTCGCCTTACCCTCCGGCGAACTACTCTCTCTTTGGGCGGTTTGGCGTGGAATACGCACCATTCCTCAAGACATTGAAAGCTCAATCTGCTGGCTCCGAAGGTCGCGGTTGGCACTCGTCATTCAACAACGAACGCTGGGGGGTGGATCCTGAGCGCCACCAAGCGGTGGAGGATGGCGACCGTCTCGAGGTGACCGGACTTTACTCAAGTCATGACGACGCGCTCAGAGAGACGTCGACGAGTCATCCTTTGGATCATACCGAGACTGGATCCTGTTTGAAAATTAGGAAAAAGATTGACCCGATTATAGACGAATCTCGGCAAGTTTGTGGACAAATCCCGGGTGCTACAGGTCCGAGGACGACACATGATCAGCGCAGTCCAGAAAACAACAGTGACGTGAGAGGTGCCTCACCGGCTCGGGTTCCAGAGGGTGAAATTGACAGTAGTGCGACGTCTGGGGAGAGAAAGGCCTTTCCAAAAACTCTACCGACAGAGCAGCAGCAGCAGCAGCAGACATGTGTTACCAATGCATCCACGGAAGCTGGATCTTCAGAGGATGAGGATGAGGATGAAGAGACGGACAGTGAGGACAACTATTCACCCCAGACTTCTAGAGCTGAGGCGACGAGGGACGAGTTGAGATCGCGTGACCCTGACCTTAAACGTCCGTCTGGTGGAGAACATTCCGGAGCGACGACGACGACAACGACAACCAACCACGGGGTGAAAACACCTTCCAGGAAGAGAAAGCCGTGCCTCTGCGATATTTGTAACGAGTACTTCGGCCGACGTAATTTCGGGAGGCACATGAAAGTGATGCACGGCCAGGCTTACGCGAAGCCCGAGTGTCGCTATTGCAGCCAGCCGTGCCGAGACGCCTTGCAGAGGGCCCGCCATGAGCTATCCGCGCACGACGTCCCGGCCGACATGTTCCAGTGCGACTCGTGCGAGCGGAAGTACCTGACGAAGGTCTCATTGAGGAACCACCACAAGGTGGCGCACGGCGACGGCCGCTTCCCGTGCGGAGAGTGCCACGGGTCGTTCCGCAGCCGATTCGTCCTCCGCGAACATGTGCGCGTGGTGCACCGGAAGCGGAAGGACTTCCACTGCGTCTACTGCGGGAAGACGTTCGCCAGGAGCTACACGCTGCAGAACCACGAGCGGACGCACACGGGGGACAAGAGTCTGCGCTGCGGGTACTGCGCCTTCACCAGCATACAGCACGCCTCACTCAAGTACCACGTGGAGAGGAAACACCCGGGCCAGACGTACAAGTATCTCCTCATGACGGATAAGGCTGCCGTCTCTGCCGAATCCCCACCACCGCCACCGCCACCGCCACCGGCTCAGCTAGGGCAAGAAGTGTGGGATCATGGGAAATTTGAGGCGGCACTGACAGATAATGCCGGCAAAGGAACTCTTTGGAAATGAGATATCTGGCGGATATAACGGGCGAAATTGTGTTCACAGGCTTGCAGAAATAAATTGTTGTTGATAATAGTATGGATTCGTTTAACGTTCGACTGTGATGCGGGAACAAACTTAAGGGTGGGGCGGGTGAGGGAGTGGTGTTAAAAGGTTGAGCTGGCTTAACAGCCAAGCGGGGATCAAACTGGGAACTGGTGTAAGAAGTTCATATCCTAGGTGTAATTTCTGTTATGGTTTTTGCACAAGGTTGTATTCTTGTTTGGATTGGCCGCATGTCTGGACTAAATCAGAAATGCCGTTTTTAGATGGTTTGTGCCAAGGCACGCTATTTTACTTTTGCTGGTGGAAGCACTAGTTGTTGTTATGCGTCTTTCATGTCGTTTTACTGTGCAAATGCTCAACAAACCCAATGCGTTGAGCATTGAAGTACTTCTGCAACTTTGGAATTAAGAAGAAAATACATGAAAGTTTTGGCACGATCAAGATCATAACGTCCTCTATCAATATTTAGGTCAATGTTGCTGAAGTCGTAAATTTCAAAACTGATTTACTCGCGCGAGTTCGCAAATAAAATTCTCCGTAATTACTTCTTTACCTGTGGGTCATTTGATAAGTATAGTAATTAACAGAAAACAGTAAACTCGGACTTTCAAATTTGCTTTTCGGTGCCATTGTATAAATTTGCGATTCTTTGTATTAGAAAATTTGTATTTGAATACAGTCTGGATCAGAACGGTACCTGATGAACATTTTACTGAAATGGTTTGACCAAAGCGGAATTGCTTTGTGCGCCTTATATACAGATATGTATGTCAAGCAATGCATACATTTTATAAACAAGCCTTCAAATATAGTTTGACTAAAATAAATTGTACCTTTTTCTGTATCGACAAATGTAATTAAAATAAAATCTATTGTGATGTTTATTGAATAAGCAATCATCTGAATTCACATTAATTAAAAAAAAATCGAGCTCGATATATTCTCCAATCAGGCGGATATTAATCCTGTTCATGCATATGTTTTATATATGTATATATAAGCTTATATATATAGTGTGTTGCCAGAAATAATGCCACATACGCGCCTTCTTGAAAAATTGCAAAATATGAATTCCACAGACGGAACATTTTGCATTACCATATGCTGATTAACTGTAGTATTTACTACTATAAGGTTGAGGAAGGCGGACAATCGTGGCAGTTCAGTTCAACGTTTATTTTACAACTCGCCAAGACCGGTTCATCACGAGACGCAAGCACAAAACAGACTGAGCATTTTGTTCTACATATACTACATTAACCAATCATGCGCGCTGATTGGGACAGACCCGTGGCTTTCTCCCATCCCCCGTATTTAGGGAGGCGCCACCTGGTGAGTGCGAAACTGCACCGCCCTACATAACTTGGCAAAGCAGGCCAAGTCGCACTGGGTCAGACACCATCAAAGCATACCCCGAGATGTCAGCTGTGACACAACACGACGCTTAAACGGCTTTTGTGTACCTGAGGCCCGGATTCGCAACTGACTGGCTGATTTCGAATTCATTCACTAGCAATTAATACACACATGATCAAATGACGATTAAGAAGAAGAAGCAAATGCTACTCTAACCTACAAAAGATTCTACCCAAAATTCTACCTAAGTTTGCTGTAAATATTTGTCTGTATTAAAGTTGCATGTCGAGCTCTTTCCCGCCAAAACTAATGAGGTCAAAATACACATAAGAATCAGTCCTTGAATCATTCAAGACTTCTTTTATCTATACTCCACCCATACCAGACTGCCAAATAGTGTCTCTTAGCCTTGTCCGTGATATCAATTTACCACAAGATTTCATTTTAGTGGTAAACGTCATCAGTTTGTGTGCACGGTATGTGGCAGGGGGGGGGGGGGGGGGGCGGGGGTGCAGGAAAATTTTGACTATCGTTCGAAAGGTGGGGAGAGGGGTGAGTCAGTATCAGGTACTGGGGCGCAAGGACCCAGACCTCTTCAGACCCTCGATTTTGTGAGTGGTGATGGGAGTTTCCTTATGCGCCCGCGGCCGCGTCCAGGGGGGATCGGTGGCTTTATCTTCCTTCTCTTATGGTTGATGAGAGCGCAGGAGGAGTTTGTGTGCTTCGCGATGCTTTGGTATAAGTAGCAGTGCCGCGACGGAGTTCTGTGGTGTCGTGGGATAGACACGTTTGCCACACCACAGCCGAAACGGTGATGTTTATCAGGTTTCTGAATTTATAGAATGAAACAATCGAGTTTTCTGCAAATTTTGATATAAATTTCGCCTAGGCTTAGTTTTGGCGGGAAAGAACTCCACATGCAACTTTAAACATGAATTGTAACGAATGAGTGGTATCTTGAAATTTTTGGTGCCTTATTTAAGTCCGATGGCTAAATAGCGGACTGTCTTACGAAGTCCTTCAGCGATCGATTTATCAAGTAAACCCGCTGGGCGCTAATTTATCTGCCGGGCTCAGTCCCAAAGCTGGATTTGTGATGAATTCCTATTGTTTCTGGTAATAAATCTTACCGAAAAATAAAACCTGTAGGTGGGGCTTAGTGCAGATGACCGCGCCACGCGGTCATCTGCACTAAGCCCCACCTCTGCTATATATAGACTATGAGAGGTGGGGCTTAGTGCAGATGACCGCGTGGGGACTAACAATGACCGAAGAAGTTAAGCGCTCGTGAGCGCGATGACCAGGCTGTGATCGAAACTGGTTTGTAAACACGGAACGGTGCGGAATAAGTACATATCTGTCTGCGCGAGTGTTCACGAGGACTAGCCTCGTTTTCGACTGCTCAGTGTCAACATGGATGACCCTCTGTGAGAGGATGAAGTTTTTGTGAACTCAATTTTAAACATTGAAATCCGAAGATCAGCTTTAATTACGAAGTACTTTATACGTTGCTGCTCACGGTGGGAGTATCAAAGCATCCATTGCCGAGTTTTGAGGGGGAGACCTTGCAGGATTTGGTGTCTTTAAACACGCGATGCACAAAACATGCTCGCTGGCTTAGATTTGACAGCTGGCTTCTGGGACTGTACGGGACTCGAGCTGAAATATGGGCTCCACAACTGGACTTCGAAACACAATATGAAGACCCCATGATCAAATTCGTGTCCTGCTTACTGTTGCGTGACTTTGGATTAGGTATCAATTTGGAACTGATATAACATTATCAGTTTGGATATACTGTCTGCAAGAGGAGAAGATAAACCGAAATACAACGGTCCATGCACTTGCATCATGAATGAATGTAACACAAACTGATGAACTCAGCATAAATAAACCTGCCTTTCTAACATGTGACCGGCTGATTTGTCACAAATTTGAAATCAACTGTGAAGTTTTCATCTTGACTGGTGAAGCGATGTAACCTGTCAATTGTAGCCATTGCATGTAATGACATTTTACTGTACAGATCAAATTATCAGTGCAAGACAACAATTAGTTTATCAGTGATAACAATGGATTGTACATAAGCCAATTGTAGAATACCATAGCATGGTATACAGTGGATGAAGCACCTTGTAATTTTTCAGTATTGATATGAATGAATATTTAATAATGGATGAAAATACCCAGATACAAGTTACAGGTAAGGCATGTTACATCTACTTTAGCCCTGATTTTCTTTATCAGTTAATAGGTCTAGTATTTTGATTAGTAATTGGTAGTATATATATCAGTCAAATAAAAATATTTTAATTAAAGTACCGTAAACTGCCTTTTTGAAGCTTATCATAATATGATCTGGCGAATTAAGCCAATTACTTAATTGTTTATACAAGCAGTCACAACGACAAAACATTGACCTGTCCTTCTGTCATCACACCTCATATAAATCAAGTGTCACACCAGTGGCTGGCTCTCCTGGCATTTACTGCATATTTATAAATCACTGTCACGTTTACCTGGTACCAAGTTTCTGTCTGGCCCGAGTAACCTACAGTGTTTGTAAGGATGGCTGCCATGTCATATTCCACTGATATGATTATGCAATCAATTATTTGGCAACCCCATCATTTTCCATATTTCACCTCCCCTGTTGAATACGCCTCCTCTTGCTATGCTTACTTGAATTCAGCAAAATGTTATATTTATAGCCACCCAGCAACTTCTGCAGTGAAACCCTGGAAAGTGCATCATACAACTTTGTAATAGTAGCTGCGGCTTCAAAAAGGCAGTTTACAGTATATTACTTTTAATTAGTACATACTTCATTATTAATATATAGTGTTATACATGTTATAAAGGTGGTGACATAACAGGTTAAATAGTATTGTATGAATCTAGTAAATTATTATATTTACTAGCTTGATATGCAATTTTTCATTAACCTTCTTAAATTAAATGAATGGTTATGGTTTACTTGACAGATTTTGCTTTGATTCATCATATACCACTTTTTGTCAGGTACATTTGCCATGTTCTTTCTTCTATTATTTGTATACTTGTAATAGGTATGCAGGGACACTTTGGATGTCGCCTGTCCTGTCAGGCATGTGGTGTTGAGATTGACCTGTCCCCCTGAAAATAACGTTGATACAACTAATACACACTAAGACCATTCTCCAAAGTCATGTTCCGAAAAGCGAATGCATATGACTGAGGGCATAGTTTTCAGATGTCATATTGTCAGGGCCAAAAAAAGCTACCATGCAGTTATTGTTTGCATTGATCAGTGCCTACAGGTTCTAAATGTTCACCTCCCCTGCCAGGCATACAACCAGTATTTTGACCTGTCCGACCCTGAAGTTCAACTGTCCCAGGCAGTTGGGCAGTCGGTTATGTCTCTCCCTGGTATGTATTGGTTTGGTATTGGCTATATAAGAGGGGCAGCACTTGACATTGTTTACCTGTCATACCATTGTTTACCTATCATGCCTGTTTTCATGCCTGTAATAATGAGTAATATCTCTTAAACAAATGACCTTCTACAGTGTTTTTCACTTACACCAGATGTCTGTGGGGTCAAGTTATGATACATTAAGTATGCAGAGGAACTATTGACACCTAGTTCACAAAATATGTCCTCTTTGGAAGTTTGTTATACCTGCTTGGGGGCTACATACTGTACTCCAGTGAGTTGTACTGAATGTCTTATGTGAGGCCTTTGGCAAGTTCAGGCTGAATTCATTTTAAGTCAGACTAATACTTGCATTCTATTACCGTATTGACCGTATTTATATTTTCTCTTTACTGGGAAATAATTCCAACTCTTGAACAGTTGAGTTAGCCAAAACTGAAAACATTACAATACGGTAATTATAATCTTCCCTGAGTGAAAGACTTTTAAGACTTCAACACCAGGTGCCACATGCCATGGAGATTCAAAGTCTGAAGTTGTTTGCTTAATGGGGGTTAGGAAGGGGGTGGGTGGGGGGGGGGGGTGCAGGTCGAATTGTGTATTTGTTTTCATGTGACATCATACTTTGTGTTTGCAAATAACATTTCAGGCAGTTCCAATTTTTGCACTCTTGCCCCAAGTATATATTATATATGAGGAGAAAAAAGCTTGTAAAAAGGAACCCAATATCTGCATGGAAATATTTGTTTGAGTGGATTTTTGAATGATAAGGTTTTAGCTTATGTCTACAAGTTAATTATGCTCGTAACACTGCTCATAAAAGACTCCTTTCTGGTAATACAACTGAGATATCCATAATAGCTTCTCATTTGAGTTTGTTGTTGATCTCGATGATTCCCATAATAGTTTCTCATTTCAGTTCGTTGTTGATCTATATATATTCTTCCTAGACATCTCTCCTTGGCCTTGGGGTACCCAAATTTATGACATGAGAGTTGACATACATTTTGTTGTGACATTGAGGCTTACTCTCAATCTATGATCTTAAGGCTCATACTCACTTTGAGCTTGAGGCTCAGTTTTGCTCACTGACCTTGAAGTACACTTTCAGTGATCAGTGATCTATGACATTGGGGCATTCATTACTCAATGGCTGTGAGCTACTCTCTGCATGGCTTTAACCAAGATACATTGTGTATTTAAGGCCATGGTATGCAATGTCTGTATGGCCTTCACATTCGTTGCATATGGCCTTGAAGATTACTTTCACTTTATGGCCTTCACATTTCTATGGCCTGGATGTTCACTTCATCCATGTGCCATAAGGTATCGAATGAACCTTCAATTCCACTGTCTTTATGGGTTTGAAATACCAGTTTCAGTCGATGACCTTGAGGCACACTTTCTATGACCTTGAGGCATACTTTCTATGACCTTGAGACATTCACAGTCTGGCCTTAATTGATATACACTTTCTTGTTTATGACCCGAGGTATGCATTCTATAGCCTTGATGTACACTGTCTTTATGTTGAGGTACACTTTTGGTCTCTGATCCCAGACATGGTTAAGGTACGCATGTCTGTGATCAAAATGAGGCAGCATACATCTCACAGTGTGGTGTGCAGGAGTTATCGTGTTTTCACAGAAGATCTTTGGTATGAGCAGGATAAGCAGCTCTGTATCGTATTGTCATATTCTTTGCAGAGTTTGGGACTTTGCGGCCCACTGAAGACTCCCTGTTTATTGCAGATAAAACTCACATATATATATATATATATCCCTCTCCGCACAAGAGTGAAGCATTATCCAGGGACATCTATGCTCTCCACTACCTTGGACCCTTCCCATTGGGGCGTTATGACCTTGAAGTAATAAGGTGTCCGTACTAAATGAAATACTAAAGATTGATATATCAACGCACGGCTTCATGAGTTGACGTCACGCTGGTAAACAACAGTCCGCTGAAGGCCCAGAAACACTGGATCCTGCGATCTGGTGCTTGATACTGTCTCACTACTGCCCTCGCAGTTACTACCTTGCCTCAGTACCGTCACTCTAACTTGTTTGTCCGATAACTTTTGGCGCGTTTGGAGGTGGGCCAAGTTGAGTTGCGTACACGCACGTGACGCGGGATACGTTAGCGATCGGAGGAGATATGCAGAGATACGCGGGGGAAGGTGAGGCCAAGGATCTGGTGTACCTAGACCTCTGCCACTTCACCACCGGGTCGGATCGTGGACCCGTTTGTGGACCCGAAGATCGGACGACAACAGCTCAAGCCCCATCAGCGAGCCCATCAACAAACAATGCGCGTGACGCGATGGCGAGAAGATGGATGGAGTGACGTTTTAAGCCAATGTTGTACCCCCGCCCTATCCCGCCACTACAGGTAGTCAGGTGAGGGCGTTGGGGGGGGGGGGGGGGCTCACTTTCGAGTGTTGGTCGTTACGCTCGAACATGGGATGTGAACGGGGTGTTTTTAATGCCGACTGAACGGTCCGCAGGGTTACACAAAGCCTATATTGAAATTGCCGTTTGTCCAGAGATTTTTTACGGCTTCTCTGTTGCAAATGTTTTCCGTTTTGAAGACACGACGAATTATTTTATTCAGAGATGTCATATATACAGAATATTACAGTGGGTCGGGTGTATGGCAAAACACTGGGGCAAGCTTCAGCCACCCTCATTTAATTTTCCCGGAAGATTTCGCGACCCAATACAGTCATTGTCTTCGGAGATGTCATTTACAGTAGTAGCCCGTGCATCACATGGCGGGGACCCTGGATTACACTCATCCCCTTATTGTACGGTCCGTTATCCAGGGGCGGAACACGACATTTGCACGTTAAACGACTCCCATGGCACATAAATCATGGTGTGCTAGTCCCACGGGAAATCCTGTAATGCAGTGAGCGGAATTTGCATGTATGTAATCCGACTTTGAACTAAATGTCTGTTGCTCACGGGGAACCCCTGGCCTAATAGGCGGCGTCTTCGGCTATTACTCTGTGGATAGACCTGCGCAAGCGAGCGGTGCGTGGTTCGAACCCCACTTGTGCGAATGTATTATGTTTTTCTAGAGATAAAGATCCCAAGTTTTTCTACGCGAGGAGTGTATGAGGTTACTCCTGTAGATATAGCTCATCTCTACCTCCAACGTTCCAAAAACTATATCATTTATTTCAAAATAGTCCATTTGTCAGTGCATTATTGGTCCCTGCGACGAGCATACCAGTCACTTCCATAAAGCATAAACGTCCATCTATTTTTTGCATCTGGGGCTTTCAAATTTATTGATCTCCGAAGCCCTCTGATCGACTCTACATTAGCATAACAGCCGGTGTACGTAAAATTACGTAGAATTATCGATAAATTGCCTTGTATTTTTGTATTAATTTAACCTGCCTGAAATTGAAGACGTGCCTTTCCTTAGCAACTGAGCTTGGGAGGCTCCCCGGTTGGTGGGGGTGGGGGGGCGGGGGTACTGATCTTTGGTGTTGGGCATGTTAGGACAAGTCAAATGCGAGTCTCTAACCCATGGCTGGTTTCATTGCGGGGGAAAAATATGGCAGATACAACTGCACATGCAACTTTTTTTAGCTATGCTTAAGATATGATCGATTGCACCCGGACCGAAATGCAGGTCCACGTTTAGTGCCCGGTATGTTTCCATAAGTTAGAGTTAGCTATTTGTGTGGACAGACACTATTCGTGCGGCGTGGGTGCTATATGCATAGTGCCAGAATGTGTCTCCCGTGTCCTCATTCCAAGGTTCGAGCCCGGGGCCGGCCCGATAGCTCAGTGGGCTAGAGCGCTCGCATTGAGTGCTCTGGTCACCTGAGAGCCTAACGGTACGTGGATCGATGGTTCGAGCCCTGCTGTGGCCATGTCTGTGTGGTCACAGGCTAAAGATCCCATGTCTTTCTTCGTAAAGAGTAGGGGGTTACCCCGGAAACATGGCTCTCCCTTTCTTCTCCTATTGACGCGGTATAACCAAAAAGTGGTTAAAGCGTCCTGAATAACCAGCCAGCCAAGGTTCGAGCCCAAGCCCTTTAGTCAGGGGAGCCTGTGCTGAATCAGGGCTCAACTCGAAATAATTGCAATAGCAATCAAACCTCCTTTTTTCTCATTCCTTATGTATCTCGGAATATTATGTCCAAAATCTACCAAAATGTACCCAGTGAAACATATTTTTTACTAGGGTGATATACCCTACTCCAATAACACCCGAGTGGATAGCGTATTGGCCCTAACGCGAATGGTAACTTCTGCAGGGTAAGTTTTCGCTATGCTGTGTTTCAGGGGCAAGTTTCATCCAACCCCATTTCTTTATCCTGGTAGGTTTATTGACCCAATGTAGACTCCCAAGTGCAAAACCGACACGTTCAGTTTCAACGCAATCCTTACATTTATTATTTTCAACTCGTCAAAGACAATAACATATGAGACGCTGAAAGGGTTGGTCTATGAGAGGAGTGGCTTGCCTAATGTTACTAATGTACGTCATTATGTGTGATTGACAGCGAATATCCCAACCATTGTGGTGCCTGACGCCTGGAGTGGTTTACGAAAGAGCGAGGATACTTTGGCAGAACGCGGCTAAAAACAACCTAGAACAATGGCGTGTTATAGCTTCACTTTCTCCTGTTTCTCCTCTTCGTTCTCCTCCTCCTCCTCCTCCTCCTCCGCCTCCTCCTCCTCCTTCTCCTCCTCCTCCTCCTCCTCCTCCTCCTTCTCTTCCTCCCTCTCCTCCTCTTGGGAAAACGCGGCTTTTAAAAAAAAAAACTAGAACAATAGCGAGCTACAGCTTCACTTTCTCCTCCTTCTCCTCCTCTTTGTTCTCCTTCTCCTCCCCCTCCTCCACGGACCTCTACCTATTCAACGTCTACCTCTTCTTGAGCACCTATGCCGTGGAACAGAACACGTTTTTTAAAACGGTGCCAAGGAAAGACAAGCAGAACGCGGACCTCGCGCCCTCGCGAGTGACTATATATATATGTGAGAGAGTGAGTGTATAGAGAGTGTTAGAGTATTAGAGTGACTATATATATATGTGAGAGAGTGAGTGTTGCGCAATCGGCGGCCTCCTGGCCCGAGCAATACCGGCCGGGAGCACCGTCAACCTCGCCCGGACGGGTGTGCCGCTCACAGCGCCTCGGCCAACCGATGATAACACCACAACAGGGCCTGTTTACCGCCCTGTCGCCGTAACACCATCCTCATTGGATTACATGGGCCTTTTTCGGATATCAATCATTTCGCATTCCCTGGATATTATTTTGCATGGTAAATCTACGCGCCAATGACCTGTAATACCTCTCGCTGCCGGCACAGATTCACACGCCACGTTCATTGTACCCATTTAACCCACGGTTAGTATTTTTTTTGGGGGGGGGGGGGGGGCGTATAATCAGAACGCGATATCGCACAGTGCTCACGGCCCACTATTATCGTTGCCGTGGCAACCAGTTTTATGCCTTGACATTTAGTTTAGTCATGCTGTGACTGTGCAAATGGGTTACATTCGATAACATCAATACCTTGATGCATTATGTCTTTTTTTTGTGCGGTTGGATTAGTTTCCGTTGTTCGGCCTCTGACTGTGTCTGTACGCCCGTGTATATTCAATACCCCCGCCCTCTTGTCGTGTTTACAATGTGATGTAATGTAGCCCGTGTATGCAGCTCATGACCCTTTAAAATACAATAATAAAATAATTCCAACTTTTTTTTCTCTCTCTTTTTTTTATCACGATGTTTCTTTCATGGTCATGCCGGGCTTGTGACCTCGAAAACTTTTTGGGCGATGCTGTAGGATTTTTATCGGCAGAACGTATTATAGTTCCGGACGCAACAATCACACAATGAATAGCAATTAGAAATAAACTTGTTTTCTATGAAATGGGGCTATATGAGATATATCCAGCAAATACGAGGACGTCGTGTTAAATGTGGCAGCTACCAATGTTTGTCATGCAAAAAGTCGTGCCCAGCAGGACAAACCGGAAGCAGATGTCACGCCACGTGGTCATGCAGGCATAAAAACTGCGTCAGCGGGCTATATATATATACATATATATATATATACCGCCCACTGTAGAGACTGTTTGTACTTGAACACGTGTATATCATGTAGTTCATGCTTTGACATTTATATGCCTCATTTGCCCGTGTACGGGACCGGCCGCCCATTGTCCGCCACGATCGACTTTATTAGTTTGTAGGAAATGATATAATAGTGGGGGGGGGGGGTTTTCGCCGATTTTGTCAATGGCATGAAGTTTGATGAAACATACCCAAGGCGTAGGTTCTAGGGGCCGTATTCATAATCCCCTTGCAAGTCGCCCACAAAAAGTGCATTTTCGTGTTAGCCTCACCAGCTCGTTGTGGCGGTGCTCATGATTAAGAAATCCTCCTTAATATAATGTTAGCACTTTCTTAACTCAGAAAATTCTTCTTGGGGGACTACTTATGTATTTTGAACCCGATAATCGCTCGACAAATCTTCCACTTAGCGCTAAGTCTACTGGCGTAGCCTAAGTGGTGATTATGAATACGGTCCCAGGGTTCGAACCCACGACCTGTTGATCTGCAGCCCAGCCTGCTTACCGATGGGGCTAGGGACGGTCCCGTGGTTCGAACCCACGACCTGTTGATCTGCAGCCCAGCCTGCTTACCGACTGGGGCTAGGGACGGTCCCGTGGTGCGAACCCACGACCTGTTGATCTGCAGCCCAGCCTGCTTACCAACTGGGGCTAGGGACGGTCCCGTGGTGCGAACCCACGACCCGTAGATCTGCAGCCCCGCCTGCTTACCAGGCTGCCACCTGTCGTGTTAGAGCGAACTACTCTGTGTAGATCAGCCGATCAAAGGGGTCCCCCTGCTTTGATCAGTTAGCACGGTGGGTCAATTCTATGGCGATAGAGACGCTGCAACAATGGGGATGTCGATTTTTATTCACAGGACCTGGACAGCGTTATTGTCTGACCAGCTTTGAAGCTTAAATATATTGAATCGGGCCAATTTGAAAGTATTACCTCAGGCAACCGGGTGTGGTTCATTTACGTGGGGAGAACGCGCAACTAGTTTGATGGCCAATCCAAACATGATTTAGCGTCTGGTCGTACGTTTTAATAGGGTAGGGGGTGGGGGGGGGGGGGGCGTGTTCCCAGATCACGAAGTATACATTTCTTTATTCCCAAATGACGATGAATTTTACGGAAAACTCCCCGTATACAAAGGAATGGTGGATGTGCATGATATATAAATTGGCGGTTTCCCGATTCACGGTTATTTAATATTAAAATTCCCAGTTGACGATTAATAAAAATCGCGACGGGCCAATACCCCATTCCCAATTCCCTAAGAATTATTTCATGATTTCCAGTTCACGGTGAAATGAAAAAGCCCATTCCCGGGGAACGGAAATACCCCCCCCCCCCCCGCCCCCAGTAGTCCCCCCTAGTCACGTCTTGTCTTGCGAGCAAGCAGCTTTCCACAGGCTTCTCCGGACATATATGCCGTTCATATATATATATATATATATATATGACTTCATTCACAATCTAGGACACGGTTCACACTGGCCCATTGTGGGCTGAATGTCTCTTACAACATCATTAACAATGTTATGCCTGATATGAATATATTGTTCGGCAAGCATGTACTGTTTTTGGTTTTTCATCATTGACTGGAGCAGTGAATACGGTGTTATTCACAGGGTATGTGAGCCGTTGGGCCTTTCGATTGTGCTTTGTCCTTTTTTACTATCATCGCCAAGAAGGAAAAAAAGCTGCTGGTTTATTGCTTGCATCGCGGTTTTTTATGTGTTTTATGTATTGGTCCACGGTCCAGGTACCGAACTTAGCGAAGAAAGCTACCTTCAGTTGAGGGTCTTCCGTAGGGCTTGCCATAAATGTAGTTTCTATACGTCTTTAGGAAGTGCAGTGTGGAGAGTTTTCAAAAGAAACGCCTTCATAAAGAAAGGCGGTAACGAAGTGCGTCTCTCCACTGACTGGCTTGGTGGTTAGCTTTGTCGTCGGACCTCGGCCAGACCAGCTATCGTGCCCCAACTGTGGCTATCTTCGGTTAGGTTAAAATGTCTCGCTCACATCGACTGGGCAACAGTGTCTTTGCCCTTCGAATGAATGAATCTATAGCTTCGCTGCGAAATTCGGTGCAAAAAGTATCAACCATATTCATACAAATGCGAGCGTTTCGTGAAGAAACTTTGCGATGAAGCTTTCATATTTTGACTGTTGATGAAAATGTTGGGCAAGTATACTTTAAGAAGATGGCATTCGGCCAATGGCATTTTAAATTTTGATGAAAATGTTGGGCAAGGATACTTTAAGAAGATGATACTCAGCCAAAGTGATACATCCACCGTCGTCTGTAAGCGCGATATATAAGGAGCATTGGAATACATTTATATCTGAAGAAAGGTCGTACGGAAGTTGCTTCTTTGTAGCTGCTTGCGTAAAATATAAAGGGTCGCCGGGGCCTGACGTGTCCTTTGTATGGGACAGGGATGAGCGGTTGGCCTTAGGGAGGAGAGGGTAGGGGGATGAAGGGGTAGGTTCGAGTGGGGGTGGGGGGTATTGGTGCTCAACCCTGTACCGCCAACCCGTGGTTACCCACTACAGCTGGAGTGTTTACCTGACGCATGTTACCGACTCGCTCGTGTGATTACGGAGTTAATCAACTGACCTACTTATGTCAATATACACCTGCTTCTCACGTGTGAGGGGAGAATTATTACGGGCTTTTACACTTTACATGGAAGAGTGTTTTCATTCTTTGCTTACCCTCCCCTAGGTCTACATATAGGGGTGACAGGCGGCCATTTTTATAGGCCAGTGTTCAAGTGATGTGCTTTTTTCGCCAAGGCGTCATGCGGGCTTCAAAGTTGTAACAAAAAATAGACGGGGGCTTATTGGAATAGCGGAGGGCGTGTTCTGGCACGGCACCGCATCGCAGTCACGGCATCTGGATGACTAGGACTAGGCGTACAATGCCCGGTACCAACTGAGATGCCTTTTCCACATGGACTCATGTCACGCCAATTTAAACTGTTATGACCTCCACAGGGATTTCCGTGTACAAAAAATGTCGTCATTGTAATGACAGTGGCGGTAGATTGGGACGTTCGTGGCTTGAACACCACCCGAACGGTCCGGCGGTTAGCGTGCACGGCTCTGTCGTGTGGGCTCTGTCTGTGTCAGGCCGACAATCGTGTCAGAGTTTCAAGGATTCATCCCCTCCCCCCCCCCACCCGCCCCTCTGGGCCAATATATGTGTCCGTACAGGGTATAAATATCCCATGTCCTCCTGCGCAAAGAGTAGAGGGGCTACCCCCCCCCAAGAGGCTTTGGCTCCACTCGCCCCACCCGTGATCTCCCCTCATCAGTGACGCCACATGCCAAAGCGTCCAACCAAGTGATCAGCTGCCCGGGATCACGTGGGAGGCTATGGTATGGTATGAAGAATCCTGGGGAATCTCGGGTTAATAACCTTGCTCCACAGAACTGCCGGTGTGGCGTGACAACATTCCATGCTTTCCACAGTACACTGCAGTATGGCTCACGAGAAAGTGTTCGGGAGATTTACTGATAAAGAGAACGTTTTAATTCAACGAACGCCGAATGAAGGTTATGCTAGCGATGCACAACGTGCACATTTCCCTGAGGACATAATATAATATACCGATACTATCCAGCTTCAAGTGCTTATTCTTTAAGTGGCTGCATATGTCTTGCTCAGACCCGCAGTGTCTAGCGAGTGACCCCCCCCCCCCCCCGCTATCTTCTACCCCCCCTGATATCTTGTATCCGGTATCACCGGGTATCTACCCCCCCCCCCCCTCCGCCCCGCTTCTTTCCCTAATACAGTCACATAATCCTGTACCCCCTTCACCAGGGTAAGGTTAATTCTACCGCTAAGAAAGGCCTTGACATCAACTCTTTCTCTTTTTATGCACTGTTCCTGTTTTTTTCCTATTTCTCCGGGCTGTTCTTATTCGCCACATTTTTCTGGACTGCTCTCATTTGTTCTGCCGAATTCCTATTTTAGCTACAAAACTTCCCAGGCTCTGAGATGTTAGTGTGACGGCCTGCAAGCCTGCAACTACGCCCTAGTGACGTGGCTCCCAAACCACTGCTCTGCCGACGATCTCCTAGCACAGGGCGTTCCGCTTAAAGTGTTCGTGTCACGATTTTCTTTAGCTAAGAGTTTACATTGTTTAGGAAAGACAAACAAATAAGAATTTGTTTTAATGGGAGTTTACAGTTTTTGTTCCTCGATATCACTATAAAACGCGGTCGTCAAAGTAGCAAAAGTGAGGTCCGGCGTTTTTAATTCTGGGAGCATTGCATCTGAATGTTATTTAGAAAGTGCCCAATGATGTCACAAGTTTGACAGGTGAGCTTTGATGCAGTGCGTAGGCATCTGTTGTCGAGGGCGTGTATTGGCCTCGTGGTTGAGTGCTTTTCGTTGAGTTCAAGCCAATGAGCAGAGATAATCTAGGTCTCAATGTAAAAGCCCATGCGTTTGTATTCCCCTTTGACGTCACTTTCCTCGCTCCCATAATTTATTTCGCCATGTGCATAAACAAGTGGAAAAAGTATTCTCTTTTTTTGGGGCGTTATAGCTCGATAATATAAGCGTGGAAACCCGGAAGATTAATTGGAGCTAAAGTTGTTTTGGCGTGGCACCAACTGTTTAATAAGGATATAGGGATGTAAGGACCGGGCTCCCGCTGCTGACAGGATGCTCTGCCGCGTCACCACAACGCCCACTGTCAATGCTGCCACCTGGCGGCGACTACAGATATGATCAATGTTATGGGTCCCAACATGGAAATTGGTCCCTGGGCCAGCAAATAACACAGCGCCACACCGTCTGTGAAACGCAAAACTTAGACACCTTGAAACATAGAACTTTATTTATTGGCCTGAGGTCGATGGAACAGCCATGGCTTGGGTGGCCGCGGGGTTGTGCAACCGGCGACAAACAGACAGAACGGCCTTCGGACTAGAGTTTTATGTGGGCTTGGTACGGTAGGCAGTATATTGGGAGGCGGAGAGGGCAGCGGGTAGAGTGGGGGGAGGGGGGGGGGGGATAGTGGGGCGAACGGGTAGGTGGTTGCTGTATGGGAGCTGCCGAAAATAAAAACGTTTGCTGTCTTAATTTATGGCTCGCACGGCGTCTGTTGGCTTTTAACGATGTCCTGTGGCCACGAAGAACAAAAAAACCTACCCAACCCAACACCGACCCGAGCCGCTGCTAAGTTTTGTATGTGGAATGAGAACCGAAGGAAAGGAAGAGAAGAGGGGGAGAGATGGATACACGCGATGGCTGGAGTTGGGAGAGACAGATGCAGCGGCATTGATAATTTATTTGACGGGCGGAACGGATGTAAGAAACTAGAGTAATAATTTAACGAGGGCGAGACGCCAGGGGAGGAAAGAAACAGGAAAAGAAACAGGTAGGTAAAGGCCGTTTAGGGAGAAAAAAGATGGCGGACGTAGCGGAGACAGCAGAGGAAGAGAGGAAATGATGCAGCTGCGGGGTAGGTAGGCAGGGGCCGTGAGACGACCCCCCCCCCCCTAGGGGTCAAGGGCACTGTAGATGACAGAGTGGTCGGGGAGAGGGGGTGGGTTTATTAGTCTAGCGTCGCTTACGTAATGGGGCCAGGTGGTGGGGGTGGTGACATCGCAGACATTTATTACCTTGGTGACGACGAGTTGGTTGCCAGGCCGATCGACGGTAACCTACGTGATATTCGACCTAGGCCTGCCTGGGGTAAACCCGGGTGTGAAGGTGGGGGGGGGGCGAGGAAGCGTAGGGCGGGGGGGGGGGGGGTGAGGAAGCGTAAGGCGTGGGGGAGGAGGCAGGGTAGGGGGCGGGGGGAGGTGAGGAAGGGTAGGTGGGGGGGGGGGGGCAAGACAAGGTGTCAAGGACCCGCTGAGCGAAGAAAATACAGGGGTGATACGTGACAAGATCTTCCACCTGTATGTGCGAGTGGCTGTGGAGCTGACGTACACCGGGGCCGTCTGGGATGGAGCGGGGAGTGGGGAGGGGGAGGGGGTAAAGGCAGTACAGAGAGTTGTGTATGGTATCCTGACACGCAACACAGTGGTGACGACCATATCGTTGGGGGGGGGGGGGGGGAGGGGGGGACAGTATGTCATATGATTGTAGCGATGGTGACGCACGCTCACGTCATTAAACTTGGTTAAAAAAAATAAGCTGTATACTCTGACACCCTCTCGGCAGCCAGCAATAAAAACGTTAGCATGTAGGTGCCCCCCCCCCCCACCCACTCCCCCAGCCAAAGTACTGTCCGTAGAATGAAGACTTTGACAGGGGGTCTGTCGGGGGGGGGGGGCAGGAGCAGCCTTGTCAGATCCTTGAAGCGACCAAATGTCTGAAGCGACCAAATGTTTGAAGCGACCAAATGTTTGAAGCGACCAAATGTCTGAAGCGACCAAATGTCTGAAGCGACTAAATGTCTGAAGCGACCAAAGGTCTGAAACGACCAATGGTCTGAAACGACCAAATGTCTGAAACGACCAAATGTCTGAAGCGACCAAAGGTCTGAAACGACCAAATGTCTCAAGCGACCAAATGTCTCAAGCGACCAAATGTCTCAAGCGACAAATTGACAAGCCCGGACCAATCACATGTCCGAACAAGCCGCCAATCAGAAGCGGTTGCGTATCTAAGCTGGCCGTTTGTCTGAAGCCAATAGACTAAACCGGCCTGTCTGAACCGGCCACTTGTCCGAACCTACCCTTGACCCGGCAACTGGACTAAACCGGCCACTTGTCCGAACCTACCCTTGATCCGGCCACTGGACTAAACCGGCCACTTGTCCGTACCTACCCTTGACCCGGCCACTGGACTAAACCGGCCACTTGTCCGAACCTACCCTTGTCCCGGCCACTGGACTAAACCGGCCACTTGTCCGAACCTACCCTTGACCCGGCCACTGGACTAAACCGGCCACCTGTCTGAACCGGCCCTGCTTCGGTCAACACAATTTTCACTGCATACGTGGGCGACACAGCGTGCCATGTGACCCGAATCTCCTTGGGCACCTTCTGAAAAAAAGGGTGTCGCTTTCAGATTGCTTCCCAGGGAACCCGTGTCACTGTTGAAACCTTCCGGTGTCAATAGCAGTGATAGATACTAAATGAACGTCCTCGGTGCATCGTCATTACAACTATCTGCCGACCCCCCCCCCCCCCCTGGTCCGCCCGCCCCTGGTCCGCCGCCCCTGCCCTCTTTTCTAGCCCCCCCCCCTGGTCCGCCCGCCCCTGCCCTCTTTTCTAGCCCCCCCCTGGTCCGCCCGCTCCTGCCCTCTTTTCTAGCCCCCCCCCCTGGTCCGCCCGCCCCTGCCCTCTTTTCTAGCCCCCCCCCCTTTTTTTTTCCTTTTTTTTCACTTCGCATGTGGAATAGGGAGTCGCCTGGCACTATACACCATACATTATACACGTGTACATGTTTCATTCGTGGCCCTCGACTTTTTCATGTCTGGCGTCGCTGAAAAAGACACAACAAAGTGATTCGACGATGCCGCGTTGTATGACAATCCATTTTGCATAGTGGGAGAGGTGTTGAAGACTGTGACAACAATGAAAGATGGGGGGACTTTCCTCGATATTTTCCTCGAGTCCTGTGCGTAAAAATACATGATTTAACAGCGGAAATAGCCCGCCCAGCGCGGCAACAGGGGGAAATTAGTAAGAATAAAAACGCAATCTGGTCTTGTGTCCATGATGGGGAAGCTTAACATAAACAGTAAGTATGATATAGGCGTCTTTTCTGTGATGATTCAATCAGCGATGAGGTGAATACAGGATTATCTCCTGGGCATGCAGTCTTCACTGTCTCACTTGGCATCCGTGACGTCATCAGCCCCCCGTGACGTCATCAAGCCCCCGTGACGTCATCAATCAGTTGCAAATTTATTTTGTAGTATGTATCATGCGATGAAGCACGCTGGTGTTCTCTCCGCGCTGATCAAAACCGGGCTTAATGAGGCTCATAAATAAATCTTACTCTCCGTGAGGTTAGCATAGCTGGAACTATGGGCCAGCATCGGGAATAATTAATCTTCTTATTGTCGGGGTAAAATAAAACCATATTTGATTACAGCTCTGGATTATTCAGATGTGTCCGTGTAGGGTAGGGTTTTTTTTCCGAGGGGATCAACAGCGCATACATTTGTGGTCTTCTTTGTTCAGTTAAAGTAATATGTTCCGTAATGTTTTGTATGACCAACCTCTTCCACATGTCAAATAATTGCATTCTGTCTTAAATGTAAATTCCGAAAGCCTGTAGGCTATCCGGAGGGAAGCAAATGCTTGAGAATCTAGGGCTATATATGGTTGGTATGGGGCGGTGGGGTGAATGGAGGGGAGGGTTGAGTTCTACCCGGAATTCGGTATCCGATATTTGGGGAGGGGGAAGGGGGTGTCCGCTTTGGGCGTCTTTGTCTCAATTGACCGACGGAGTTCTCTCCACCTCCCCTCTTTACTTTCCTCCACCCCCAACCACCTCCCTTTCCCTTTTCGCCTCTCTTACCCCACCCACCCCCTCCCTTGTCGTTGTCTCCCCTCCACCCCCCCCCCACCCTCGTATTCCCTTTTTCTATCCTTGCTCCCCTTTTGTCTCTACCGTGCCGTCTAGTCACCCTCTGCAAACACTCCCCCTCAACCCCTCCTCACCCCCTTCCCTTTTTCCCTTCCCCCAGCCCCCCCCCCTCCCTTACACACATCCGCATAACCTCTCAGACTGGACGGCCACTCCAGCTGAGAGCTAGCTGCCAGCCACCGTGGCCGTCTGGGGGGGGGGGGCTGAGTGGAAGGGGGTGGAGGGGGGGGGGGGGAGGTTCGGGAGTGCCGTCATAAGTAGGCGGTGTACCCAGAGCCAGTTCCTTCACTGCACCGAACTGAACTGAGCGGAGTGCACCGACCAAGGTCGGGGGACTACGTGCGGGGGGGTGGGGGGGGGGGCTTCGGGCTAGAGGAGGGGGTGACGTAGCCCAGGAGGGGGCGCGGCGGGTTGGGGGTGGGGGAGGGGCTAAGGGGTACCAAATTGACGATCGGTCGGAGAGAGGAGGGGGTGAGGGGTGTGTGTGGCGAGCGGGATGGGGGAGGTGGGGTATCGGTCTCACCTGCGGCTGGAAGGAGCTGCAGTGCCGGCGATAGATCCGTCCCCGATGGTACCGCCGGTGGACTTTGTGACACGGACTTATTACAGGGTCACACAAGCTGCCTGACTAGTGCGGCTGTCTGGTGGACCCAGAAGGAGGTGTTGTTTTTTTGGGGTTTAGAATGTTATTTATTGGCGGAGGAAACTGAAGGAGAGTTTGCTATAAAAAGGTTAAGCTGTACGCGGTTTATAGCCGCTGGCCAAGTGTAAATAATGACTGGTGCTGTAAATGACGGTGGGGGGGGGGGGGGGGGGGGGGGGGGGGGCGGGGGTGGGAGGTCGAGGAATAGAGGGATTGGGAACTATGTGCGATGTGTGCGTGAGAAAAATTGTGATAGAAGATCACGGAGCTGCGTGGGGTGGCGGAGGGAGGGGGGGCTTGGAACGGGAGAAAACGGGTGTTTTGTGAGATGCAGGAGTGGAAATTAACTTGAATGTGCGTTGTGAGACATTGGGGACAACGTATCGCGAGCAGTAAGCAGTGACTCCCCTCAGCGTCCACCCACCCCCCCTCCCTCCCGCCAAGCCAACGCCCCGCCTGTCATGAAAATGGGCCGCGC